>OX401405.1:45015567-45060567 GCA_947846245.1 Cerastoderma edule
ATCCGAATGTCTTGCAATCCGAACGAAATTGTAAGGGAACGGAATTATTTGAACAGTTTGTTGCAGACAACTTTTGAAAACATTGTGGGAAAAGGAGTGACGAGCAATTTCTCCTTTTCCCACAATGTTTTCTTTCATATCAGAAGATTATTTTTGGGACGGTCGACAATTTGGCGTTTGCTAAAGTGTTATAAGTATACACGTGCATTCAGACCGTTTATATCTTAATGTGTATAAGAACATGCGCTACTTCATTAGTCTGGATGAATCGGTAATCCGGACATTTTGTTGGGAACGGACGTGTTCGGATTTAACGAGAAATCACTGTATATCATAACTAATCTTGTTCAATTGTAACCATGAATGTAAACTTTAGTCAGCTGTAAAAGTAGTAAAGTAATTTAGAAGATACCACACACATAATTTGGGTCAATCACATGTCGACAGAATGAGCATGAAAAAGAAATGCACTTCAATTAGGATATTTGGTGGAAATATCGTTGCAAAATGAGAAACTGCCGATGTAACTGCCTCGAATTTTTCTTGGATTGTACTTTTATCCATATTCCCATATGAAACTAGGAAATGTGCCAAATTTTCAAAGATATTTTATGAAGTGGCATACATAATCAGAACATGGTCATTGCACCTGTATGCCAAATATTCACATGTTTATAGAATTTGGTAATTGATCAGTTAATGTGCTGTTCACAAATAAAACAAAGTGTGATGATTTTCAATAGTTTTAATTGCACATATACAGTAATATTGGCTCAATTAAAACTATTATATGAATAGTAATTTCCGATTAAAATATTCGGACCTAAAACGGTTAATTGTCTCTATACCCAGTTTTACGATAGTGGTTAGAAATCATTGTGAATATCGGACGAAATGGTTGTTACAAGCAAATTCTCATTTTTCACGACGGTTCATCTAGGTCTATGCTGCAGGTGCGTCAAAGCGTAGATTTATGGAAAGTGGCAATTATTCTAATTGTCAACGGTGGTCTAACATGAATAAACCATAACATTTTGGTCGTCTACATTCGATGAAAGGTGATCATGTTTTATAACCCCGAATACCGAAACTATCACAACCTTGTTATCTGACGAAAAATGTTTCAAATCAATGATTTGATTAAAAGGCTGATAATGAACAGCTGATCAGGTTGTGGTTACTTCATTGTGGACACATGCAGAGCTCGAAACCGTCTTGTCTCCACGGTTGTTCCGTATTTAGAAATAAAGACACGCTAATAAATCCTTAATATGGTTGTGAGACATTGTCATAACGGAAAGTAGAAGAATATATACGGGAAACAGACTAGATGTATTGTTTGAAGACATATGATATATAAACCCGGCGCACTGATCGACACGGATTGTTTCATTCTCACAAAGCTTGCGTACTTTACACCACTTTACATTTCTTATCTAACATACATTATTGACATATAAAAACCTGATATGGACTTTTTGTATCGAATTGTTTAATACAATGCCTTTTCTGTACAATTTACAGCAGAAGACACTGACAGTTATTTTAATAGCGACGCAATATTCATAACAGTTGTGAAATTGATTTAAAACAAAACCAGTGCAACCAATTTCTACTTTTCGAAAACCCTACGGTGCAAAGTGTACTAGTATCGTCTGAAAACCAGTACACAATTTGACAAATTTGGCCGAGAAACAAGTATTTGTGTCTGTCTAATAGGCAAAAAAAACAATTTGAAAAGCATTGCAAGATTATCACTTATGCATAAAGCACACCAGTGCTCTACAAGGTCATATTTTACTAACAAAACTAGGCACCAAAGGTCGAATGTCAAAGTTTCTTAAAGGGACTACTTGTTGGTACTACGATCCGGAAGTACTCAGGTACAGGTGCGGCACCCAATCGTATCTACTCGACAATCCCCGTAACAAGTCGGTAGTTATTTTAAGAAATGGCCGAGGTGTTCCGAATGGTGCGACACCAATCTGAACTCATCGGGTTTATCCAATGAAAACACACCTGTATCATATGGAAGCCGCCATATTGTTTCTCGCGAGACATCATTCATTGTGCTTTCTTTTCAAATATAGATCTTAAATGTAAAATCTAAGTAGTCATTTAATTTGATCAAGGAAACGGACATACATAACAGCTTAAATTTTCTCTATTTTGTATTAGTTGCCGATCAAAAATAATGACTTTAAATGATATTCAACACCTTCATATACATTGGGCTACTCAACGTGGATAAACATAGCAAATGAACGTAATACGGTTGATCTAAGCTGTAACTGGGTTCCATGTCTGGATCAGGTGGATTATCATGTACGAGGTGTATTTCTCAGATCACGGAAATACCCGAGTAGTTCCGATTGCTGGATCAGTTGGATTATTATGTCAATCTCCCATGCAGAGTTATCGTCCCCCGGATACTACCTCTGCAACGGGCTCACGCCATCTTTGCCACGAATCGTGGCAAACTCTGTAATATTACAATACAAACTGTTATATGCATACAGTTAAGTAAAGCACTATATGAATAAGTCAAAATTACCTTTTTTTTATCCATACAGTAGAAATTGAATATGTATTTCACCGAATTTCGCTAGAACTATTTAAAAGCCTTTTTACGCTATTGAAAATCAATCCGCGGAATGTTTACATTTTTGGTCTCCTGCTCGATATATAATAAATCTTGGTTATCGCACAGTTTGGATACCAGTGGTGTAAACACAAACGATGTAGATTTTGGGAACGATGTCTTCACTTTACAACTGTGTTTTTAAAGATTTTGTCACTTGCAAAGATTAACATCAAAATACGTGTTATCACTGTCTTTGGAATAAGGCAAAAGCTTCTTAAATGGCACATTATAATCATCTGAATGGGCGCAGCTCTCTTCAAATCGATGCTCTGAAAACTTCCACGAATGTAAGATAACGATGGGTTGGTGCGTTAAAAAAAGTACTTCCAAATAACCCCCAAATAAGCTTCACATGCTATGAATTGAGAGCTGAATGAGTAAAAAACGAGTTGCAGAGAAGACACAAGTTGAAGGCTGTCAGTGTTTGAAACAAAATGGATATTTGGATGATGTGTTCATGGTTTGTGGGGCCACAGGAAAGGCATGAGCATAGAGACAAAGATGAGAGGAAAGAACTCTGTGGAATAAACTGCAAGTACCTTTTTGTAACTATGCTTGTGTTTTATTGTACATAATACATGGTTTACCAGTAGCTTTATGATGTATGTATGCTCATACTTTGTGCAAAAGAATAGACAAACCATTTCGGAAGAAATAAGAAAGCTGTACATCCTTGGTTCTCCCGTCTATAAAACTGCCACAGCTGTTAATCTTCGTGGGGGGTAGGGCTGGGGGGTGGCGAGGATGAGGGGGAGTGAGGATGCGGTTATTTTAAAACGGGTCGATGGATCAAGGCGAATTTATGCTTGATTTAGTGCACTTTTGGGCATTTTAGTAAAGTGGTAAAACCTCTAACAATAGTGAGAAAAGCATTGTAATAAAACTAAAAAATGACTGACATATTGTCAAATAATATCATATCCCTTTATCAAACTGATTTCTACCCTTTTCAACATAACAAATGTTATCTTTAGTTGCTTACTATTTAGATAATTTTCCAATTAGAAATTGGGCCTTTAGCATAAATCTTTTGGATGAAAGAGTAAGTTGTTAATGATAACCAGATTTTTCTTCAATCGAAATGCTTTCAAAAGCATGAAAATGGGTCACATTTTTGAAGCATTGTTATAACTTAATAAATCATGAATTGTATGTTATTTCAGAATATTTGGCTGAACTGTATAATGAGCAAGTTTAATTAGTTATTGTTAACCTCTCTTATGAAAAAAATGATAGAAAGAATTGATAATTGATAGGGTTAAAGGTGGCCAGTAATATGATTCCTCTAGTATATAGGATGGTCTAAGGTACATATTCTGTAGATATTTGTTACCGGTAAATGAAGAGTAACAATTAACGATTAACAATTAAGTTTTCATTTCAGATTTTCACTTTACTTCTTCATATGATTTGAATTTTACATACAGATATCACCTATAGTTGAATGAACAATACTCATGCTTTGCATCAAAATTCATCAAAGGTTTTATAACTGCTAAGCAATGTCAAAACAATTCTGACAACAGTTTATTTCTTAAGTTTCTTTCATAAATACTTATAACAAATTCACAATTAGTGACTTGATGATGATTCCATGAATGCAGGGAGCATCCCCAGGTATAATTATAATTGCTACTTAGTTTTCAAACAGTTGCTTGTTTAGGAACTTAAATGACAGATTGTAAGTGTTTCTTTTATAATACAAATGTTCTCTATGATTAATCTTTTAAGACAAAAATAAACATGATTGTATTATTATCATTACAGCATACAACAATCAAAATCTTTAAAAGACAAGTTTTCATCATGAGAATATTACTGTTTACTGATATGATGATGAAATATTGAATTAACAAATAAGCTGAGCTGTTGTTTGTTAAAAACCTTATCTAGTTGATACATAATGATTTGCATTCATTATATTTCAAGAAAGATGATGTCAGAACAGTGTTCATAAAAGTTGACAGCCTTTCAACCATAAATATTATTTGATGTATAAAATGGAAAAGTAACTAAAGCAAAATTACTCAACCAAATACAGATTCACCTGAGGATCACCAAATAAATAGAATGTGCATTATCAAAGTATGATTGAAGAATATGGTGTAGGTGAAGAGATAAGATAGGAACATTCTTATCAATAAAACTAGGTAATGAAAAGCTGAGTTTGATCTGAATAAAATAACGCTTGGATCTGTTTGATGATTAGATCTGGTTAATAATTCATTTGTTCATTCTAATGTCTCAAATGAGTACCCACAACATAGGATTTAAAGAATCAATAATTGCTGAATATGCCTTTTATCTGGACATCTGTTTCACCCATTCCTCCATGTTAAATTTGTGACTTGATTAATTTGAAAGCAAAAGCAGATGTTAGAAAATGGTTTTAAAGCAACTAACTTAGAGAGTTGTGTTTTGGGTGAGATAAACATTATTAATTTGATATGAAAAGGACAATCCCACCGATTGAGATCTTTAACTTTTAAGAAAAAATTGTCTTCTTCAATTGAAATGACAACATATTTTCTAATGTAATATAAGACTAGATTATTGACAGCTTTCTAACCCCAATCATAATTATTTAGAAAAGATAAAAATCATTTCTTTTGCCAAATATCACAAACCATTTAAACTGGTGTTTCTCTAAAGAACAATCTAAACTTAAATGACATTTAACCATTTTGTTGCAGACTACTCTGGAAACATTGTGGGGAAAAGGGAAATTGCTCTTATTGAGCAATTTCCACTTTTCAGGCAATGTTTTCTACCTTATCAGAAGATTATTTTCAATATCATCACATTTTGAAATGTCGCCTGCAAACGCTTTCAATTTGGGACAGTCGAAAATCTAGCGTTTAGTAAAGGGTTAATCCTTTCCACTTTGTTGCAGACGACTTTAGAAAACATTGTGGGAAAAGAAGAAATTAATTGTAACAAGCAATTTTTCCTTTTCCCACAAGGTTTTCTGCTCTTTCTGAAGAATATTTTTCAATTTCATTACATTTTGAAATGTCGTCTGCAATCTCTTTCTATTTGGGACAGTCGAAAATTTAACGTTTAGTAAAGGGTTAATCCTTTCCCAAACAATAACGACATTTTGACCACTTTGTTGCAGACGACTATAGAAAACATTGTGGGAAAAGGAGAAATTGATTGTAACAAGCAATTTTTCCTTTTCCCATAAGGTTTTCTGCTCTTTCTGAAAATATTTTTCAATTTCATTACGCTTTGAAATGTCGTCTGCAATCTCTTTCAATCTAAAACAGTCAAAAATTTGTTGTTTGGGAAAGGGTTAAACGGTTTGCAGTATCAACAATATACATGTACACTGTAGATGTTCTTTATAAACTTTTCTAAACAGTTAAGAATGGTATTGGAAAGCTGTCAATAATCGAGTCTTCTGTTAATTTAGAAATTTATATTTTTATTTTATTGAAAAAAAACTTCTTATTTTAAATTGTTAAAAATCACAACATGTGAGATAATCCATTCAATTAAGTCTATTGAGGCTTAACAGTATGATCCATGGCACTTAATAGTACATGTATTGTCAAGGTCTGAATTGACTGAAGGAAGTTTGAACTCGACATGAAGGTGGTGCTATTTGTTGTTGAGAAGGTCGCCAATAATCTTGATACATTGGCTTTTCTTGAGAACGTTTCAATCTGACTGACGACTCATTTGTTAAACAACGTGGAGGTTTGATTTGTCTTGGAGAATGTATCTTCTAGCTGTCATTCACTTTGTTTTGATCGAGGGGGCGGGTTTCGAGTCGTATGGAGCGTCGCCTCAATTCTACTCAATGAGCTGTTACGCTTCAAATATAAGCTGCTTTGTGTGTAAATAAATGTCTTTATTCTATTTCTACTGTCCTATCTTGTCTATCTTTATATTCTGATACGACTAAAGAGACTTTCGTCTGACTTCTTAATTGATCTGAGCGTTAGTTTTGGAGCTTGCTTTTTGCAAGCCGCTAGATGCTGTATACTACTACACCCCTACACGTCAGTTTCGGCCACGTGACTACGCCGGAAAAGGGGGACTATTTTCTGAGCCCGTCACAGAGATAAATGTGGGAGCGTAGCGGGAACCAATTTACTCTGGTAGAGATTGTTATTATGTACGAGGCGTATTTCTCAGATCACGGAAATACCCGAGTAGTCAAGGTTGCTCAAAATGGCGTCAAACCACACTCAGACAAATATCGTTGAATAACATTATTTTCAAATGTCGTCTGACGTGAAGGTTTGTATCTAAATAAGGTTAAAACTTGAACTGAGGTCAAAGTCAACTCAAACTTTGCACACGTTCACATTGCACAACATCATGAAATAGGACAGTTGATCGACATTGGGAGAACGTGTTATCTTGAACTCTCTAACCATTGGCGGCATAACTCACATCGATAAACAATCCTGCATGTATTCATTTCTTGATATTATTTATGTGTGATGTTGTTAGATAAACGCCCTTCCAAAGCCAAACTTGTATATGAAAGTATTGGCGATTTGTCTTTCATTGTATTTAACATATCGTTTACAGTCTTTCAATTATATTGCGATGCCCGGTTCAAAATAAAAGAAGAAGACCCATAACTGAACTGCATATAAGAGCCTTAAAGAAAGACATAACCGTGGCTCAGTACTCGGGGGTCCCGGGTTCGAGCTCCATCGGACCATTGGTAGTTTCGTGGGAGTGGCCTTAGGCGAGTCACTTTAGAGCCCTAGTCTAGTACAGGTGCATCCAGGAAAGCCATTACAAAACTGAAAAATGTTGGTACGGCACAGACGAAGAAGACTCATATTGGACCCGTGTCAGTAATTTACTATAACAACTACTATAACTACTAGGACCATTTCGGTAGGTCGTTAGTCGAAAGGGAGTAAAAGTCAAATCTAACGCAAACGTAAATAGAACCCTCGAGGAGATGGACTTTGCAATTCACCGTTCAGTACTTATAATAACATGTAGCCGCCCATGACTGTGTATAATATTGGTGAATCTGCTATAAAAGATAAACAGCATGATTCTCGAGAGTCGATATTTTCATTTGCCGATACGCCAACTGTTGACTTTTTTCCGTTTTATATGGTGTCCATAAATTAGAAGACTTGGCATAATTATTTCCCAGTAATTGACACGTTTTAACCCATGACTTTGTACGGAATACCGTTGGTTTTTATGTATATCTAGTAGCACTGGAATCATTAAAGGATCATTGAAACTTTCAGCAATCTTTGATTTGAGAGGCAGGCAGGCAGGCTAGACCAAGAAACAGAGACACAGAGAGACCGAAAGCAGAGAGAACGAGAAACAGACAGACCGAGAAACAGAGAGACCGAGAAATAGAGAGACCGAGAAACAGACAGACCGAGAAACAGACAGACCGAGAAACAGAGAGACCGAGAAACAGACAGACCTAGAAACAGACAGACCGAGAAACAGACAGACCGAGAAACAGATAGACCGAGAAACAGAGAGACCAAGAAACAGAGAGACCGATAGATAGATAGACAGACAGACAGACAGACAGACAGGCGGACGCTTAATAACTAAAGGGAAACAATCCCACAATCCCTTCATTTCTATAACAGTTCGATTCGCATCCCATGATATAAAACTAATTTGCATGTTAGAGCTAGTTTTGATTTTAATATGATAATAGCTTTCTTAACAAGATGTTACAACTAATTTAACCCATTACCAAACAATAACGACATTTGATCAGTTTGTTGCATACGACTCTGGAAAACATTGTGGAAAAAAGGAAAAACTGCTCTTGACGAAAAATTTCTCCTATTCCCAAAATGTTATTGCCCTATCAGAAGATTATTTTTCAGTTTTATCACATTTTGAAATGAAGACTGCAAATTCTCTCTATTTTCGACCGTAAAAAAATTGACGTTTTGTAAAGGGTTAAATCATAAACGAGTCTGATCACTGTGGACGTGATGAATGTCGATTATCGAAAAGATGCAAGTTGCAGCCTGCTTAGCATGACAATCAAATCTGGAGTCGGGTAGCTTCAAGCTGAAGCTATTCCTATATCAGGACTGGCACCCAAACTATATGTGTGAGAAATACTCTGGGAAAAATTCCCTATGAGAAACAAACATTCGAAATGGCTTTTTAAATAAATGCCATTGTCATGAAACATAAGACTATTTTCAATATCTTTATCCTTACATTGCCGAATACCTTTGTTTTCACGAATTAAAGTAAAACGAGCTTTCGTGCATTCCATAGTTTTAGTGGCAAACCATTACCTTTTTCTATTTATGTTGGTCATCTTACTTTGATGTATTAACAAAATGGAAGCTGGTTCTGTCAAACATTAACTTAAGAGGAGATCCAGTGAAGTGAAAGTATTGAATACAGAATTGTGGAAGGTCTTTGGATCTCCCTCCTTGGTATATTATATTCTAATCTTAACATTATCTTAGGTATTTCGTATGATAGATGTAGAGAATAGATGGTTGGTGTCGTGAATCGGAAATGTTATCGGGCAAGGCTTAGGAATATTATCCGGTGAGCCGAAGGCGAAACGGATAATAATCCGAAGCCGAGCCCGATAACTTTTCCAATTCAAAGACACCAACCATCTATTCTATTTATCCTGTTACCTTTATGTATTCTTTAAAAAAACAAGATGTAAATAAAACACGAGAAAAAAGGAAAAAATAAGTAGAGAATGGTGTAAACATGACGTCATTGCGCTCTTATGACGTCATGATTCGTCACGTGCATGTGTTACATGGCTAGTGCCAGATATCACAAATGTTATACGGCACCTAGTTATCGGTCCCAAAATGGCACTAGTGACAGGATGAAAAATATGACTTAGCTTGATTAAAGAATCGCCATTTCAAGAAATGACGTTATTATCACCTTGCTATGTTGTGTTGTAATATTCAGATCTTTCTCAAAATAACAAAGATATGGGAAAATGTGGTCTGGTATTTTCCATGAGTGTCATGGCGATTTGGCTAACATAGTTATTCATTTCGATGATTTCGAACGAGGGAAATAAAATATGCTCTTGAACAGTCAAAGCTTTTGAGACCATGTGATGATGATTTCTTAAAGTACCGATAATCGCCTATGTTTGATTCAAGTTGATATGAGTGTTCACGGATAAAACCCTGATAATACGATATAATTAATCTGAAACATGGATCTTTTATATCTTCACCACATGGTTATGAAAGGGAATGCAAAGCATGCCAATAATTGAGCTTTTATAAACTTTAATACATTACCACCTAACGCGATAATTTGCATCTGGCAGTACGCGACTTTCAATAAGTACTATTGTGACAAAAGGTGAAGCTGCTTCTCACGAGTAACTCCTCCTTTTGCCGCACTGATTTTTCCATCTATTCACACACCACAACAGCAAAAAAGCAACAGTTTTTCACATGTTTCCAATTCTTTTTTCTAATGTCTTCTGTTAAGTAAAAAAGTATCGTCTGCAGGTGGTAACCTCAATCTTTGAGATTGAGACAGAGATACATAGTGACAGAGAGACAGAGACACAGAGACAGAGACACATATTGACAGAGAGACAGAGACACAAAGTGACAGAGAGACAGAGACAGAGAGACAGAAACACAGAGACAGAGACAGAGACACAGAGTGACAGAGAAACAGAGTGACAGAGAGACAAAGTGACAGAGATACAGAGACAGAGACACAGAGACAGAGACACAGAGTGACAGAGAGACAGAGTAACAGAGACACAGAGACAGAGTGACAGAGACAGAGTGACAGAGACACAGAGACAGAGACAGAGACACAGAGTGATAGAGACACAGAGTGACAGGGACAAAGACAAAGATATATACAGAGCAAGGGACAGAGACAGGGAGGTGGTAACCTCAATCTTTGAGATTGAGATAGAAAGACAGAGTGACAGAGAGACAAAGACAGAGACATAGAGACAGAAACACAGACCGAGGGAGAGACCGAGTGACAGAGTGACAGAGAGACAGAGTGATAGAGACAGGGACAGAGACAGAGAGTGCATAAAAGTTTCCAGAATCGTCGTCACAGATGTGAATTTATATTTTTTCTTTGTATGACGGCTCCTCTGGGAGCAGTTTCTGGACCTTGATTTGTCGTCGAATCAATATGGACCAGGTGTTGTCGCCAAGGATATAAAAGGCCGCGATTCCACCTCTACAGGTATATCGGATTGTCTTCGCCTATGTATAATACACAGGTAAGTGGCTCGGGAACAAAAAGCCCGTTCTTCTTCTCGATTATGCTATCATTTCTCTTATCATTTTATTGTTTTGTATTTTAGTCAAAGTGATGGAAAATGTTTTCGTGGTCATTGTGATCAATTAACTTATCTGTTATCATTTCAAAGAGTAGTTTTATACAGTGTGAGTTTGTATTGCCTTTAAGCATCAATTACGAAAGTTAGGCATTGTTCGATATGAACAATATGTAAGAAAAATTACATTTCGTACACTTCTCGAAGCTTCCTTAGAGATAACCCGTCAAATACAAGTGTGCTTCTAATATGTCGCAGGTCCCCATTTTGACTAAATTATTGTTGTCTTTTTCTCAGTACTGCCATATCTTTTACAAATTACCTATTTCTTATGCGTACTAAGTGTTTTAATCTGTCAGTCAACCATGTATTGCCATTTTCTCTCAAAGAATGAAGGGTTCAAGGGGCGGATATCGGCTGTGCATCTTGCATAGTGTGCCCTATCAGAAACAAACATTAACTAGATGATTTGAACATTCATTCAAAACTTACTTGGTTTCACATCGAGTATGGAAGCTTGAAGTTTATTCAAATCACTCACGCGGTGACTGATTCTTGGATACTAAACCAGTACACGCATCGAGTTATGGGTTAGTCCTGACGGTTTTTGACGCGCCTATCGGAGATTCGAACACGGGAACCTCGGTATAACCCTTTCCAAAACAATAACGACATTTGAACACTTTGTTGCAGATACCTTAAGAAAACATTTTATCAAAAAAATATAATACAAGCACAAGCAATATTAGACTTCTTTTAACAGTTCACTATATACGTAAGGCAAATGTGCTATACATGTATTGTTACCAAACGGAAATAAATGTGGTTAAAAAATTACGAATGATCTAGCATTGTATTAGTTTTATGCAAATGTGTCATTTTATCCATTAGGAAAAAATATCATGAATGTATTAAGATCTCAATCTATGAGATTTATAAAAGCTATATCACAGATTGGAATTCTTACTTTTTACAATGGGGTCCTGCGTGGCTCAGTGGTTAAGGTGATGGACTCAGGGGTCCCAACGACAACTCTAGTTTCGTGGGAGTGACCTTTAGCAAGTCATTTCAGAGCCCTAGTCTAGTACTGGGGGATCCAGGTAAGCTGTGGCAGTCACAAGCTTAAGCCTTTATCCGGTTCTAAACAGTAAACGGTATTTATACAATAAATTGTCTTCTCCCGATAAATTGACATCATTGATTTCCAAAGTAACATAAGACTAGGTTATACGCTGCTTTCCAACCCCGTGCATAACCTTACAGAGATGATATAGATCGTTTGTTTAACAGATTTTGCAAACAGTATACAGTGTTGTCTCATTAATCCGAACACGCCCGTTACCGACAAAAGTTCCGGATGACCGAATCATCCGGACTAATAAAGCAGACCATGTTCTTATACACATTGAGACATAAACAGTCTGTAAGCACGTGTATATATATAACCCTTTAGCAAACGCCAAATTGTCGACCGTCCCAAATTGAAAGAGTTTGCAGACGACATTTCAAAACGTGATGAAATTCAAAAATAATCTTCTGATATGGGAGAAAACATTGTGGGAAAAGGAGAAATTGCTCGTCACGAGCAATTTCTCCTTTACCAACAATATTTTCAAAAGTCGTCTGCAACGAACTGGACAAATAATTCCGTTTTCTTACCATTTCGTTCGGATTGCGAGACATCCGGATAATCAGGGTCCGGATAAACGAGGCTTCACTGTAAACGGTTTCGTTAACAACCAGCTAAACTTAAACGTGGAAGTGCTTTTTTAGATACCATCGTCACGTTGGTCTTCGGAGACGTAACGCTCATGTCACTGGGCGTTAGCATAGTGTGCGAAAATGAATTCTAACGTTTATCTATATACTGGCTTTTTCATAGAAGCATTGTCTGTAACGAATGCCCTGTTACTTTTTTAACGAAAACACGGGATTTCAGCAACTTAAAAGTAAAGAAAACTGAAAATTGTCTTTTGTAAAATAAAATTTTAACGTTTGATTCTCCCAGAGCACAAATCTCTGCTTTAGTCCCTTTAAAGCCAAATCGGATAGGTCTAAAAAGCACAAAGCCATAACACGTAAATAACAATGCAACAAGAAGTCGAGGAAGGAACACTTTTATAAATTTGTGTCAATGATATTTACATGTACTGAGTATCGCAAAGGTCAGTCATTCATACTTAAAAATTGTAGGTCCGAAATTCGATTCCAATTCAATGGTTTATTCAGAAAATTGAGGCCTCCGGATCATAAAGTGTAATGCATTAAACATGATACATAAACCGAATTATTAATTGTAATTCAATTGTTCGTTTTCATTACGCAAATATTACAGTATTTTTGCAATTAAAACTTTTTTTCCAAACAATCATCAGCTGTTGCTTTGGATTCGGACGGGTCACAACAACTAAGTTGTCTTACTCTTCTCTTTTAGCTTCGGGAACACTCCAAGCAATCATGTCGGACACTTTAGAAGACCAGCCGGAGTACATTCACGCCGTACGGATATGGAAGGTCGTACCGCCGATCTTCATCGTTCTTGGCACCCTGGGTAATCTGCTTACGATTGTCGTGCTGACTCGCAGGAAGAGCCGATCCTCATCCACCGCTATCTACCTCACGGCGCTCGCCTGTTCGGATCTCCTTGTTCTTTACACGGGGCTACTCCGTCAGTGGATCAAATACGTCTTCGACAAGGACGTCCGCCATCTCTCGGAACCCGGATGCAAGATCCACGTGTTTTTGGTGTATGTTGGTACCCAGTGCTCTTCGTGGCTGCTGGTGGCCGTGACGTCAGAACGGTTTATCGGGGTCTGGTGCCCGCATAAGGTGAAGACCGGATGTACAGTGAAAACGGCGTATGTTGTAATCGGCGTGATTGTGGGTGGCCTGGCGCTGTTAAACTCCCACTTTATCTATGGTATGGGAAAATACAGCGTGGAGGTTTCCGGTGTCACCTACACTATCGACTGTTATTCCATGTACGATAATTACTACGAGTTCATCGCGTTCATCTGGCCCTGGATCGATCTCTGCATGTTCTGTCTGGTTCCCTTCTCCGTCCTCTTGATCGGCAACATCTCCATCATCGCCAAGGTGATGTACAGTAAACACAGAACCAGGACCCAGATTGCACCGGCACCAAGCAGGACCACGGCCAAACCCAAATCGGACGGCAAGACATCCCAGTTGACGCTGATGCTGATGACGCTGAACATCGTGTTCTTTGTCTGCGCCTCGCCGATATCCATCTACCTGATTGGCGAACCCCACTGGCTGAAGAAACTGGAAACGCCACACGACGTCGCCGTGATTGTATTATGGTGGGCTGTGGTGAACACGTTCATGTATCTCAACCACACCATCAACTTTATCCTGTATTTTCTGAGTGGCTCCAAGTTCCGTAAAGAGGTGAAATCCCTGTTTAGCGGCGGCCGTTCCCGGGCCATATTTGGTGTGGGAACCGGAACGACGAGGGTGGTACCGGAAGGAACGACAAAAACCGTTCAAACGGGTTTCAATGCCAGCGACATGCAGACTTAGGCGGCTTGCACTGTTTCGGGGAAAACAATCTTTAAATGGACTATCTCACAAATTTTGTGTTTTGATAAACAAAAACTGTGCAAACGGGATTCAATGTCAGCGATATACAGACTTCAGCGGCTTGCACTATTTCGGGTAAAAGATCTTTAAAGGGATTATCTCACATTTTGTTTTTGTGACTAACAAATGTTTAAAGATATGATTAAGATAATTCTCATCGCGAAGCTAATGGCAATTTCTATCTCTTATAGGTACTGAAAACATGTTTTTATTTACAAACTAGGATTCAAGTTTTAGATTCTTCCAATATATTGATGGAAAACCGTAATGAGCGGTCATACGATTGCCCTCTGATAAAAATTGATTGAGTCACTTAATAAGAGTGCCGACCCATTTCCTAGTCTGGTTCTAAGAAGCTATTGTCTATTTGACTTCATTCGCAGGATAAAAATAAGGTTATAATAAGGCTGTAAGCATGGTTTACGAAATAAGTCATTCAAACAAGCTGGTACATGAATGCCCTATATCTTTACCAAACGGTGATTAGCAGTGATGCGTTTTTTTCTTTAAACTATACAGATGTCCGTTGCCATGTTATTCGTAGAAGACATTTCATTTGTAAAAAGAAAAAAAATATAAATCTGTGAGATATTTTTTCCACAATGTGTAGTTGATTGACATTAAGTAATGTACAAAGACATTCACATGCGCTTTTCTCACCTTTATAAGATTCATAGAATACTTAAACATGTGTTGTACTTATCTTTAGAATCGTAAGTGATGTATATAAGTTGTAACAACTTGTTTCACAATTGATGTTAAATAAAACAAAAACAAACATTTGTTATACGTGTCTTTAGAATTTGGAGTGATGTTTATAAGTTGAAAAAACTTGTTTCACTTTTGTTGCTCGTATAATGAATGAAAAATAAATTAGAAGAGAATGGCTGTACTTATCTTAAGAATCGGGAGTAGATGATATAAGTTTTATAAACTTGTTTCACAATCGGTGTTAATCTAAGCTTATACTGCTGAAACCAGCTTAATGCCTACGCACACAGGTTAGATCCAGGCCTGTCACTAAGTAATTGGGGATTTGAACACGGGACCCTCGGTAACAAATGCAGACGCTCAACCACTGCATCACTGTCGCCCTGTGGCTCGGGTGGTTACGGAGAGGTTCGAATGATTTCATTTGCATAATAAATGCCCAAAGAAAACTTCCGGAAGTTGAAGAGACGTTTTTCAAAACAACTCGTTCGTTAACAATTCTACACAAAGATTCAAAAGCGTTACATCGCTTTTGAGATATATATCGAATATAAACTGTACCAGATAAATTGACGCTTTCTGAATTAATATTATAAATGCCTTCAATTGCTACTTTTAGTTGTAGATAAAAAAAAACAAAACAAACATTGCATTGTTTCAACGACATATTATTTTGACTTTCATTTTTTTCTATGAACAAGAATCTTAAGGCGCATATGTCCATTTAATTACCAAATAAAATACAGTAAAATCTGTGTACACCAGCCAGTGAAGGGAAGTACCCAAAGTGGCCGCTGTGCACAGACTGGCTGTTGTTCACAATATTAGCCCTCCATTTTATATATCTCTTACAGGTAGTTGTACATTAAAAATGTACATGTAAAAATACAATCGGAACTACTCGGGTATTTCCGTGAGCTGTGAAACACACCTCGGATATAAGTGTAGTGTTACAATTTTTCGGGTAAATCGGCATCCGGCAATTAACACATTTTCTAAGCGTGCAAGTTAAGTAGTTCAATGTGTATGGAAGGGTTGGACATCCGTTTAAATAATCTTTTTATCAGTAACTCATACCAAATGGCGAAATTGTGGTTGTGACATGTTAAGCTGTTTCCTCAATCAAATTTAACGACTTTTTAGATTTCACATTTAAGATCTATTTTTAAACACGAAAGTGAAGTGACGTCATTCCGCTGGGAACCAATATGGCGTCATCCCTATTATTTCAGAGGTGTTTTCATTTGATAAACCCGATGTGTTCAGATTGGTAAAAATAAGCATTGTTTAAACCATTTATCCTTTGCAAATTAATCCACACTTTATCCTAAAAAAACCCAAAAAATAACGATGTTAGATAAGTTTAAAAACAGAAATCAAGAAAGGGTAAGTGATTCATTTTGAGTTTCATATCATTGCCGATCATGTAACAAATTAACTCTTCAATTTTAAACATTTTAACATCCAACCATAAAACCATTGAAAGTCATATTCACCGGGAAACATTCGCAAATTTTACATGTTTTTCCAACAGAAGAGGTCATGACAAATAATCTGCAAAGAGAAGCATCTAAAAACCACTTGTAACATCGTTCGTCTATCTTTTCACAAGGATAGCCACATCCAAATTCGTCCATAACATTCTGTTTGCGTATGGCACCCGTTCTATCGGGATGCA
The DNA here is from genome assembly GCA_947846245.1 of Cerastoderma edule. Lineage (NCBI taxonomy): Eukaryota > Metazoa > Mollusca > Bivalvia > Cardiida > Cardiidae > Cerastoderma > Cerastoderma edule. The sequence goes on from OX401405.1 coordinate 45,032,485, forward strand.
TCCATTTGTGTATCGTTGTTGGGTATGACAATGCGATACTCCAATAGATTAGATTTATTATACCAAGTGGGACGTTGTGACTGATCAAAAATGAAAGCAAACTTAGACAATAGAAATAGAACGAAAAACAATTCAAATTGTATCTTATATGACCAATTGTGACAATAGGAAAACAATTCTCCGTTAGAAACAGTGTTTGTATTACAACGGTGTGACAACCGCAAATGCAATAAGAAACAGTTTGACAATCATCATTGCGAAGCTGTTTTATTGCAATCCCGTTTTGCAAATTCAATATGTTTGGCAAATATGTGCCAATAAATCCGAATCCCAGTAAGAACAAATAAAGCGACAGTGGTGCAGAGGCAGAGCGTCGATTTTTTTGTACTGTGGGTACTGTAGCCCTAAACTTGGCACCATTACTGGTTTAGTATCCATGAATCAGTCATCGATAGTGAATTTCTAGCTTCCGTCACAATCGATGTAGAATAAACAAGTTTTAAAAACTATTGATCGGAACCCCTCGGTGATGTTGGTAGGCCCCACTGATCTGGCCTGCCGGAATTTGCCGCAGAGTTCCGATTGAAGTGTTAACGTGTGGTGCATTGTGGGAAGGCGTTAAACAAATTGAAAGCATCGGTACTCACGGCTTATGAACCACGCTATTTCTTAATTCATTTAACAGCAAGGGCAAATGTATACTCAGCGTGCTTGTTTTTATCGTTCCGTTTGATACCACATTGTAAGAATTGACCGGATGGCTTAGGAATTTAACCGAATATGCAAAACACGACACTTATACTATTACACACGCAATTAAGGTAGAATACCCATAATCCGCCATTGTGAAACCTATTTTGTCATTATGACGGAAGTTCTCGGTTCACCTCGGTCGGGGTCCGGAATTATTCGCTTCAATGCGAATATTTCCGGCCTATCCCAGGTAAACCGAGAATGACCGTAGTAATCAGACGAAAGAATGAGTTTAAAAATGAGTTTTAAAGCGGCGAAATGGAATACCATTTAAAACGGCGAAATAGAATACCATTTAAATCGGAGAAATCGAATACCATTTAAATCGGCGCTAAAAAATGTAAAGTTAAGTAATCTAATAAAAGAAAATGGACATATAGAATCTATTTATTTACAGTTATATTTACTTTGAATGACTTTGAATTCAACTGCACTTAACTGAATTCCTCACCATTCTTGCCAGTTCGTGTAGTCACTTGATCAAGAAACTATAAGACACTGCGGAAAATGAAAGGATTTTGCCTCGTTATATCGAGGTTAACGCGTCTTAACTATGCTAACTAACATTCATATACACGATATTGTATTGCAGTTTGTATTGTTATATTACACCACGACGTCATAACCATAAAGGTACCATGGAGACGGATAGGTATCAGTTACTTCGTTAACCTTTTCGACGATAGTTGACATAGGTTTATTTGGTTAATGGTTAAACTTGCAGCAATTACTGTGTTATGTAAATATTTTTGAATGTTTGATGTTTTTTCCCGGTTAACTGAAATAAATCTCTCTCTCTCTCTCTCTCTCTCTCTCTCTCTCTCTCTCTCTCTCTCCCTCCCTCCCTCCCTCCTCCTCCCTCCCTCCCTCCTCCCTCCCTCCCTCCCTCCTCCTCCCTCCTCCCTCCCTCCCTCCCTCCTCCCACCCTCCCTCCCTCCCTCCCTCCCTCCCTCCCTAAATCGTCAAAATTATTTATAAAGAATTCTGTAGGAGTTGCTTTATCATTAAACAGAGGTAGGGTGTAATAATGGGTTAGACTCAAGACGTGTCACATTGCAATATTGGACTTCTAGTTAGGATTCTATTCATGTCTATCTGTTTTGACTTAAGCAAATAGTCTCCTTTAGTTCTTTAGTGAAACGATAGCCTGGTAAATCCTCGCCAATACTGCACGATATCCCTTTTAGGACTCTTACTGCGTCTCAAGCTTAAAAATGATTGATCGCTGCCAAGCCTCGAAAGAAAATCCCTTCCCATTGACTTCATTAAGCTATGGGAATTTTTTGACACCATTTCACTGTGACGGCTTTCCCCACAAATTGTAATAACGATTTGCATTCAGAATATGTTCTATTTTCCTTCACTCATATTCTTTGTATTATAATACGAAACGAACTGTTGAAACTTGAAAACTCATTAAAAGGATATATTAATCAGTGGTAAGAAAAGAATAAATGATGCCAACCTTTACACATTCCGCGGAGTATCTTCAAGTGTTTTTAATCAATCGACTACAAATACAGGCTAGAACGAAAGGGAGAATTCAGCTGAATTTATTTAGATTCAATTTTATGCAGCATAAAGTTAAATCTCATTGAGACCTTTCCAACATAAGACTGATCCACCAACGGTAAGAAGCAAATCGTTGGTGCCCGATTGGCTTAATTAACTTAATCAGGGTTTCATGACTAATTAGAAAGAGTACACTACCTAACAATTTCCACTCTTCACATATCATCTACGCTTTTATTTGTTCTTTGTCATGAAACATTTGTTGTACATGTATATCGATATTGCTATAAACTGTAACTGTTTTTGCATTAAAGGATAATGTAATGTACAAAATGTACTAATGATGCTGTTTCTGTGTATTTATGTACAAGGGTATTAATTATGAAGTAAATGTGAAAGTAATTAAAGTATTGTCTAATTGGAATGATGAACACCTACACGATCTAACTAGACAGACATCAGATATCCTTACACAGTTTCAATACGGTATGAACTCTGTGGGGCGACTAAGGTGCGCTCCAACGACATTAATTAAATGCAAGTGACAGACTCTCGTAATTAAACTATTAATTGGGAATGACCCCGGTCAACATCCTTATATAATAGTTATATAATAACTTATTTATTTAACATCAATTGCGACGGAAGCTTGAAGCTTATTGAATTCACTCGCGATGACTGCTTCCTTGATACTTAACCAGTACTCGCACCGATGTGTGGGTTAGACCCGATAATTTTCACCTCGCCCAACGGGGAATCGAACCCGGGTCTCTTGTACAAGAGAACGACGCTCTACCACTGAACCACTGTCGCCCACTTAATCTGATTTTGATATACTTGTCCGTAAATGCCAATTTGTTTCTCTACAACTGTCCGTATAATGGTTATGGCCACGTTACGAGAAAAGGGGCACTCGGACATAGCAAACAGTGTAGCCCCAGACCAGCCGCCACGTCACTGACGTGGCGGCTGGTTTGGGGTTACACTGTTTGCCGTCTTAGAGGACATCAAGCTCTACCTTTAAATAAGTACAAATGATAACTGTCGTGACTAGATGCTGGAATAATAGCGCTAAGAAAGAGCTGAGTCAGCGGTTTTTATTTATGTCCGAGTGCCCCTTTTCGCGTGACGCGGCCCAATTATATAAATTGACAGTTGAACGTGTCAGTGAAGGATATTTGGACAAGCTGGCCAAAACGGGACGATTGATTTTACCACACCTGGTGATGAGGTAATATAGCCCCATACATTATATTGAATCATATTGATTGCTTTATTCCCTCTTTTCACACATTCAGAATCGCTATTTTAACACTTGCATCATAATTATAGACCTGCAATAAAAGTCTTAAAAAGGAAAACGACCGTGACTAAAGAAGAAATTGCTTGAAACAAGCAATTTCTCCTTTGGTTACAGTGGTTTTAAACCGAAATCGTATGAAAATATTGTGTTAATATTTGAAAATTAATGAGATGTAAATTCTATACTCATCGTCTGCTGCTGCTTTGAATTTCGACCAGTCAGGAATCTTACATGAGGGGAACGGGTTATCGGATCAGGACATGTGTTGATGCTGATATCTTATTGAACGACTAACTTACACTTATACATTCGGACGATCTCTTACAACAATATGAAAGGATTTATCGATTTTTATCGAATATTGGAAGTCCCGGGAAGATTCGATATTGGTGTACATACAATAGAAAAACCCTAAAAAAATAGAAACAAATATATCACGAAATATATATAAAAAAAAGCACTTTAAACTTTTTTTAAAAAAAAACTACAAAAAATGATAATATTAATATATGAAAAATATATTACAACACATACGATTGCCTCTTTGATACGTTTGCATACGTCTATCAATAAGCCCACGAAAAGACTAATATTGTATACTTAATAAGTGTCGCCTGTATTCTATTTCGAACAATTAAAGAAGTCCATGAGTTTGTAAGGATATGATAACACACATGTAAATATCATTCCATGGTGTTTTTCTTTACGAGCTCCCTGGTAATTTTCTTTAGAAATGCTTTAATCATTTACTCTTGCGAGCAATTCGTTTTTGCTTTTATTTTTGTCACAATGGTTGTTACAGGAATACTCACAGAAAGTGCTTTTTCCGTTGTTTGAAAATTTCGTTGATAGTGTCATTGATGTAAGATAAGCCGAATCTTTTCCATAAATGATAACGTGTTTGTAATATGTTAATTGGTACCAACCATCCGGCTATGCTTGTATTCATAATTTCACGGAATAAGGTATGTCATTGGCCATGTGGTTAGAGAATACAACGCGAACCCAAATTCGTGTTAAATAAAGGTGGTTTGGAACTAGTTAATGTACCAACATAACTTAGAAATCTTCACAAAGCCACAAGTATTCCTACCGAATAACAAACTGCCTTAGTTATGGGGGTCGTAAGAAAGATCGCGTAATCAGAGGGATTACTTCAAAATCGGATTTATTACTGAAACCCAAAATCTTTGCATTACTTTGTCTCCTTTTTTTCCTGTATCCAGTAGAACACTCTGAATACAACAGAGGGTTTATACGAGAATGTTCGCGATGAGCTGTTTTTCTACTTTGTTACAATGTTTCTGATAGGGAATGGGAACGACAAGCTGAATCACCATTCGAATATTCGGTAACTATAACTTGAATAAATTCGAATATTCGATTTTACAACTAGTTTCATGTCCGAATATCCTGCATATCCGAATACTGGTACATATCCATTATATGCTTAAAACTTTAGAACCGTCGATCCAGGTTTACACATGTATATGATGGCAAAGCAATACAGACTATTTAATAATTCCATTTGTCTACAATTGTTACGGTTTCTTGTGAAACTAAGATGACAACCTCAAACACTATTTTCATTCGATATCCCTACAAATTCGTGTTCCAGACAAGGACTAGAAACGAAAAAAAAAAAAAAAAAAAAAAAAAAAAAAAACCGACAGTGAGAGTTCATGATAAATTAAAAGAAACCACGTTTTATGATTTATTATCTTCTAAATGGGTACATGTGTGAAAGGTGACATTTGCTTTGAAATCAGAACGAGCGTATTAATTCCAAACACGTGACGGGAGAAACGTGATATTTATCAAACGAAAAGACACATATGATTGACCTATTAGTAATTATCATGTACACCCAGACGATGTCTCTCATATTGTTTGATTGGCCCTCGTGCATTACAAACATGATTATCATTAGATTTTAATAGAGTATAGATATTTAATTTTATACTTGTTCGGACAAAGGGAACGGAGAATTGAAAGGAAATATTATTTTATAATACATGTAGTTTTAATTGCACAAATACAGTGATAGTGGCTCAAGAAAAACAAACGAATACTCGAATAGTAGTACTCGAATCGAATAATCGGGCCTAAAACCGAGAATAAGATTCACCGTTCTCGTCCCCAGTTTAACCAACTACCATGTATAAACTGTAAATTGTTCAAGATTTGTGATACTCCTTGTACAGCAAGGGACTCTATTGTAAGATAAATAGTGTTATTTCCAAATGTAAAGGATCCTTCTTTTCCAAAGTGTGTTTTTCCCCATACCTTACGGTGTTATTTTCTTTCAGCATCACCATAAAAAGTATTATTTTCGTATTTTTTTTATACGCATCGACGGCTCTCGAATTGGACGAGTACAAAACCGTTTAAAAGGGACCATGAGCATAAAACAATTAACTTACTCCCTTTACTTTAAACATGTGGTTGGACCAAATTGAAAACAACAACAAACGAAAAATATCAACATGAAACAAGGGCGTCAACATTTTCTTCGTGATATTGGGACGAATCCACTGTCGTTATTTGTAAATTATGTTGCTTTAAACGCACCTTAGTCCTTCAGCGCTATCAGCGCTTTGATCATTTTAGCATTTTGTCACATTGAACTCTAAAGTCTTACACAGCAAATGTAAAACACACTAAATTTTGATATTTCATCGTGTATACTCGATCTAAGGCACGTGTATAATAAGATTTAGAAAACTATTGTGACCAAAGGGAGAAATTGCTCTTACGAGCAATTTCTCCTTTAGACCACAATGGTTTCTTCCCAATACCCATACAGATTTATGTCTTTTTCATGCTCTAAAACTGTTGTCCGGTGCTCTATCTTGTTTTGGTCGGTATAAGTCACCAAATTGTGAACGTGAAAAGCCTAACATCGATGTACATTGTACGCTATTTATTTTCTTCAAACCAATTCTTAGAAATCGATACGACAAATTCGTTTTATATCGATTTTTTTCTTGACGAATGTGCAAACAGAACTAAATCACAAAAAAGCGAATTATTTTTGACACCAAATGCAAAACCAGAATTGTCAGCTAATACATAGGCATTATACAACTTTTTTTCAAACAAGAACATCTTAATTTTGCATACCGTTTTAATATTTCAACACTAAACGCTCGCCCTTCACCACCAATCGTATCTTCTCGGCAATTCCCCGGCATAAGCCGGTAGATATATCTCGTAGGTAGTTCATGAATACACCAGAAAGCCTGGGGAAATTTGTCTGTTCTCCGCCGGATAACACACCTGATTACAACATTACACATAGGGACAAAATATTCATGTAAATACATGTATACACAAATTGGTTAAATACAACACTTGCATGTTGTTGTTAACTAATTTCGATAAAGATTATCATATAAGGGCGACAATGGTACAGTGGTAGAGCGTCGTCCTCTTGTACCAAAGGTCCCGGTTCGAATCCCCAGTTAGACGAGGTGACATTTTCTGGGACTATCCATCAATTCGGCGCCATTACTGGTGTATTATCCTGGAAGCAGTCATCAAGAGCGACTTTGCATAAGCTTAATAAATCTTCATTCACAATCGATGTAAAACAAGTAGAACAAACAAACATATCAACAGATTTGTATTTCATATTTTCTCAAACCTATCTACTCGACAATTCCCGGCCTGTGCTGGGGATTGCCGAGTAGATACGATTGCAAACGGACATGTTCTTCGACGCCGCCATGTTGCCTGACTATTTTCAAAATGGCTCCCCATTACCACCGAGGTTATTTTGATGAAAAGACCAAGGTGTTCCGATTACTACACCATCTACTCGAACGTTCCCTGGTTTCTTCGTACCTGCGGTAAAAATCGTAAGTCCATATTAACTTAATGCAAGGCGGACTTTTTGATCGAATAACCAATATGTAGATCTTCTACAGCCATTTTGACCCTTTCACTTACATGTATGTATACATGTATACAAACGGCCTTGTATTTCCTTGCTGTTAATGCTATTTAAAGTGTTGCTACAAAAGGATGAATTGCTCCTCATTTGAGTTTCTCCTCTTGTGAATGATTTGAATTGCGTTTAATCGATAAAACGGGTTTTCATAACAAAGTCTGATTACCATGCTTATAATTTCAAAATCGTCTGCTATAGGTCACTTCAATTAAGGAATGTGGAACAACTTATACCTTCTAAACGAAGCCTAATTAAGTCGTAAACAATAATTTCTTACATCAAGATGACAAGTCCATTAATGATAGGGTCTTGGTTCTAAAGAGCGCTCAGGCGCAATTAGTGAAATAAGCCTTTTTATTAGCGACGAAGTAAGAGAGGAGCGAGGGTTAAGCCCTTGATAATGTAAAAGGTCCTTTTAAATAGACTCGCAGAAATTGGAGATTTTTCTTTTGCTAAAGCTTTTTATCCGTGTACTTTAAGGGGGTGACTAACTTAGGGATTTGTGCCGTGGGAGTAATAAAAGTTAAAGATGTAATATACAGTCTGTCTTACTTGTGTTAAGCAACCACCCATTTACAAGGTGGTATATATATAGACAACACAACCGCTCAGTGTTCGACAGTGTTTTTAAGCTATGGGTGTGTTTGCGTCTTAGAGAGTTTCATTTGCTCAGTTCGTCACACCATCATTGTGACAAATCTAAAATCTATTTTCGACTTCTTAAATTCTTAGTTGTTGAAATCCCATGTTTTCGAAAATAATATGACGTTAGCCGTCGTGTTACACAGCGCTTCTATGACAAAGCCTGCTTAAAAGACGCAGGAATTTTTTCTCGAGAAAATCGCTAGCGTCACGTGACAAGAGGTGTTTAACTCTTCCAAAAAAACCTCTCATCTTAGGCTTGATCGTTGTTTAAGAAATTCAAAGCGCTGATAGCGCTGAAGGACTAAGGTGCGTTTAAAGCAAGATGATTGAGGATTCATTTGAAAAATTCTTTGGGCAACATCTCGAGGAAAACAGCTGCTCCTTTTACCACCATTACTACAATCATTATATCTGTGAACAGAGACTGAACGATAGTCTATTTTTCGAACATCTGGACATATTACGATTTCCCATGAGGCGACAGTACTAATGATATAGAGCAAAACAAAGCGATTAAATCCGGACTACATTCCTAGTTTCAAGAAGGTATTAGTAACATAACATAACATAAAATTTTTTTTTATTGTAAATAAAGGCCTCCAGCCCAGAATACACACAATGAATAGCATAGCAATCATGTTAAAATGAATTGATTAAACATACAACATTAATTTACAAACTAATACAAGTGCATTGATTTAGCAGATACTTTTTGCATATTCAATAAGCCGTATAGAACTAGCAGATGTACATGGATATGAATCGACGGCCCGGCGCAAGACCGGACAAAGTCATATTTTGCAAAATACGGCTCGGTCCAGTCATGCACACACCAATCGAAACCCATCGAAACACATCTGCAAGTGAGTAAATCAAATAAAACACGCACCTGTATTAGAAACAGTATCTGAATGATATTGGCTTGTCCAGTGTAATGAACGACCAATGAAGCAATAATATTAAAAATGAAAAAGTGTTAGCATCTATTTTTTCTCAATTGTTTTTAAGTACTCTTCTCTTAGAAGTGAAGCCCTGTATATATACGTAGACAATGATAGTATACTGCTCTCTCTGGGATCCGACATAATGGTATAAAATGCTTCCCTACAAATGGCATTAGTTATCCACGTTGTATTGAAGCATTCTAGTCTTATATCGCAATACAATTTACAGATAAAAAAGAAATGGAATTCGTCTTCAATAAGAAACAAATCATGATTAATTAAACAATAAGTACAGTATCGTATTTCTCGATCGATATTCAAATGCCGGCCTTTCTCTATCATTAGTTCGTGTCCTGAGCATCGGAAGTTCGAAAGCGCTCTTTTTTTAGGAAAGGGCATTTTTACAGATAAATATCGCTCTGTGTTTAAAAGAGTTTTATAGCACTTGTAATGTTCTGCCTTTGGAGAAGCGTTGATAGTCGATTGTAACTTCTGTATGGCACAGGCTTTGATGCGATCTGTAAACGCCGACATGAACATCCTGGCGTCACCCACGTCCTTGTTGATCCACACGTACCCGAAACCATTTTCAAAAAGTAGCTTTCTAATGTTTGTAGCCCATGTGTTTCGACCTGCGTCGTCTATGTGTTTTATCATAAGATAACACTGATGCGGGTATCTATTATTTGGTAACTGTAGAAGTTTTATCCAATACTTAACACACTTAGTCATATAATTAACGTAAATAGGTGTTCTACCACATTCACTCAGTGCAAGGAAACCTGGGACAAATTGTTTAAGACCACATATACGTTTACAAAAATTGACGTGAATTCGTTCTGTGCAGTCTGAGTATTGATATCCCCAAATATCCGATGCGTAACATAAAATTGGAAGTACCATGCTGTCAAATAGTTTAAAAGCGTCTTTAGCTGGAAAGTACCCAAAATATTTTTGGAATTTGAAAATAGTTGCAACTGCCTTTGATGCCTGTTTTGCTAAGTTTTCCCGTGTCATTGTCCAACTCAGTTTCGGTGTAAAAAACGCACCAAGGTATTTATAGTGTGACACTGTTTCTAACTGTTCACCTTTATAATACCATTTCTCATACCTCCTTAAATACCCACCATTCCTAAATACCATGACTTTCGACTTATCAGTATTAAGCTTCATTCCAATGTCTTCACAGAACGATTCGATTTCGTTAATTTGTCTTTGTAGATTTACACATGTATCGGCAAAGCTTGAAACATCATCAGCGAACATAAAGGCGTATAGACAGCCAGTAACATCGGATACATATATTCCCCGGTTATTATGTCTTTGTAGGTATCTAATTAAGTCATTCATGAACATAGAAAAAATTATCGGGGACGACGTACAACCTTGCTTTGTTCCAACTGTGCACCGGAAAAAGTCTGTAAGACCGCTGGGGGTGTTGATGCACGATTTTAACTGCCTGTACATAGATTTAAATATCTTTAAGAATTTCCCATTTACTCCTGATTGAGATAGACACTCTATTAGTTTTTCATGTGAGCAGCTGTCGAACGCTTTATAGAAATCAACATAGAACACATAAAACCTACCCCGTCTGCGAGAGATGTACTTTTGTATAAGAGATTGCAAGTTGAATATATTGTCTATTGTCGAGTAGTTCTTTCTGAAATCTGCCTGTGCTTCGTGTATGACACTGTTACTTTCACACCAATTTGTTAATCTCTTGGTCAGTATATTTATGAATATTTTACTCATACTATTTGTAAGAGATATTGCTCTATAGTTATTTGGATCCGTTCTTTGTCCTTTTTTATGTATTGGTGTTATAATATTTTCACTCCATTCCTTAGGAAAATAACCATTGTCGTAGATAGCATTAAAAAGATCGGTTAGATAGGGTAGTATTGTGTCAATAGTGCACTTGTACATTTCGATGCATATACCGTCAACTCCAGGAGAACAGTTTCCCTTTAAGGACATAACACTATTTCGTATTTCCTCTTGCGTGAAAGCGTTATTCAGTTCGTCCGAGGTGTTCTCAACATTAAGGTTTACGTTAAGCGTCAAATCTTCTGCGGTCTCATCATCTTGTGTTGAAGAGAAAAGTTGTTTGAAGTAGCCAAGCCATTGTTCGCCCGATATCGCACTCTGGTCCTCACTTTTAACTGCAGCCAGTTTGATTTTTTCCCAGAATACTTTGGGATTCCTTCTATTCTCAATTAGTTCATCGCGCCGTTGGCTTTCTAACGCTAGCCTCTTTGATTTACACCTGGTTTTAAACTTACTTTTATTTTCTTTATACATCACAAAGTCTTCTCGGGAGTTCGTTAAACGAAACAACCTTAAACTCTTGTATTTTGCATTTTTCAGGTTCGCACATTCATCGTCCCACCACTCTGGCTGTTTACACGTTATATACCGCTCTCTTCTTTTTACGCATTGTTTTTTCATAAACGAACCAGCCTGTTAAGTCCGCACAGTGAAGGCGGACGTTTAATGAGTAATTGGGGTCAGACCGCTGTTTGTGTATCGATAAAGTACCGTCCCTCAAAAAGTGGTATGTACATTCAATGGACTAAGGTGCTGACGCACCCTTTGTCCGAAAACGAAAAGAAAAAAACGTTTAAAAGGCTTACAATAATTGAAATATAAATATTCCAAATCTTTTCTGCACGGTAACGAACGGTATTGGAAAGCTGTCAGTAATCTAGTCTTATATTACTTTATATATCCTTACTGTTTTAGCCCCCAGATTCTCTGAAAAAGACGACGGTTTCAAACGTATTTTTGAATAGACCCGAGACTGGAAAAAGATACAAGCAAAAACAAGAAATGTGAATATAGCTATTCTAGAAACCAACGAATCAAGATGATGTCAAATGCGAAACTTTCTCCGAGCGGAAATGATAACAAAGACCTGAATTTTAGAGTCGTTTGTGCGATGTTGCTTCTCGAACATGCTTTTGGCTCCACTCAACTGCAAATACTATCCAAGGAGCTGCTATACGAGTTATCCTTTCTCATCCAGGCCGGAGGGTAAAGCTAGTCCTTCATAGCTGCAACTAAATCCCTTGCCTGATTCTCTGCGCTTCTATATACGCCTCTACATACGATAATTCGTTCAAAGTCGGCTCCAAGGGGACAGATACGTGCTGGCTTCAAAGTCACATGGTATCACAAATTAAATATAGGTTTTTCTGGCAGCAGATTCATCCGATGTAAATCTGACAACATGTGAACAACTTCCTGGCTAGCTCTTTTGGACGTTGCTGGTACCAATGATAGCTTGAACAAAAATTGAGACATGGAGAATGATCTCCTTTAATTTGGTCTTTTCCATTTTTTTTTCTTTTGCTTAATTTGCTTTTAACGAAAATTTGATGAAAACCTAACCAGTAATACTCTTCTCTTGAAAGTTATTTTATGATATTTTCTCAGCATTTAAAGTAGTGTGTTTTATTTGTTAGGCTGTACACGGTTCTAAATGGCTAATGGTGCGTTATCTTCTTTATGTGAATGAAGGGTTATCTGGGTTTTTTCTTTTAGACTAACCAGAACGAAGTTAAAGGCACTTATCGCTTCAAGTCATCTAACCATTTTCATCTAAATTAGCAACACTATCACATCGATAAGATCCAGACTTGGATGTGTCATAAAAGAAGAAAAAAATCACATTGATATAAGCACAGCAGTTAAAGCATTTGGTAATGACATGGCAGAAAAGTATAGCAGAAATGGCGCACAAATTGAGTCCGATTTGGCAGATTTTTGTATTATGCGTCACAGAGTAGTCGTATAGCGGTGCAAATAGTTTAAAAAGGATACAAACTCGAATGAATCGAAGTACTATGTATGTAGGGGAGGAATCTGGCACAGCAAACGTGTAAGAGCAAACATGGTGTCGTTTGTTGAAGATCGAACACCACTAAGTTCATGTCATTTGAAGTCAGAGCGAATAGAAATTCGGTGCCATACCGAGCCAAGTTAATCAAATCCCAACCATAAACTTATAATATCTAAAGGGAGACACGTAATTAAGAGGATGCATATTTCAACTCTATCAGATCTTTTCGTATTCATACAAGAGAACGCCGGTGAAGGAAGTAGTCCGTTCTACCTCGTTTCCATGTAATTTGTCATGTCCGCTGTTGTGGGTGGTCCAGACTTGCTGGCCTTGATTTACCCGCACAACAACCGTGCTGCTACCTTGGTTATCAAACCAGTTGTCTCTGTTCTCAGCCACTGCGTTCAGCTAAAATAGACACATGCTAGATATATGCTGTATTGAACACATACGAACAATCGCAAAAAATGTCAACCAAATACTTTTATTTGTTTTTTTTTGGTTTAAATAGGCCTGTCAGTAGAAACGTATTGGTACTGCATAAATGATCTTTTAAGCATATTCACAGGTGTTTGTAATTTTAAATAGAGAACACAGAAAATATATCTTCTCAATCGAAATATCAATAACCGATTCTGAAGCGAAACAAAAATAGAGGACATGAATATGTTTACGTACAGTAAAAAACTGTGTATCAGAGTTTCTGAGCGAATATAGTGTTTCAACATTGCTTAGGCTGTTTAATAACCGAGAGTAAAATGTATTAATGTTACAAACGACATGTTTTAAGCATTGTAATCCTGTGTTAAGTTATCGATAAGCTATGTTAGCTAGCTTTGTGGCATCCGACTTAAATGTAACAATTGGTTCGAAACAGGGTGAGCCCCCTACACATACCCTTTTCCTACTGCTTACCATGTACATTGCTCATCTAAGATTTTGGTTTGCTTAGTGACGCCGTTTTTTTTAATTATTATCGAAATACCTTTTTCTAGACGATATATTTTTATTTTCAAATGGTCCATAAAGCTAACACGGTAAAAAAAGAAAAAAAGGAAACAAAGCGTATGTCAGTTTCTTTAATTAAAGTGGACTGCAAATGAATGTATAAAAGAAAAAAAAAACAAACATATGTGTTTTGAAAATACAAATCAATCAAACTAATGACTTTGATAAGATGAATGACAGTTGTTGCTATGTGTGTGTTGTAGTTATGCATACCCAAGCAAAGTCATTAGTAATTCTGATAGATTTAAATTGACAGTATGCCTCGTGTGTTTGCAAATGGCCAAAGACATGTTTGTCGATTGATGCCACGAGATAAAAGTAAATATATGAAAACTATACCATATATACAACGTCAACGACCAAGAAGACACATTCACCATATCCCTCTTGCCCACCCAGACGTTTTGCTGTCGCCGACAACGAAATCAGGTAAAGCCCCGTAATTGGGGCTAAAATACCCTTAAAAATGTTTAAATGTATTTTTTATGGTGTTTTCGATTCATCGACTCGTTTTTAACACAAATAGGGGAATAGGAGGGAACATAAAGGGCAGTAGGGTTTAATAGATATTTGATTGGTTTAATTAATATGATGTATATATGCAACGGCATTTAACATGGTTCAATCAGTATTTGCCATGTATGTCTTTTATCTTTTTGTTTCTTCCTTCTCTCTTTTCTATATCTTGCTTATATTTTCTTCTGTTTGTATTTTTGTTGTTGGTGGTGTACAACTGTTGTAAACTCGTTATTTTGGCGGGAAAATAACACCAAGCAAAAAAAATCGATTGGGAAATAGGACATAGGACCCTTTTTGAAAATGTGAATATGTCATAAATGAATACAAAACATATCTTTTATTGCACAATACATATGTCTGGCACAAACTATATAGCATTACAAATCGGCACACTATGTACCATTTTGTCAGCATTTAATGTCGTTTTATTATATATGCAATATATAACAAGCTTTTCAATCTTCATGCAATTTTCTCTTTATTCACTTAGTGTTTATGATACAAGTAAAAGGACTAATTGCGTTTTTATCATTGTTGTTCACACCTTCCTTTAGGTATATTAAGTTACATAAGCTTACGCTTATATGGTACAATCTATGCTCATTAGTACATGGAAGCATATATGGATCGTTTAAAAGGACATCAGTATTGGTGTGTGTAGGATAATTCCTTCTCCGGACAAAACCCCCTTGGACAATTCCCTCTCCGGACAATAGTTTATTTAACCTTGTTGATAATGTCAAAATTAAGGATGGTTTAATCAAAAGGAATCATCTGACCTATAATATATACATCCTTCTATGTTCGTGTCGTCAACAGATACAATCAAAGATTTTTTTTATCGTTATTCTATATAACCCTGACCCTTTCCCTTTTTTGGATGTATTAATCATAACATTTTTAAAATATAAAGAGGGAATTATCCACCATTACCAAAACTTCGAGGGTGTATTGTCTTAGGGGTTATTGGCATTAGTCCGCAGGGGGAATTGTCCTTAACCAAGTATTGCTATGTTATTAACCATCCATTCAACTGTTCCCCGCTTAAAAATATATGTGAATAGTTAGACTTAATTCAGCAACGGAGGGCAAAGGATATGGACGGAACGGTATTTATGCTACATGTTTTTTGTAGAAACATTGTATCTAATGGAGAAATTGCTTGTCACAAACAATTTTCCCTTTAATCACGATGGATTCCCTCTTTTTTCCTTACAATATATACGTCGAATATAGGGATTATGAAATGAATGGTTTGAATTCTAATTATAAATGTTGTACAATAAGAAATAGACCAGCCCTGCAAACCTGACGATCCGTTGTAGCCGTTTCAGTTGTTGGTCAGTATACGGTTATAGGTGATGGGTTGTCCCGCCCCTAGTCCGGTCAGTTGGTGATCCAAGTACGCGCTAAATGCAACCCGCGAGATCGGGGATTGTCTTCGCCCTACAACAGTCGGAATGATCACGTGATCAATGATTGCGATATCAAATAGATTGCAAATGGCCCATGAATGAGCAGGTATTTATGACTTTTTCTGAAGATTCCTTTTGTTCTCCACTATTTTATATGCCATGGTCTGACGATCATTTTTCCGAAACCGCCGGTGAATGTTGTTTCCATGTTGGCTGTGCTGTTCGCCCCAAGAGAATTTTGAGTCGAGGGATGCGAATAGCATAACTGCGATTCCTCTACTGAGAGTTAGATTTAACGCCGTTATAAACCATGGGTAATCATATACCACCAGAACCGGAAAGTTGATGGTCGAAACATGGCATATATAAATAGAAGAAAACAGAAGCAATCTGCTAAAAAAGGAAAAATACCAGTGGCGCGGCCATCTCGTTCGGATATTTTCGTAAACATTGGTCAATCCCCCTGTACAATAATGTAAACAGTTTCTCCATGGTTTATCCATTCTCAATTGCTTACTTTAACTTTAAACATTTATTATTGTCAATAAACCTTACAAATGAAAACATACACATTTAGTCAGACAAATGAATGATTAAGCAAAAGAAATTGATCACATGTTCTTCAAACATATATTTAGGCATTTAATTGATTCAGCAGGATGTTATTGACATATTTAGGGAATATTTACAAAAGTCACAAAGCCATTATGAGTTCACCTTGCTTGATACTTAGTATTAACAAGAACTCGAGTAGAACCACCAACGTTCTGTAAGCACTTCTTTGCAGACGACTTTAGAAAACATTGTGGGAAAAGGAGAAATTGCTCGTTACGAGCAATTTTTCCTTTTCCCACAATGTTTTTTGTCCCAACAGAAGATTATGTTCCAATTGCATCACATTTTGATATGTCGTCTGCAACGTTCTTTATATTTGGGACAGTCGAAAATTTGTTGTTTGGGAAAGAGTTAATGAAAATTCAAATGCCAACATCGGGATTTTCACCATCAAAGGAGAAGAGCTGTGTGATCTTAAGTTCTCTACTCTAACCACCAGGCCACCGAGAATTCCATTAATTCGTAAAGAAACACTGGATGGTCATTCAAAGAAAATACTTATTACTTACAAAGGAAAGAAGACGATGATATAATTTACTTCGTGTATTTTCGTGACTTTTGAGCTCTTCCGGAATAAATAACACGAATCCATTTAAGTTCTAATAACAAACGCTTACACCTGACATTAAATCAAATGTAGATTCAACTCAATTGGACGACCTACCTCTCTTTAGCGCTTGCTCCGAATGGCCTTTTTCGAGAGAGGTGCCACGATTCAGAAGGTCTCTTGCCACCATTTTGAATTCATTCCGAAGGTTGGTGTTTTCTTTGACGACCATTTTGAATTCATTCCGAAGGTCGGCGTTTTCTTTGACGACCATTTTGAATTCATCCCGAAGGCCGGCGTTTTCTTTGACGACCGTTTTGAATTCATCCCGAAGGCCGGCGTTTTCTTTGACGACGATTTTAAAATCTTTCTGAAGGTCGGCGTTTTGACGGATATTTGGATTTTCTTTTGAAGGTCGGCGTTTTCTTTGAAGACCCTCTCGCATTTATTCACCAGTTCGTCGTGCGATAAGACTCCGCAGAACACTCAAGGTTGTATTACACACACGAGACATATTATATGTCCAACGTAACAAATGCTCCGTGCCGTCATTTCTGATTGCGCTGTAAATTATTTCACCTAGTTTTCTTATCAATCTATGCCAAGCTGCGCTAGTGACAAGATAAAAAAGGATGTAATTGTCTTCATACCAGTCTTATCTAACAAGCTTTCTGAACACACGTTTACCTTCAACAACGGTCATCTAAGAGGCTGCAGTTGTTTTCTTCTTCTACATAATTATTCTGTCCAGGCATCAAGGGCGATGCTATCGCGATTTTTTTCCCAACAAAGTCATTTTATACCGCAAACGGTGATCCAAGACATCGCGAATATTTTCGTCTTCTTCATGAGTGGATTAACTTACACATGTTCATCCAAGACAGTGCGATTATTTTAGTCTCCCACACGAATCTTTTATACCGCACATGGTTATCTAAGATGATGCGATTGTCTTCTTCTCCTACATGAATGTTTTTACCACATTCTACTTGCGCCGTAAATGTAAAGAGTTAAAGAAACGATGTTGTAGATTAGTTTGATCCTTCACGATTTGAATAAAAACATTGCAAACAAAAAATTTAAATGCATATACATATGTCTGGCGCAAGGCTAATGTGTCAAAATGTCCGGGCAAGTTAGCCGCGCAACAGGTACATTTGCTTTTTTCAGCGGATTACTTTTGTTTCCCACTATTTTATTCATTCCGACCATAACTCATGATTTATACGGGTTACGTCTAATACTCGGTAGAGAAATCGCAGTCGATAGGTAATGCTTTTTGGTCATTAGCGTTCCTTGACTCGAAATTCTCTACAGGGTCTTGGAGCGAACTGCACGGCCAAAATGGAAATAACATTCACCGGCGGTTGCGGAAAATTGATCGTCGGAACATGACGTATATAACAAAATTAATTTGCTGAAAAATGCATAAATGCCTGCTCATTCGTGGGCGCCGCCATTTGCAATCTGTTTTTTTATTGTAAACATTGACCACTGTTTTCGTAAAATAATGTGACGTTAGCCTTCGTGTTAACACAGCGCTTTTGTCAATCGTTTCTTCTTGGCAATCCCCGTAACAAGTCGGTAGATATACCTCGTAGGCAGTACATGAATACACCAGAAATCCTGGGATAATTCGCCTTATTTCCGGCGGATAACGCAAAATGCACACAGGTACAAAATATGTATTTAAATACACACAAATTGGTTATATAACACAATCGAATGGTTTTTTTTACCCTTTTCTTTAAAGATGATCATATCAACACATCTTTGATTCATATTTTGACAATCAGCTCTTTTCGGCAATCCCCGGCTTGTGGCGGGGATTGCCGAGTCGATACGATTGGTCCTTCGTTGCTGACCTGCTTTCAAAAATGGCTCCCCATTACCTCCGAGGTTATTTTAAAAATGGCCGAGGTGTTCCGAATGCGCTTTTGTGATAGAGCCGGTTTATAAAAAGACGCAGGAACTCATTGTCGCGCACCTTGTCAGCGTCACGTAACAAAAGGTGTAACGCTTCCAAAGACCAAAGCAAAAACCAATGTTATATGTAAAAAGAAGCACGCATTTAACGCGATGCAAAATTGAACCCGTTTAGCAGAATGTGGTGCGTATTCATATATTTATTCGGTTTCATACAGGAGAACGCCGGTGAAGGAAATAGTCCGCATACAGCATTGAATGTATGAATTCATGTGTGTTGTGTTTATAACCCTCCGAGGAATTATTTTATTACCTTTGAGGATGGCACGGTATTTTCGTCAGTTTTGCCCTAAACGGTTACCACTGAAACTGTCATTTTACAAAAAAAAAAAAAAAAAAAACTTGTCGACCTGCATCTTTTTTTTTCTATTTTCGAAATTACAATAAAATTGTGAATAAAATGTCAGAAATTTAGAAAAAAAAAACAATTTCAAGCAATAATCTTTTAAAAAGAAACACGTAGTTAAGACGATGCAGATTTCATCCCTTTATTCGGTTTCATATATGAGAACACCGGTGAAAGAAGTAGTCCGCTCTATGTCGTCCCCGTGGATCTTGTCATAAGCGCTGTTGTGGACGGTCCAGACTTGCTGGCCTTGGTTTACTTGTACGACAACCGTGTTGCTCCCTTGGTTGTCGTCGGCTGTATCCCGGCTCTCAGCCACAGAGCTCAGCTGAAATAAAGGCGAATTGTTGGTCGTAACTACTCGGGTGTTTCCGTGATCTAAGAATACACCTCGTACATACGCGTAGGATTACCAATTTCGGGTGAATCGGCTCCGGCTATAACACATGGACATAGAAGTGTTGAACATTATTCTAAATCATTTTTAATTAACGGTTACTCATATATAATAGTTACTATTAACACTTTCACTGCCAGGCACTCTTTAGATACATGTCTAGCTAGTGCCAGGTATTTCTTGGTAATGATGTGTCCTCACAAGAATGAATACTGTGGACTTAGTCATCAATGGGTCTTTATGAAACGTCACATACATGAAAGCAAAGCCTTTATGTATTAATTTCAAAACCTTTTTCTTTTATAAAAGTCGCAAGATTTGGCAGTGTATGGATAATTTGACTATAGTCGCGAACGGCAGTGAAAGTGTTAATCGTAACTACTCGGGTGTTTCCTTGATCTGAGAAATACAACTCGTACATATGCGTAGGATAACCAATTTCGGGTGAATCGTCTACGGCTAGTAGAATATTTCCTATGAACGTCCTGGTTGAATAGATCAATGTATAAGGAAGTTTTGACATCATTCTAAATCATTATTTTTGAACGGTAACTCGAAAATAATGGGTAAATTATAAGTTGTGATACATATCTGCTTCCTTAAACAATTTAAATGGCTGTTTAGATTTTACATTTAAGGTCTATATTTGAAAACGAAAGTACAACTTAAATAGTCTCGCGAGAACCAATTTGACGGCTTCCATATTATGTCAGATGTGTTTTCTTTGGATAAACCCGATGAGCTCAGAAACGGTCAACTATATATAGTTTTTAACTTGCGTTTTTAATAAAATGTACTTATCATTATTGAATGTTCAAAGAATTCATCTACAACCTAGGACAGGAAGAAGTGAATTAAAACCATAATACAGTGTTGAGTGAATGAGGACATTTATTGCAAAATGTCATAACAATACTATACTTCTTAAGAGTGTTATCTCAGAAACAAAATCATAGTCATTTCTAAGAGTGATGTAAAGGCAACTCAACTAATATTTACACTTCGACTAACTGGGTCTCCAAACAAACCGCCAAAGGTACGCAGTACACCGCCACACAATAAGACGGCAGATATCATCTCAGTGTCTCTCATATTACTAGAGGGAAACTTATCGAGGAAATATGTTGCAATGTTATAGGGAAACATAGCTTCAACCAGAGAGTTGTAGGTATATGGAATAGCTTGATAGACTGTCTAGTGCTGTCAAACTCAGTAATCAGTTCAAGAACAGATAAGACCAATTTTGGAACACACAGCCGATTTAGTACGACTATACTAGTCACTATAAATCATTCATCGGAACAGATTCATCATGTAGCCTTAATAACGATTAGAAAAAGCTGTCTATAGAGTACCCTGAGGTGCTGCAGGCAAAATCAACATAAGGTAACCTAAGGTAACCTAAATTACCTCCGAAAGATTCACTGATAAAATAGACATTCTCTTAATCATTAGAGGAAGGGGGTCTTCTAAGCCTCTACTAAACAGGGCTTTATTTTTATGAACTGCCGATTTAGTATGTTTTCAAAAACTGGAATGCGCTTATAAAAGGGCTGAAACAAAGCCTTTGAATATTCGAGGTAAATGTTGATTGAACATGTGTTTACACCCATCTCGTATGAAATTTTCACATCTCTAGTAGGATAAGAATAAGAATAAAGATACAAAAGAAGATGTAACACTGGAAATTACTCTTTTTAAGCTATATATCATTTTGTTAGTATGGTTTCTATCCTATAATGTAGAAATATTACATTTGTCATAATCTTCATATGAAGATAAATGTTTTAATCAGTAACGTATGTTTTACAAAGTGTGTAGTTGGTGTTAGTTATTTGGAAGGGTCATAAAATCTGATAAGAGGAACATATTGAAGTTCATACCATGTGTACTCCGTCTACAATCAAGTTGATCCATTCATCATAGGCTGGTTGTCCGGATAAACGCCGGGCTGTTGTGGACCACGAAAACAGATAGAGCCCTGAAACAGGGGCCTGGAAAATCCCTGTGAAATAGAGTAGAAATGAATTACAGAAAACGTTTGTTGTTCACTGATCAAATACGAAAACATGTTCCATGAAACATACGTCAAACAGAAGACGAAAGTATTTTAAATGGTATATTTGGTCGAAAACAAATATTCTATTCGAGTCGACGTAAGTTTACCGCGGAAATAATAAAAAACATTATTTTTCCTTGATACCTAAGCCGGAGGTTTAAGTACTAAATGGTTTGACTCCTTATTGTGCCAAACATAGGTTCTTACGGCATTTGGTGTCAAGCGAAAAAGGAATCATGAAAAACAAGGTGTGCCATATATTTCAGTTCGACATAAATTCGGCTTCAAAATGCCCACATATGCGCACCACATCTTATAAAACCTGGCGCGAATTTAAACCAATATGACGATGGTATTTCGCCAATGATCGCCATATATTTCAAGATATATTTCAGCCCAACATAAGTTCGGCTTTAATACGCCCACATAAGCGCACCACTCTTATCAAATTTGGCGCAATCTTTAAACCAGATAGTATTTCGCCTAATATTTCAAGATATATTTCAAGTCAACATAAGTTTGGTATCAAGCGCCCTCATTAGTGTATCAAATCTTATTACATTCTGCGTGAACTTTAAACTTTTTTATTTCGGTTAATATCGCCATATATTTTAAGTCAACATAAGTTTGGCATCAAATTTTGCTTTTTGAAATTTGAACTTTTATAAACGTTAAAAAAGATCTCTTCTACGAACCTGACGATCCGTTGTAGCCGTTTCCGTCGTTGGTCAGTATTTGGTTATAGGGGATAGGCTGTCCTTTCCCAAGCCCGGTCAGTTGGTGATCCAAGTACGCACTGAATGCTACCCATGGATAAGATGCTCTGCGCCCTACAATATAGGGAAAGCTCTATTTGATTTAATTTTTAAAAAACGCCAAATTTTCGACTGTCCCAAATTGAAAGAGTTTGCAAACGACATTTCAAACGTGATGAAATTAAAAACAATCATCTGATAACGAGCAATTTCTCCTTTTCCCACAATGTTTTCCAGAGTCGTCTGCAGCAAACTGGTCAAATGGCGTTATTGTTTTGTAATAGGTTAAGCATCTGTTCATGCTGATGTTAACAAACCGAATCTTTGGCCGAATGCTTTGCAGTTATTTAAATATCTTAGTAGGTGGGGGAATCACGTAATCAATGTTTACGATATTATGTCCGCACAAGATGGCGGCACCCATGACGCTACGGGTGTTTTTGCTTTGTTCACCTACTGTTGCCAATGATGGCCACAGTGTGTATCCCGCATGAGTTGAACACCAACTCATGCGGGGTACACACTGTGACTATCATTGGCAAAGGTATGTGAAAAAGCAAAAATACCTGTGGTGCGGCCATCTTGTTCGGACAAAATATCGCAAACATTTGTCACGTGATTCTTCCTCCGCTTAAAATAGATTGCGACAGCTCCAAATGGCATTACCAAAAGGCAAAAAGAATAAAGAATAAAAAAAAGCAATTTCATGCGAATGCCTTGTAGAAACCATTGTGAACTAAGAATATATTTATCGATGAGAGCAGTTAATTGAATATGCTATCATGATTTGAAGTGTTAGTATAGATGGCATGTCTCGGGGTTAGACGATAGCGTCGGCCTCTAGACATGAGAGAGTTGGGTTCGAATACCGTAAGAATCGGTGTCCGTTTTGCGACACATTCAGTGGGAACTTTGTATGATTCCAGGAAGAAGAATCGAGAGTGATTGATAAAGTTTTAAGAAATTTATTCACAAACGATGCAAAAGGAGATAGGTTTTAACTTTAAAGTGTGAATATCAGACGAAATCCTTTTCTTCTGAAATAACCCTAGTCTACCATCGGCTCATAGACGAACATAACACAACATTACATAACATAATACAACACATCATAACATAACATATCATAACATGACACATCATACCACGACACATCATAACATGACACATCATAACATAACACATCATAACATGGCACATCATAACAAACCATATCATAACATGACACATCATAACATAACATATCATAACAAACCATATCATAACATGACACAACATAACATGACATATCATAACATAACATGACATATCATAACATGACATAGTCTTATTGAGGCATTTAGCACACAAGCTCATTGTTAATACACATTTCTTCTTTTTTCTTCTTCTGCCACTACTAGTCACATTCAACATATCGAATATTTTACCAGGTATGTGTGTGCGCATGATAGAGGTAGTTAAAAAGTTAAAAGAGTGAAGTATATACAGGGTGAACATAAAAGACAAAGATGAAGTTAAGCATAGGTGGTGGTAAGTTGGGCACGGAAGGCCTCAACTGAGCCTGCTGACTGGATTTCATATGGTAGTAAGTTCCAATCTCTAATGGTTCGAGGATAGAAGAACTGCTGGTGGGAGAGAGTTCTGGCGTAGGGGACTGCATACGAGAGTGTGCTGTTAGTTCTGCTCTGCCTGGTTGGTTTCCGTAGGTTGTTTGCTGGGTCGATGGCTATTTTTTTTATTACTTGCAATAAATATGGTACTCAAAATAAACAATATAAATATTCACAATAACAGCATCAAAAATAAAAACACAGAGAGGGAAAATGAAGAAAAATGAACTTAGTGAGAGTGGTTTGATTTTAATAAGTGCTTCTTCGATGGTCTACTATTACACGGAAGACTTCTTAATTTGAATGCGTGTTTGTAGTAACTTGAAAGTCGAAGTATTTCCATCCCTTAACACTCGGCGGCCACGGTTATGGATACAGAATCTGACAGATTCCACCTGCCCTACTGCCGCACTGATGTCCTTAAACACGCCTTCTTTCCCTCAGCTATCCGACAGTGGAATCAGCTACCAGAGCACCTAGCAACAGCAAGCAGTATCGGGGCTTTTAAGATGGGGCTCGTGGTTGTTTCACCGTAAGAAGGAACGAAAGAGGATGCTTTTTATCACTTTTAACCAGCACCCCATTTTCATTTTTTTTAAATGTTATGCTCCGCAAACCGCCTTTGTGAATACACCCCGTACGACTAATACCCAGAGAGGATTTTTGTACAGTACTGGAAGAAGAAGAAGAAGAAGGATGTGAACATTTTATGGACAAACGAATATAGAGCGAGCTCTAACGCCTCGTTACATCATTCTTACCTCTGTTGACCAGACTGTCCGACTGACCCTGTTCAAGGGCGGTGACGCGATCGCGAAGGGCGGCGTTTTCCTTGACAACCGTCTCGAGTTTATTCATTAAGCCGTCCACCTGGTATTTCAGAGTGTCGATCAGTAACTCTTCGTGTGATGAGAGTCCATAACATACGTGTACAGCCGATACAAGACAGATTACCTGTCCAAGGAGAAAACTCTTCTGTCCCGCCATTTTGACTAGGCCTCAAATAGTTTAATGGTGTTTCCTTATCGCTCTCCAACAAACATCAGCTTTGGCATCAAGAAAAGGGAGCTCTAAGTTTTTTCACCCGTCTCTTATTCAAAGGTCAACTCGGTTTTGGTCGTTCATTTTGAACAGACTGATTCACTACGAAGCTTTTGTGATCTTCTATTGTGGTACACATGCTGATCCAAGACGTTGCTGTTTTTTTGGTAATTTTTTTTATTTTGCTTTTGTCTTTTCTTTTGTTTCTTAGTCTATCTTATCTGCAATGAGCCCATTTTTATGAGGGACAAACGACCTTTTGGTTGAATCACGATAGAATGTTCGTTAGATTATGAGCGAATGATATTTTCTTTTGTATACATGTACTTTGGCAAACGGTGTGTTTCTTTCCATGTGTCATTTTATAATAGGTAATGCGACAAACGATTTCTTTTAGACTTACGAATATGAAACAATTAGCTGACATTAAGAATACGGCTTGGTTAATACACTACTCTCGTTATCTCGATATCGGATATCTCGATTTTCTCGATATATCGAGGTAAGCTCAATGTCCCAACTTATTTCCTTCTTTATCTATATAAAAAAACATCTCGATTTCCTTTATCTCGATAAATGGGATATCTCGAGGTAAAAATCTGTCACGAGTCCCGAGATCACATGTAATTACGGTGGTTTATCTCGAAGTGCGAATTGTTCCCCGCGTCTCGGCAAAAGGTGTAAATTTCTTTCTTAGATTACCTTGCTGCTGCCGCTAATGTGTGGTAGATAATTGGTATGTTAATCGCGTCAATACCGACACGTGCCTCGTTATCCATTCCATTCACACTTGAGTAGGGCATGTCACTCGAACTTTAACTGCAATTATTACACAACCCTTACAATATAAGTTGTTACTGTCTCGTTGTTCTCGGACTTGGAATTGGAGCTCGCCGGTTATGAAACACAACCGCTAAGTACATTGATAAATGGAGAAATGATTTGCAACAAAAACACGCGTGGTCAAAGATAATCACATTATATTGCAATTCAATCTCCCAAAACTCTCATTTTTTGTCATTTAACGTGCTTGTAAGCACGTTTTCTTCAACCTCTGCGTGTTCTATTTCTAGAAACAATCGGATGTCTCTGTACATGAACTGGATGTCGCTTCTCTGTTGGATATTGGGCGGGGCTAAGAACTCCATAATATGAACATTTGTGAAAAAGACGAGCTAGTTAACGCGAACTTAATACGGATTTGAAAGTGTAATATAACGATCAAATTTGAATTTAAGATCAAATTGATGTTTCGAATGTAATGAGAGTGTAATTCACATGGTTTATGCGAAAGTTGATTTTGCGCCGACAAGTTATGAGCGTGGAGTCGTAATGTCTTTGGCCAATCCACATATACCTTTCAAACTGCAATAATGTACATGCCCTGTTTTTTTTGTTTTTTACAACAAAGAATCCAAAGAAACGCACATTTTATCTCACAAGTAATGTACATGTATATGCCTTTATGAATGTTATACAACACGACGTTGACAGCTTTAGTAAAATCACTCAGTAGTTAGATATTTAACGCATTCTTTTTTTGCAAACGTCGTCTCGGGCTCTCATTGTCTCGATATTTTATTGTTCCCGGCGACTCGAGATAACGAGATTCGATTCGCCTGCTGAAATATCTGTTTCTCTCTGTAACAAAACCAAAGTTCTTAGGGAATAATCCTTTCAAGAAATACTTCGGTCGTTCTTGGTATTCATCGGTCGGGGCTGGAACCTTTTGCATTCAACCGAATAGTTCCGGCCCCGACCGATGTATACCGAGAAGAACCGAAAAATGAGTTTCAAAATTGCGAGTTACAGGGATCCTACCTTAAACCATATTAGCCGATTTTTTCGTTCGAATCCTGTTCATCTGTTTATCAATAAATGTAAATCTATGTATAAATATACATGAAATGATTAATAAAATATGTTTAAAGGCACATAAAAGGAGATGAGTACAAAGAAATTATTGAAACAATATATGTAGTTCTTTTATTATGTTCATAAACGTCATGAGAATTGATTTAAGAATGCATTTATACCCTATTAGATAGGCGCCTTTAATATAAGTTATTTTGTGCTTGAAATATTGTTGTCTCCAATTCAATCATGTTTATCAACAACTTGTTTGTTTACATGTTCAAAATAACGAATTCTGATTGGTTTGTTCAAACATTTGTGTATCAACTGTCAAGGTTGTTGTCTTTCACGTTTAAGTTGTGCTGATGGTTTTTTTTTGGTGTTAACTATTTGAATCTGACCAAAAGTTTATCAAATATTATAGCTTGATATAGGATTAATCTCCTTTAATGTGCCTTTAAACTATTACGATTTGGCATCATACATATCGGCTGCCAACAATAGTAATCACGAATAGCGTTTACGAATCGTTTGCCATCACTCTATAAATATGATTCCTTAAACTTTGATTATCAGGCGTTATAGCGTCTTAGCAGTAAAATTAATAATGAAGCCTCCGTTATTACATTCAACCTTCAATTCATTCATTAAAAGAGGACCCTCAATGGGATCACGTTACTAGTATTATTCCATTTTCTATTAGACTTGTTTTCCATACTCTGAGAATTATTTGAAAATATTTATAGCAAGTTATTGGCGACACTCAGTGATGTAGCTTTGAGTAACCGAGCTATATTTCTACCTTCATTTGTGC
The DNA here is from genome assembly GCA_947846245.1 of Cerastoderma edule. NCBI lineage: Eukaryota > Metazoa > Mollusca > Bivalvia > Cardiida > Cardiidae > Cerastoderma > Cerastoderma edule. The sequence continues at coordinate 45,060,404 of OX401405.1, forward strand.
ATAACGTCGTTTCCAATATTTTGTACTCCTACTGATCTGGAGGTAGATATTTCATTCTACACACAGTAAAAGCTTGGATTATCCGAGTTGGACGTTATCTTCTATTTCACATATAAGTAAATCTTCAGTCATAGAGCAATAAAAAAAATCTTTCTATATCAACA
>OX401405.1:45063067-45333067 GCA_947846245.1 Cerastoderma edule
GTCTGTCTGTCTGTCTGTCTGTCTGTCTGTCTGTCTGTCTGTCTGTTCGTCTGTCTGTCTGTCTGTCTGTCTGTCTGTCTGTCTGTCTGTCTGTCTGTCTGTCTGTCTGTCTGTCTGTCTGTCTGTCTGTCTGTCTGTCTGTCTGTCTGTCTGTCTCTGTCTCTCTCTCTCTCTCTCTCTCTCTCTCTCTCTCTCTCTCTCTCTCTCTCTCTCTCTCTCTCTCTCTTTCTCTTTCTCTCTCTCTCTTTCTATTCTTTGGCTATGTCTCCCCCTCTCTTTTCCTTCTCTCTCTCTCTGTCTCCTTTCCCTCCCCCTCTCTCTCCCTCACTTCTATTACTTTCTCGGTCTGTCTTTCTCTCTCTATCTATCTATCTTTCTCGCGCCATCTCTCTCTCAACCCCTCTTTCTTCATCTACATATATCTCTCTTCTCTCTTTAATGTTTTGATACGATTATTCTTAGAGAAGAGACAATCCACCGGACAATGGGTAGCATTCAGTGCGTACTTAGATCATCCAATGGCAGGCCTCGGAATGGGACAAATCTTAGCATATAACCGTGTACTTACAAACGAAGGAAACGGTTACAACTCAGCTTCGGGTATGTATTACATTTCAGTCAATCAATAATGCAGCATTTTACTAAGCAGGCTAGGTGAAACAAATGTGCGTTACTTCAAAAAAAAGATTACTTCTCTCCGAGACGCTTGCAATATGTTGCAATGACATATAGAGTTCTTATGTTCTAAAACCTATTCATGGAAATCAATTTTGACTTACACATCATAACTTCTCTTACTTCTGAAAAACAAATAAAACGTCTGACAACGGCATAACATTTTAATCCATTTTGAAATCTTATTTGTATAGTGTTCCCATAACCGTATGTTTCATTCATAGTACATTATCATCATAAAGGTGAAAACTCTTTTTTCAATTACCTATCTTTATTACGGTGGCACAGAGGTAACTTGTATGTGATTTTTTTCCCTCGTCATTTCGAGAAGGTTGGAAAAAAAACCGAGAAAATTAAGTCGTTTTTTCAAGTTAGTAAGTCGGCAAAAACGAGAAAGTGAAATTGTTATTTCGAGTAAGTAAGTCGGAAAAACGAGAAAATGAAGTCTTAACTCGAGTTAGTAAGTCGGAAAAAAACAAGAAAATGAAGTCGCTATTTCAAGTTAGTATTCGGAAAACGAGAAAATTAAGTCGTTATTTTTAGTAGGTAGTCTCGTTTGTAGACATAATTACTCGAAAGAACGAAATAAAAAACGCATACATGCCACCTCTGTTACACCGTAGGCCTACGTAAAATCTATATACTGTATTTACATATAGTTTTGTTCCGTCACAAGTGCAAATCACGTATAATATTCCCACGCATTGTCCGATAACATTTCCGATTTAAAACACCAACCATCTATTCTTTATCTAAACAAAAGTTCTCTATGACGTTGCGGTGGCTCTCAAATGTGTTTCTTAACCCGTTACCAAACAGTAACGACATTTAACCACTTTGTTGCAGACGAATCTGGAAAACATTGTTGGAAAAGGAGCAATTTCTCCTTTTTTCAAAATGCATTCTGTTCTAAAAGAAGACTATCGTTCAATTTCATTAAATTTTTAAATGTCGTCTGCAAACTCTTTCATTTTGGGACAGTCGGAAATCTAGTGTTTGGTAAAGGGTTAAAAGGCGCGAGGACATTTGGAAGGAAATAATAGGTTCTTTAAAACTATACAACAGCTGTAATGTTATACGATGCGCACTGAAGACCGGCAATGGACAGAAACCTACGTCATTTATGTTATCCAAAAGCGCGACATCGCTTTTAGATCTACCACATATAAACTGTACATACATAATAATTATTTAAATTTACGCCTCTTTGCTTAATTATGCTTTCAATACCTTATTTGTAATGTTTCAACGACATTTCATTTTGACTTTCTGTGAACAAAAACCTTGCATAAACGTTCTGCCAATGTAATTAGCCCTACATCCAAAAGGACTCGTCCCGAGACTTGGCATACGGGATGTAGAGATCATCGTAATGTAAAACCTGGTCTGAAGAACCTAGATCAATCTCTCCTAGAGTATGACAAAGACTCTAACTTTGTGAAAGGGACAGAGAAACTATTCGACATGTCAAATACGAATATCCCCACCTACCATTCCATTCGATCAAGGTGCATAACAATTTGATTATGAATGTTTCAACCGCTCACTTGTGTTTGGATAATCTTTTCGGCAATTTCGGTTATACCCCTTCAATTAATTTTGTAGGAATTTTCGTGGCCCCTGTTTCTGGGATCTACCTGTTTTCGTGGGCTTCGACAGCCCGGCGTCTTTCTGGAGGTTCGGCCTATGATGAGTGGGTTGACTTGGTCGTAGACGGTGTTCATATGGTTAGTCCCTCTATATCTTTACTCTTTTTGTTACGTAGTCAGTATTCTAGGAATGCTTTCGAGCCATTGTGCCGTATGTCTTCTTCTTTTCTAATTGAAATTGGCTGGGACTCTATATAGTCTATGTCTTGAAATGCACAACCTGGTGATGCATTACCTACTAGTATCTCAAGTGCTCAAACCCGTCGCCAATTTTACTGGCAATTTTACCGTCAAAATTGACAAAGGTGTCTGAGCCATATATGGTTTTTGGAGCCTCTTTCATTTTTTTTTATTTTGTCGTGAATGATTCCATTGGAGATCGACAGTGTAAGCCATTATTCCGGGGCAGGTAACATCAATGTCTTAGACTGTATATGTTAACGAGGAAAGGTTTGCAAATATGAAAAAAAATCTTTAAATAAACTCTAAAGTGATAACACGTTACTGTAACATGTTCACACGATGCTTTTAAAAGAGTGAATAATTTAAGGTATGTTTACAATCGGAGATAAAACGAGGTCAGTCGAGAAACGTTCGGAACCAATAAAACCCAAGACTTTGTTAATTTTGGATATAAATGACAGTATTTCTAAAAGTTTCACGTGATTTTTCTAACCAGGTGATCGCCAATAATTAAACCGACCGCTTCTTGCTATTTTAAATGTTACTCGAATGTAAACAATGACGTTAAATTTGTGGGCATCACATTTGGCATGAAAATAGCATTCGGAAAAATACTAGTTGATAATTAATAGTGCAGGCGTTATATTGTCATGGTCCTGTGGCTTTTCGCTATGTTTCAACATATTCTATCATAATTTATAATTCATATAACCTACTTTTGCAGTTTTTTGGAGCGCTAGTATGCTTTTAACTAGCCTTGTGTTTTTGCCAATGAATCGAACTTTTAAAAACATATTTTTCTTAGCCTGTCTATGCCTTTATCTCAGTTGACCACGGTGGCCGAGAGTCGAGAGGCCGCTGACGACAATCAAGGTAGCAGCACGGCTGTTGTACGGTTAAACAAAGGTCAGCAAGTCTGGACCGCCCAATGGAGCGACCAACGCAAGATACATGGTAATGACAATGAGCGGAGTACATCCTTCACCGGCGTTCTCATTCATGAATACGAATAAACATGCAATTCGTGTACAAGCTGTTTTAAAATAAAATGGGTGATCTAGATTGATGTATACTCTTAAGACTTTATCTATCTTCCATAAATAAAGAGGAGAATGTTCTCCGAACAAGTAGTTATGTTCGAGTTATCTTATACACATAAAAGACTATTAAGAATTGGCACCGACAATACCCAATAAGCAAACAACCATAAAGTGTGGTATTTGCGCCGGCAAAATCCAACATACCAAATAGACCATCAAAATGTATCATCAGTGTCGACAATATCAATTACACCAAATAGACCATCAACATGTAGTATCAGTGTCGATAATATCCAAAAGACCAAATATACTGTTACGGTCCGGCTTCTTATTCTGTTGGATGGCGAAAATAAATCAACTCGTTTGTTTTAAACTTAACTCGCTGAGAATGACTTCCCAACAACTTTTAATAACAAGGGAAAGCAATATGCCATCTTCTTAATCTATTTGTCCTTGGATTATCTCCCTTTACTGATAAAAATGGGCAAGACTGATGACAACTAAATAAAATACTAGAGGCCCTGAATATACGCTTTCTCTGACAGCAAAAATATCCAGAACTTCTAATAAAGTGAGTTTTCCCGTATCGTACTTCAAAAGAAGAGCTGCGTACCACGGAGTATTAAATACTGCCCATAATAATAACCTATATCTATAAATAACAGTTATTCATAGATATTATATATATATGTTATTTATAGATATAGTCTTATCAATACCATCAAAATGTAGTATCAGTGCCGATAATATCCCATAGACCAAATAAACCACCAACATGTAGTATCAGTGCCGGTAATATCCCATAGACTAAATAGACCATCAACATGTAGTATCAGTGCCGATAATATCCAAAAGATCAATTAGACCATCGAAATGTAGTATCAGTGCCGATAATATCCCATGGACCAAATAGACCATCAATAAGTAGTATCAGTGCCGGCAATATCCGATCTACAAAATAGACCATCAAAATGTAGTATCAGTGCCAATAATATCCCATATACAAAATAGACTATGAAAATGAAGTATCAGTGCCGGCAATATCCTATATACAAAATAGACCATGAAAATGAAGTATCAGCGCCGGCAATATCCTATATTACAAATAGACCATGAAAATGTAGTATCAGTGCCGGCAATCTCAAATATACCAAATAGACCATGAAAATGAAGTATCAGTGCCGGCAATATCCTATATACCAAATAGACCATGAAATGAAGTAGCAGTGCCGGCAATATCCTATACTACAAATAGACCATGAAAATGTAGTATCAGTGCCGGCAATATCCAATATACCAAATAGACCATGAAAATGAAGTATCAGTGCCGGCAAAATCCTATATTACAAATAGACCATGAAAATGTAGTATCAGTGCCGGCAATCTCAAATATACCAAATAGACCATGAAAATGAAGTATCAGTGCCGGCAATATCCTATATACCAAATAGACCATCAAAATGAAGTATCAGTGCCGGCAATATCCTATATTACAAATAAACCATAAAAATGTAGTATCAGTGCCGGCAATATCCGATATACAAAATAGACCATGAAAATGAAGTATCATTGCCGGCAATATTCTATATACCAAAAAGACCATCAAAATGTAGTATCAGTGTCGGCAATATTCTATATACCAAATAGACCACGAAAATGTAGTGTCAGTGCCGGTAATATCCCATAGACCAAATAGACCACCAAAATGTAGTATCAGTGCCGGTAATATTCCATATACAAATACACCATTAACGTGCAGTATAAGTGTCGACAATATCCAATAGACCAAATAGACCATCAACATGTTGTATCAGTGCCGGTAATATCCCATAGACAAAATAGACCATCAACATGTTGTATCAGTGCCGGTAATATCCCATAGACCAAATAGACCATCAAAATGAAGTATCAGTGCCGGCAATATCCTATATTACAAATAAACCATAAAAATGTAGTATCAGTGCCGGCAATATCCGATATACAAAATAGACCATCAAAATGTAGTATCAGTGCCGGCAATATCAAGTATACCAAATAGACCATCAAAATGTAGTATCAGTGCCGGCAATATCCTATATACCAAAAAGACCATGAAAATGAAGTATCATTGCCGGCAATATTCTATATACCAAAAAGACCATCAAAATGTAGTATCAGTGTCGGCAATATTCTATATACCAAATAGACCACGAAAATGTAGTGTCAGTGCCGGTAATATCTCATAGACCAAATAGACCACCAAAATGTAGTATCAGTGCCGGTAATATTCCATATACAAATACACCATTAACGTGCAGTATAAGTGTCGACAATATCCAATAGACCAAATAGACCATCAACATGTTGTATCAGTGCCGGTAATATCCCATAGACATAATAGACCATCAACATGTTGTATCAGTGCCGGTAATATCCCATAGACCAAATAGACCATGAAAATGAAGTATCAGTGCCGGCAATATCCTATATACCAAATAGACCACCAAAATGAAGTATCAGTGTCGACAATATCCCATATACAAAATAGACCATCAAAATGTAGTGTCAGTGTCGACAATAGCCCATAGACCAAATAGATCATCAAAATGAAGTATCAGTGCCGGCAATATACTTTATTACAAATAGACCATGAAAATGTAGTATCAGTGCCAGCAATATCCAGTATACCAAATAGACCATGAAAATGAAGTATCAGTGCCGGCAATATCCTATATTACAAATAGACCATGAAAATGTAGTATCAGTGCCGGCAATCTCAAATATACCAAATAGACCACGAAAATGAAGTATCAGTGCCGGCAATATCCTATATACCAAATAGACCATGAAAATGAAGTATCATTGCCGGCAATATTCTATATACCAAAAAGACCATCAAAATGTAGTATCAGTGTCGGCAATATTCTATATACCAAATAGACCACGAAAATGAAGTATCAGTGCCGGCTATATCCCATATACAAATACACTGTTAACGTGTAGTGTCAGTGCCGGTAATATCCCATAGACCAAATAGACCACCAAAATGTAGTATCAGTGCCGGTAATATCCCATATACAAATACACCATTAACGTGCAGTATAAGTGTCGACAATATCCAATAGACCAAATAGACCATCAACATGTTGTATCAGTGCCGGTAATATCCCATAGACCAAATAGACCATCAAAATGTAGTATCAGTGCCGGCAATATCCTATATACCAAATAGACCATGAAAATGAAGTATCAGTGCCGACAATATCCTATATACCAAATAGACCATGAAAATGAAGTATCAGTGCCGGCAATATCCTATATACCAAATAGACCATCAAAATGAAGTATCAGTGTCGACAATATCCCATATACAAAATAGACCATCAAAATGTAGTGTCAGTGTCGACAATAGCCCATAGACCAAATAGACCATCAATATGTAGTATCAGTGTCGGCAATATCCCATATACAAAATAGACCATGAAAATGTAGTTTCAGTGCTGGCAATATCCCATATACAAAATAGACCATAAAAATGTAGTGTCAGTGTCGATAATATCCCACAGACCAAATAGACCATCAAAATGTAGTATCACTGCCGGCAATATCCTATATACCAAATAGACCATGAAAATGTAGTATCACTGCCGGCAATATCCTATATACCAAACAGACCATCAAAATGTAGTATCACTGCCGGCAATATCCTATATACCAAATAGACCATGAAAATGTAGCATCACTGCCGGCAATATCCTATATACCAAATAGACCATGAAAATGTAGTATCACTGCCGGCAATATCAAGTATACCAAATAGACCATCAAAATGTAGTATCACTGCCGGCAATATCAAGTATACCAAATAGACCATCAAAATGTAGTATCACTGCCGGCAATATCCTATATACCAAATAGACCATGAAAATGTAGTATCACTGCCGGCAATATCCTATATACCAAACAGACCATCAAAATGTAGTATCACTGCCGGCAATATCCTATATACCAAATAGACCATGAAAATGTAGCATCACTGCCGGCAATATCCTATATACCAAATAGACCATGAAAATGTAGTATCACTGCCGGCAATATCAAGTATACCAAATAGACCATCAAAATGTAGTATCACTGCCGGCAATATCAAGTATACCAAATAGACCATCAAAATGTAGTATCACTGCCGGCAATATCCTATATACCAAATAGACCATCAAAATGTAGTATCACTGCCGGCAATATCCTATATACCAAATAGACCATAAAAATGTAGCATCACTGCCGGCAATATCCTATATACCAAATAGACCATCAAAATGTAGTATCACTGCCGGCAATATCAAGTATACCAAATAGACCATGAAAATGAAGTATCATTGCCGGCAATATCCTATATACCAAATAGACCATCAAAATGTAGTATCAGTGTCGACAATATCTATTTTAACAAATAGACCATCAAATTAATAGACCATCAAAATGAAGTATCAAGAAGGAAGGTCGAAGAAAAGGATACAAAAAGAGAACTTTCACATCCATAGTTGAATAGAAGTCGTCAAAACGACATGAAGTCTATAGGAAACCGAGCACTAAGAAAGAAATGTATGCATTTAGATAATCGCAATGACCATATACGGCATGCTATTTGATTAAATCTGCTTGTTCACAGAAGAGAAAATGTAAAAGTAAAAATAAACTGTCATGGAAACAATACAGTTTTTGAATTGCTGTTTGGTATACATTCAAAAATAGAAAGTTGAAAGTAAATTGAAAGTATAAATGATTAAGGAGACGTCAATCTATCTTAGTATGTACATTTTATATGCGGTTAATCTCAAAAGCGATGTCACGCTTATGAATATTTTTTTATTTACAGTATACTTACTTTAAAGAATCAAACGACTTTTCTTCAGTGCGTAGCATATAACAATACTTTTAAAAAAAGATCTACTGCAACCGGAACAACTCGGCTTATTCCGTGAGCTATGAAATACACCACGGATATCAATCTGAACACATGGGGTTTATCCAATGAAATAATAGGGATGACCTCATATCGTGTCACTTCACTTTCGTTTTCAAAATTAGATCTTAAATGTGAAATCTAAAAAGTCGTTTGATTTGATTAAGGAAACAACTATATATGTGAGAACTTATAATTTCACCATTTCGTATGAGTAACCGATAAAAAACGCTTTAAAAGGATGTCTAACACTTCACTACACATTGAACTACTTAACGTTCACGCTTAGAGAAGGTGTTATACGCCGGGGACAAATTACCCGAAATATTGTAACCCTACACTTATATTCAAGGCGTATTTCACAGCTCACTGAAATACCCGAGTACTTCCGATTGCCCGGATATAAGTGTAGGGTTTCAATTTTTCGGGTAAATCGGCCCCATCGTATTACATATTTTCTAAGCGTACACTTTAAGTAGTTCAACATATGAAATGGCGAGATTATGAGTTGTGACATGTATAAATGTTTCCTTAATCAAATTAAACGACTTTTTTTAGATTTTTAGATAAACTTCATCTGTGTACACCCAGTCGTTATAGTCCAGTCATCCTATGAAAAAAATGGACTCAACCGTCAACTAATTGCAACAGAAACGAAATCTCTTTTAAAGTTATCATGAATGTATAAGAGATGACAGAAAAAAAGTCCTCCAAAATCCCTTCAGGGGAAATTGGTTAAAAACTCGTTTTATTATAGCTACTTTCAGGCCTTTTGGAAAAAATCGCATATTTGGATATATCTACCAAAATGGAACAAAACCCCAAACATTCACACAAAAATGATGTTTTGATAAGCGGTATACTCTATCTACATGTTTATTTATCATTCACATCAGTTTGCCTTCTAGAATTGATTTATTCCTATAAATATTGTGAATTGAAAGGGGTCAACTTACCCCGACCTCCCATTAAAACTAAAGAATTTTTTTTTCATGTCAATGCATTCCTATATGCTAGAATTCGATATTATCTGGCAAAGCTTGTTCTCTAAAACTTAACTCAAAGACAAAACACACCTTTTTGTATTAGATAACTTATATATAAAGATAATCACTTAAATAAGGTACCGAAATCCATATATGCCTATATAAGAAAAACGAAATATATGACACAAGCAATACAATATTCATGTGGTAATTTTTGACGTTTTGCATTTGTTTTGTGAACTTAAAAAACAATAAATGAAATAAAGGAAGAAACATATTGGGAAAAGCAGCAAAATTAGTACTATTATATTGCTTCTTTCTCACTATGTGCCAGCTTTTCAAAATTAAGTGTACACTCATTGAATCACACATGGAGTACACTATGCGTTAAAAAATAAGGGCACGCCTAAATTCAATACTGAGGTATCTTTAATTTCATTTTAAAACACAGACCAGATATTCAATTAAAATCAAGATTGGGTATGACCTCCACATGCAGAAATACATGCACGACATGGGGGGGGGGGCATTTCTCCTGAAGTGCTGCACCAAATTCCTGAATATTGGCTGATATGGGGCGACGTACGCGGACTCTCCTACCAACAACATCCAATACATGCTCAATGGGAAAGAGGTCTGATTATTTCGCAGATCACTGGATTGTCAAGATGCCCTGTTTCCTGACGAAGTCAATTGCAACACGAGCTCTGTGGGTCAGAAATTATTATCCTGGAGGACAAAGTTTTGACCAATTCTATGTGCAAATGGGACAACAACAGAACGAAAAATTTCATCAATGTGTCCATTCAGGTTTCCAGGAACAGGTACAAGTTATATTCTCCTACCGTAATAAACACCACCCCAGACCATGATGCTCCCCCACTAAAAGAAATCATGCTCCAAGACAATGGTGCATTTGTATCTCTCCCAACGCCGATGCTATCAGAATCGCAGACAGAAGATCGACTCGTCTGAAAAGACCACATGACGCCACCGACGTATAGGCCAACCTTAATGTTGCTAGCACAACCGTAAACGATTATATCTGTTCAGCCTTGACATGATGACACCATGAAAAGGACGCCTTGTACTGCTAGAAACTCGAAGTCCTGTCACGGTATGGATCTCCTGCTTTGGTTATGGTGCGGTTACGAGACAGTTGCGCAAAGCAATAATCCATAAAAGGCGATCTTGCTGGAATGTTGTTTTCCATGCCCCCTCCTTATTTGAACATCACCAGTCTGGTGGTGTAAAGCTGCAGGTCGTGCAAAAACACTTTTTGACTTCCCAATAAACCTGGCAACATGGTTCTAGGATTCACCTTGCAACATGCCTATGCATTGTCATTTCTGAGCTTCTGAGATACTGCCATGATGGCATATTGCATTGATATGAGACTTGATTGTGTTTCATTTTTATCGTATCCAAGAATTCACGTGAGTGCACGGGCAATACATGTAATGAATACATGCTACAACACTTTATCGAATATGTTCGATTACACGGTGTCATGAGTTTGGGTTTACGGATTATGAAGAGGCAAATTCTCCCTATCCTATCTAGAAAATAGTTAACAGTAATAGGGTTCCCTTATTTTTGCATCTCAATATATTTACAGACTCCCTTTTCCATTTTGTATCGTTCTTGCATAATTTCTGCATTAGCGAAGAATGCTCCCAGACATTCCCCACTCCCTCAGGAACGGTCAAGAAGGTATGTCTACAAGAACAAGGTTTTCGGTCACACTTTGTTTTACATGAGCATTTTAATTAAAGGCAATTCACAGTATTTGATAAGAACTGCTGTTTTTGGAAGTGAACAATCTTCCTCGAGTAAAACCACCTTTTTGGTACCTACCCCTTTACTGCATTCCTTTTGTACACACTCCTTTCGAGAAGGACAATTTGAACATCCATCAAATACAAATATTGCAGGTTTGCTAATGACATCATCAGAATATGTTCCACGTACATCCGAAGGCAATCGTAAGAACAAAGCCCTATCGTCGTGTACATATTGAACTGACTCATCTAGCTATTTGTTGACACTACAGCCAACCTGCGCTTATATTTTATTTATCGAGGAAGGTTTGTCAGCTAGTTTCAATAACCCAGAAGACCCATATTGTGATGGCGGGAAACTACACAGCTCTTTCTTAAATATATCTCCTTCATTGTCATGCAATATATCAACCGGAGCTGTTAAACGCAAATGCGGACCAGTTTGTGCTGCTTCTCCAATTTCTCTTAACGTTAATTGAGAGTTTGGGGTTACGGAATGGCTTTAACCTATAAAACTGTATTCTGAATCGTATTTATAAACCATGTTGTTAATATTCAATTGGTCTTCTTACTTTGCACAGTCGACAATTACATAATATATACTCGTCGACCTGACACAATGTTATCAAGTGTACAGTCCGCAACGTGGATATCTATGTTTAGGTTGTCGGTATGATCTTTTTCCACCCTCGAATGACTGGTTTTTACATGCTGATCACTTGTATATTTCTGCATTGCATAATTGTAGTATGTACATAAAGGAATTGACAAAAACAATTGGTTTCTCTGTGATTCTTTCAAACCATAACCACATTTTATTCTTCCTATTGTCTTAGAACTTCTAATAAGGACCTGCTCAAAAACTTGATCTGTTGAAACTATTGCCGATGCGCGATCGCTTTGACAAACTATATGGTTTCCTTCATATAAGTGAAAAAATCTGGACTCTGAAGGTAATGTTTGGCTTTAGTTTGAAGATAACATAGGAAGATAACAGAGCTCTAGACTGGGGCTACATTTGTCTGATGGCTTGAATTTACAGTTCTCAGCAATACAATCATTTGGCTTTAATAAACATGTGTAGTAGGTCAGCCATTGTTTATATATGAAACACAACTTGGAAATGCGACTTGACAAACAAAGGGCTTCTTTTCAAGTTTGTCCTACATCTTTTGAAAACTACTTCACCACACACTTCTTCAACTGGTTTTTCTTCTTGCATAAGGATTTCATAAATGTTAACTAACATTAAATCATTTCAACCTCGCTAAAGGCTTCAGTATTTGTCTTTGGTTTGGAAGTCCAGGTCATGCTTTCAACTTCATGTATTGTGACTTCCTCTCAAAGCAATGCAGTATTAAAAGAGATTCCCATAAGTATTACATTTAAAAATGTATTCAGTAGGAAATGGCATCAAGTTGCTCTAGAAATAACCTTGTCATTGAACATGTGAATCCCCACATTTTGAGAAATTCTGATAGTCTTGTTCTTCCATTTATTGTCCAATACAACGGAAGAAGCTCAAAATGGTATGGAATCCACAATGTTAATGTGACCTTCTTGCACTCTTGATAGTACTATCCATTTTTACCTGCAAATGGAAAATAGGTAAAAAGGCATTTATCATCACTTGTGCGTTGATTTTGTCTGCAGCATTTTTAATATTGGTACTATTCAATTAACATCACTGCAAATGAAAAATATTAAATTAAGCACAACCATACTTGCTTTATCTTTCTTTTGATTGAAGGATGTACTTTAGCGTATTTCACCTTAATTTTCATAGTTCATACAACATATGTATTAATGATGAATAATAATTAAAAACGTTATAAGAAGAAAAAATGTGACTATAATGATATCTTTATCGTACAATAGGTTATAGTAATAAATGCACCTTCAAAGTAAATTACAATCGCCACCAGATGATAGTTGCCGACGATTTTTATCTCATCCACATTTGCTCTTCATCTTTAACCTTCAATTCGATCTATTTTGCCAAATGATTAAGAAACTAAACAAATGTAAAAATCAATTAAACAAATCATAAATAGATTTATTTCATTACTTTCAACAAAAAACATAAAGAATTAAATAATTTTAACATATGAACATGATTGATTTAATTAAGTGAGTAAGAGAAACTTGAGTTTCGTCAAATCATTATCTACAATGGCACTAATGGCCCACCGTAGTTTAAAAAAAAAACAGCTATTCCGAGGTAAATATTTTTTTATTCATTTTATATATTTGTCATTGTAAGGTGCATTTTTGTCATTTTATTCATGTTTAAAGATATATTTGAGTGTGAATGGTCATAAAATCGATGTTTTGGGCGAAATTAAACAAAACAAACACTTTTTAAATTACCCACGAAAACCCATTACAAAGCATTCTGCAGGCTATTTCAAATATAATTTTTCATCTCAAATGTAATCATGAACATACAATTATGTTTTTAATCAGATAAGGGCCTATTTAAATGATAATAAGCTCAAATTACCCTTTCATGAGACTTTCAACATCAAGTTGACCTCGAAATTTACCGATGACAGTTCACGCTATGTACTTTTCTATGGTGGTACCTTCGAACCATGCACTTTTCAAAAAGTTTAAATGCATTTTTCAGTATTTTCCCCTGGTGGGATTTCTGAGGACTTTTTATATGTTATAAAGGAAGTGTGCAGCTATAATAAAATCACAAATTTGTTTCTGTTGCAATTAGTTGTGGGTTGACTTACAGATTGACTGGACTATTAGGGCATTCTGTAAAGACGTGGCCGTCGTGTAAGCATTAAGTGCATTTTCCTGGCCTATTTTCAAATTTGACGTGGCCAAAATAAAGGACGCGTCCTGTGAATTTACCGAATGTCACAAACACAGGGAGAGGTATTTGAGGTATTTTTTCTGTTCACATTGACAATCCTGTTCCCAGTTTCACAATTAGTCAATTTGTTGCTTATCCGTTGTTTTTCTCGGAAGTTTGAGATAATTTCTAATCTTAACCCTTTCCCAAACAATAACGACATTTGACCACTTTGTTGCAGACGACTTGAGAAAACATTGAGGGAAAAGGAGAAATTGCCCTTGACGAGAAATTTTTCCTTTTCCCACAATGTTTTCTGGCCTACCAGAAGATTATTTTCCAATTTCGTCACATTTTGAAATGTCGTCTGCAAACTCTTTCAATTTGGGACAGTCGAAGATTTGTTGTTTGGGTAAGGGTTTAGAGGGTCAAGGCTCTTTTTATAATCAGGCCATCGACTGATAAAGGGATGTTGTTGACATGTACCCGTACTGAGTTTTCGGTATCTAAACGGACTGGGTTGGTGTTAAGCAAAACGCATCAGCCGACCCCGTAGGGCTACCTCTTCTGTTAGTCAAAATAATTCTACATGAATATTGCTTTCTATTTTCTGATGGTGCAATCTAAAAAAGTCAATTGATAGACAAATTATGTGAAATAAACTTATTTACTTGGCTTGACCTTTTTTGGTACGTTTAGTCATTTGGAATGGTTTCTTTGCTTGATAATTGCTCAAACAAAGATTTTTAGATCATGTGGCTTCTGCTTATAAGCCTGTTTTGACTTGGAAGAGATTACCTTTTGTGTGAAAATATCACCATGTTACCATTATGAATATTACTACATATCGGGTTTGTATAGAAAAAAATCACTTCGAAAAAAAAAGTCAACCCGTTTCGTAATAATTATCACACATTGCAATTGTATTACATAACGGGTTGGCATCGATAAAAGTAAAATGTAATAAACTTCAACCCGTTTTGTAATAATTATTACCATGCAACTTTATTACATAACGGGTTGTTACATGGCAGTATCTTGTTTTTATATCCGAAAACAGTATTCAATATATGTCCGTCTAGCATTCTTATAGATTAAGTAAACTTTTATTATACTGTTCGGTAGCTTATTTACTGGTTATTTTGTGTTTCATCTGGAGCAAAATAAACACCACCATAACAGATATCATACACTCCAATAAAGATTCTTGATGACTGGATTTCAGCTATAGACAATAACGAAATAGTCGGAAAATTGCTCATTGACCTAAGTTAAGCCTTTCACTTAGTAAATTGTGATATCGTGTTACAGAAGCTAAGACTTTATGGTTTTCTAGAACCAAAGTACTTTTATATCCGGTAAATTTTTCTTGTCCTGGAAAGGTTTCAGCTGGTGTTCCACAGGGTTCAGTTCTCCGTCCTCTGCTGTTTTTGATATACATCAATGACTTACCCCTATCTCTTTCACATTCAATTGCCGACATATTTGCTGAATATAAACTCATAGCAAGTCTTTAGATCATGTTATATTTTCAGTTACCAGAGATATATTAAATGCTGAAAACTGGTGTAAAATAAACCAAATGTCCATTTATTCTGAGAAATCTAATATTCTATAAATTACAAGTAAAGGTTATAAACACCAAATTGTTGACTCAAATCTCAGCATTCCATTTCGTGACAATTCAATTCGAGTTTCTTTCGCAGCAAAACTATTGGGCATCACAATTAATGATAGCCTTTCATGGACAGACCATATCAATAACGTGACAATTGATGCATCAAGTCGCTCACAGAACTTGATTTTCCTTTCTGTAGCATTAAGTTCATTAAAGAAAACAACAAGTGTATAGTAAGAAATGTTTGTTTATCATAAAAAAAAACTGCATAGCGCATACTATATATAAAAGAGATAGCCATATACAGAAAAATAATACCGCACAAGGTATTTCAAATGAGGACTGCATATATTAGTTTCATGACAAAAAGGCTGATCAACAACAAATTGGAAATGAAATCAGTGTAAAAAGAATTTTACTCATTCCGAGCAGCATCTTTTAACCCTACATCTTTTTAATTTACTGCATAGTCACATTCTAAAGGTATAAGGTGAATGTTCTATGGCTGCATTTGATCTTTAGAACTGTAATTATTTATTCTTACAAAAAAAAAACAAAGACCTCCAAAAAAGGAATATTTCAGTATCGTCTTTTGTACTATTCAACAATGAGCAACTTATGTAGACAGTTTAACAAATGAGAAAATGAGTAATTCTGATTACAAACAAACTTCAGAAGCAAATTGGGAATGAAATGCATGCAAAAAGTAATATTACTCATTCCGAGCAGTACCCGTTTCTCCTAGTAAAACTAATTTGATACAATCGGGAAATATTGACATAGGACAAAATCTCCCTTCACTCATCAGAAAATAAAAGGCGAATTATTTTGACTATCCTATCTCCATACTATAACCATGGTTTTATTTATAAGTCTACTGCAAAGTCACAATCTCACAGTAAAATGTATTGCAGTGGTTTCATTTTCGATAGATCTAGAGCTAAAGACTTTTGAAGCAAATTTGACACCGCTGTTTTACACGAGATTCGTTCTGATTCGAGGTCCGCTAGCCTTTTACGTAACGTCTCTATATATAGATTGGAGATTACTGCAAGACTCATTCGGAACACCTCTGCCATTTCTTGTATATCTACCGACTTGTTACGGGGATACACGTAAACACGGTTTCGCAGCCATCTTGTTTTGCGAGTAAACAAATAGTCACGTGGCAAGCGCCCACTGTAATTGGATTGCTTAAGGGGTTGTTCAACGAAAGATTTCTTCTATAACACCCCAAAGAATAAAGAAATGATATAGACAGTTATAAAATTTGATAGTTTTTCTATCATAAAAAGATCTTTTCCCTTATCTTTCATCCCAAATAATGTTGTACATGTTGCATTAATTATTGTACCGTGACCACGTCGTAGTTTTCACCACTGATATTTATAAGACAATGGGTCGTGCATTTAGGGCCACATTTAGGCAATAAGGTCTTCTTACTTCTTAAAACATGTTCATCGAATTTGAGTTTACCACACAGTCCCTTAGTTTCATCAAATTTGATCTTACAAAGAAAGAGTTTCCACTGACTCTCAAGTGGCTTTACATTTGTTTGTTCAAAAAGAATCCTGCAGGTAGATTTATAGTGTACGAAATTTTACTTAAACTCTACTAGTATAGAAAACTACCAATCCCTTGGGCAACAGTTGAATTTTCTGGAATTTGAAATGAAACTCGAAAGACCGCCTTCATCCATGCACCAGCGTGGTTTGTTTACAAACATCACAACATTGCCGATTTTTTAAACATTTGCTCCAAACTCAGAAGCTTTCTGTCATGATATATATTCAATGGAAGTGCTTCTGACAAACCAATTACCTACAATGCTTCATGGCATGGCACAGGCAAATAAATGATTCAATATAGATGATGAATAGGTCGCTCATTTTGTCCACCTGGTTGACTTATAATAAGGCAACTGAGGTCTTTGAGAATCATCAAAAGACAGTTCCAATCAGGTGTATTCCCCATATTAGTTCATTCTGTCCTTTTTAATTCGAAATGTGGGCGACATTTGTGCAGTGGTAGAGCGTCGGGCTATTGTACCGAGGGTCCAGGGTTCGAATCCCTATTAGGCGAGGTGAAAATTCCGTGACTAACCAACAAGACCTGCGCGATTACAGGTTTAGTATCCAGGAAGCAGTCATCGGAAGTGGCTTTGGTCAAGCTTTAAGCTTTCTTCACAATCGATGTAAAACAAATATGGTGAACTGGTGAATGGGGAACTGGAAATAGCCTATGTAATAAGGACTAAATACTTATGTGACCAAGGAGCAATAAAGAAAAACTCGGAAAAAGGTCACAACTTTCATTAACTCTTTCCTTCTAATTTGATTTCGGGCAGATCTAAATAGTAATTACAGAAAATAATTAATCTTTATGAGCATTTTCTCAATTCTTAAAAATATTTTCTAAGGTCATCTTCTTATGTACAATGTATCATCAACATGAACAAAACTTTTTTTTTAAATCTGCCACTGAAACTGTTTTATTCCTTCAATTATGCACTAATTTCATATAAAAAATGATACTACTATCTTTGATTAACCCATTGTCCCATAGTGGGATTTGTGAATTATTTAACTTCATATGCAAGAGCAATTAATATTGAAGCAACATTTCCCCTTTGATATAAGTTATAAACCATTGCAACAAATGGAGATATTCTGCAGATTGCCGCTGTGGTTTTTAAAGTCATTTGTAAGAGGTGCAGTAACGTGTGGTATATGTGGTAATGGGTTAGTATTCACACAGATAAAAATATATAAAGCGCTGCCAAATGCTACAACTTTAAACCTTCTTGAGACAGAAATCAAAATTCATTGAAATCTCGGCACCGAAAGGTGTCCGAACGATGTATCTAGGAAACACAGATCATTTTGGTACTGTGTAGTACGTCGGAATCGGTTTGTTTACTCGCAAGCCTCGTTACAAAATGACCTTCACCTTAAAAATGTTACTATTTTTGGCAAACCGTGTTTGTGTGTATTGCCGAGTAGATACGATTGAGCCAATCGTATCTACTCGGCAATCCCCGTAACAAGTCGGTAAGAAATGGCCGAGGTGTTCCGAATGACGATTGAGCAAGACTATTTCTTTTGGGGATCAGTCGTTATTTTTCCTATAATTTTCACTTCTTAATTGCCGTTTTGGTGAAGACATTCAATATACTTTTAGACCAGAAAATACCAAAAAATACATCAGTTTAAATTATTGTTTTAAAATGTGTCAACAACATCGATATCGATCGTAAACGTATATCAATGTGGCATCTTAAAATGACTTCTCCTACCATAGACATAAATCTAAAGCGTATCAAATATACTCGCCTACTCCTGCGGGCTAGCAATAAAAAAGTGTATTTCCTATTTGTACCTTTTGTCTAGAATTAAATACATTGTAGTTCCTTTCGTTTAAACTTGGAAACGCTTTTTTAACGCAAGCATTCTTCCACATTTTAATTTTGGCTGTGTCACATTGGGGAATTGTACTAATAATACATGAGTATGCTTAATATAGGTTATCTAGACCTTACATTTAGTTTTAAAGATAATTTGTTCCTCATGTATGGTCTAACCGTTCAGTGAAAGTGCAAAGAGACTTCGTACCTTGATCCAAAGATAGAACGCTTTATCTTGGATTGGCCGGGGCTGTATGCATACGTCATTTTTTAATGGCTATTTGATAACATTCACATGCAAACGACATCTGTTTATTTTTAACTTACCCCAGGTTTAGTAGAGAGGTGAAAAGAGAAACAGAAAAACTAGATATTTTCCAGTTGTACACTATTCGGGACAAGGACGTTTTTACCCTCCTCTACGTCATCTGTATCATGGGGCTTTTCTCTGGGTGCCACGTGTTTCCCTCCCGGGCAAAGATGAACCTTAAGGAGGAAAACGTCGTCCTTCGATATAAACTCGAAACAGCCAACAAGAAATACGCCGACCTTTGGAATAAATTCGAAATGGTCGTCAAAAAAAAAACGTCGACCTTCAGAAAAAATTCGAAATGGTTGTCAAAGGCAACGCCGACCTTCGTAATGAATTCCAAGTGGTCAGCAACGAAAACGCCGACATTAAGAAGCGCATGCTGGACCGACTCCTTTATTTAAACCTTAACAAAATGTCTATGTCTTGTCTTGTCTGCTTCTCTTTTTCTCTCTCATTCTCTCTCATTCTCTCTCATTCTCTCTCATTCTCTCCCTCTCTCTCTCTCCCCCTTTCTCCCTCTCTCTCCCATCTCTCTCTCTCCCCCCTCTCTCTCTCTCCCATCTCTCTCTCTCTCTCTCTCTCTCTCTCTCCTCTCTCTCTCTCTCTCTCTCTCTCTCTCTCTCCCTCTCTCTCCCTCCCTCCTCCCTCCCTCCCTCCTCCCTCCCTCCCTCCCTCCCTCCCTCCCTCCTCCCTCCTCCCTCCCTCCTCCCTCCCTCCCTCCCTCCCTCCTCCCTCCCTCCCTCCCTCCCTCCCTCCCTCCCTCCCTCCTCCCTCCCTCCCTCCTCCCTCCCTCCCTCCCTCCCTCCCTCCTCCCTCCTCCCTCCCTCCCTCTCCTCTCTCTCTCTCTCTCTCTCTCTCTCTCTCTCTCTCTCTCTCTCTCTCTCTCTCTCTCTCTCTCTCTCTCTCTCTCTCTCTCACTTACTTACTTACTTACTTACTTACTTACTTACTACTTACCATACATTTATAAAGTGAAAACACGAAAACGATTAAAGTTTAACGCATCATGGCGACCATGTTTTTCGAGATTATTTTAACAATCTTATTAAAGGGCCGCCCCAACAACATTCATGTGAAATTATTTCGAAATCCGTCAAGCAATTACTGACATGAAGACTTTCTCAGAATTACAGAAAATCCCCCTTTTTCATGCCAGGCAACCAAAGTTCTGCAGGGAATTAATTTCTTTGAACAACTTTTAAAGAGCATCACCCAACGGAGATTCCTGCCAAGTTTATTTGAAAACGTTTATTTGAAATCAGCTTAACGGTCAAGGAGAAGATGTTTAAAGCGAATATTGACGGCGCACGATGGACGACAAACAACAGCCGATCACAAAAGCTCACCATAAGCACTTTGTGCTCAGGTGAGCTAAACGTCTTTCATTAACCAATTTACCCGTACGGGCCTTTGTGATAAATTAACAATGCAAGCAAACGCAGACAACAAAAATATGAAGACAATACATCATCACTACAGCTATTATTCGGGACAACCATTTCTGTAAACCATAAATTGCTCACAAGAAGCAATGGACATTTTGTCACAGTGATGTAAAGACTTCTGCATCAGTATTGAGTAATACATTAACCCTTTACCAAACGCAAAATTTTCGGCTGTCCCAAATTGAAAAGTTTGCAGACGACATTTCAAAATGTGATGAAATTGAGCGACAATCTTCTGATAGGAAAGAAAACATTGTGGGAGCAATTTCTCCTTTTCCCTCTATGTTTTTCAGAGTCGTCTGCAACAAAATGATCAAACGTCTTTATTATTTTGTAATGGTTTAAGGTAGAGTACCCATAATCCGCCATTTTGACATTCATTCTTTCGTCGGATTACTGCGGTCGTTCTCGGTATACAAAGGTCTTGGCTGGAACTGTTTGGTGTAAAGCAAATAGTTCCAGCCACAACCGATGTATACCGAGAACGACCAAAGTTATTCGAAGAAAGAATGAAGATCAAAATGGTGGATTATGGGAATTCTACCTAAAAGGTTTAAAGTCTTGCAGTTGTGCGAGATTAATATATTTCGTTATCATCATTTCACCATCATCCGTTTAAAGGTGCTTGATCACAGATGAGAGAATTTGACAGTCAACATAAAACGTCATTGAAACAATACAGTTTGCGCAGTGTTGTACTATATACAATTCAAAGTCGCTATTGAAAGAATGATTAATTCAGGAAGAAACTATATATCTATCTATATACATGAGCTGTTTATATGGGGTACATCTCAAAACCAATGTGACACTTTTGGATAAAAGTAAATTTGAACTCACTGTTAACCGGTTTTAAAAAACTTAAATACAATTTAGTTTTGCTTCCAATGGTTGGTTATTCTTCAGTGCGTTTTATACAATACAGCTGTTGTACAGTTTGAAAGAAATTTAATTCTAACTTTGAAATTTCCCCACATTTGCGAACAACCACCTTTAACCTAATACCAAACAATAACATTTTTTACCAGTTTGTTGCAGACGACTCTGGGAAACAAGGTGGAAAAAGGAGAAATTGCTCGTGACGACCTTTTCCCACAATGTTTCCTGCTCTATCAGAAGATTGGTTTTTTTTCAACTACATCACAGTTTGATTTGTCGTCTGAAAAATATTTCTTTATGGGACAGTCGACAATTCGGTGTTTGGTAAAGGGTTTTATGTTTGATTGGGTTTAACCTACTACCAAACAATAACGACATATAACCATTTTATTACTACTACGGAAAACACTGTGGGAAAAAGAGCAATTGCTCTTGATGAACAATTAATCCTTTTCCCAAAATATTTTTTACTCTATCAGAAGATTACTTTCCAATTTCATCACATTTTGAAATGTCGTCTGAAATCTCTTTCAATACGGGGCAGTCGAAAATTTGACGTTTGGTAAAGGGTTATAGGGACTCTCTCGCTGATTTAATGACTGACCTAAAAGATAGTCGAACAACCCGACAAGAAAACAGGACCGAAAGTCCATTACAAACCAACACATTCTTCACTGCTTGCTCTTTTTGCCAACTAAATCATGTGAAACAAGAAAAAACAACACAGGTTTTTTTTTTATGTTAATGGCATTTATTTCATAATAGTTTTGATCTCATGTTATTAATTTTCCATATAAAACAGACTGTACAAATTGATATATAGATCAACAAAACACTTTAACACATTGCAACATGCAAACTTTAAACCATTTCTTCCTTCCTTTGCTATATACATGCATGGGTTTGATACGGGTTCTAAAACACCTGCAGCAGAAAAATTAGAAGATATAATGTGTCAAAATTATATCACTGATGTATATATAGGGAAATTTTCCATAAACTACATCAATAAGGGTACAAACCTTTTCAGCATGTAAATATGTGTATTTACCCTTTACCAAAAGCCAAATTTTTGTCTGTCCCAAATTGAAAGAGTTTGCAGACGACGTTTCAAAATGTGATGAAATTGGAAATTATCTTCAGATAGTGGAGAAAACATTGTGGGAAAAAGGGAAAAATTGCTCATTACAAGCAATTCCTCCTTTTCCCATAATGTTCTCCAGAGTTGTCTGCAACAAAGTGGTTAATGACCATGTTTGGTAATTGGTTAAACTGTATAAATGTGTGTATTAACCTTTTTATTGTATAAATATGTGTATTAAACTTACTTAAACTGTGGAAATATGTGTAAACCATTCCTTTTGTAAATACTTGTATTAATATTCCTTAGCGCAAGACAAAAGATATATGAGAAGAGAAATTATTAAGGGAAATGGAAAAAATAAATTAATTCAAATATATTCATATATATTTCCTATTCTCCAAAAAGGATTACAAGAATTGCTTGAGCCGAAAAAAGAATGTTCATCAGCGCCAAGGGTTAGCAATTAAAATTAAACGAAAAGGTAACAAACAGCTCAACAATTAACAAATATACATATAGAAAAAACCATGCTTCAACATAAACACAATGTTTCGACGGTTCAATGCAGGACTATAGTAAGTCCTCCATAAACATGAAGTACTTACTGTAGTATTATCTTGAAACCACCGCATGTAACTAATCACCATCAAAATGTTTTTTTCTCTACCTTTTGAAAGGTAGCATTCAATAAACAATGTGACAAAACAAACAAAAAAAATCACTAAAAAATACCTTTTTTGTCACAAAAACATATACAAGTAATGGGCTACAATGCAATTAATTATAAATATATCAAAGGTAAATCAACCTTTCTGTTTTATAATTTCTATCTAGTTAAAATAGGTTACAAGTCTTAATTATACAAAAGTCAAAATAAGATTATTGACCCCTTTCACAATACAAGAGACCTAAAGAAAAGCTTTTCTGTTAGAATGGGAGTCAAATATAACTTCAATCTTGCCACTTTTGAAAAATCATAAAACTATATCTGACATATTAAGGTATTCCAACCCTAACGAAGAAAAGTCAGAAAAACAAAGCCAAACATTTAACAGAACAAATGCCATTATAAAATCAACCATTATATCATAAGAATTTTTATATGGATTGAAATTTCTATTTGCCACCTTTCATTAATCTAATTCTTAGTAATCAATGTTAAAATTGGTAATTAAGGGAAAGTAATTACTATGATTTATTTAACATTTAAAATGTCTTTTAATCAATGATACAATTTATAACAATGTCCTTTGCAAAATACTCAGAACAGGAAAAGAGTTAATACAAGCACTTCTATGTTGAATAATTATCAAAAAAGAGTATTGATATTTCCTATAACAATTCCTAAAAAGAATTCCTTGATAAACTCTTTACCTAAAATCATCTCTAACTTTCTACTCCAGTTCAGATTTTTTAGGTATTGTCACACAATATCTATTAAAATTTCATCTCAAGTTTATTTGATGGATTAATTACTGCAAAGATTCTCTAACCCTTCACATACAGCACTATCTGCATTACACACAATAATTTCGTCAAAATTCATATAGCACTATTCATATAGACACATTTTCTTCCACAGCTTTACCTACCGATCAAATAACAAAACTATTCAACCCACTCCTGCATAGTGGATTATGGCCAAAATGAATATAGAAACATGTATTAACCCATAACCAAAAAATAAGAACTTTTAATCAGTTTGTTGCAGACGACTTTGGAAAACATGGGGGGAAAAGAAGAAATTGCTCATCACAAGCAATTTCTCCTTTTCCCACAATGCTTTCTGCCCTATCAAAAGATTATTTTTCAGTTTGATCACATTTTGAAATGTTGTCTGCAAACTCTCTCAATTTGGGACACTTGAAACTTTGGTGTTTGATAAAGGGTTAAGTATGAAGAATAAAATGTCTTCCTTTTTCTATTTGATCAATCACAAAATGCCATACGGGAGAATGGGTTAAATCATTTTTTTTTGTAAATGAGTGGAAACATTATTCAACAACCAACCGAAGCAAGATACCAATATTTGCCCAAACCCCTCTCTCTCATCAACAATTCTTTCCCCATTATTGACAAATTCTAGTTGTGTTTAAAAAAGAGTCATGGAAGAAACACAGTAATTTCATCCAATATCAATTGAATAATCTCATTATTTACTTTCCTTCAAACAATTCTTGAAAGTAACATAACAATTAATTCAATATTCAACATATTCATGGGTTTGTTTTTCACATCAGTATTAAAGTAACCCTGAAAATGAAAAGATGTCAACTGCCATGTGGAAAGGATTAAACTTAAACTTTCATCGATAATTTTGTGGAAAATGTGAATTAATACTAATGTTAGGAAATCATCAAAAAGAAAATATAGTCTTACTAGTATGAGGAAAAAAACCAAACATTTGTAACAAAAGAAGCCATATCTCACTAAGAGCAATATCTTATTTTGTCACATCAATTTCTTTAACCGATTACAAATTCAATAAAGACATTTAACCAGTTTGTTGCAGACAACTCCGAAAAAGATTGTTGGAAAAAAATCAGAAAAAGTCCTATCAGAAGATTTTTTTCCAATTTCGTCACAATCTGAAATGTCGTCTACAAACTCTCTCACAATTTGAGACCGGTATTTGGTGAAGGGTTCATCTTCTACTGCAGGGTATTTGTGCAATAAAGGAGTCGAGACAATCAAAAGGAGGGACTGTACTAGCTGGCTTGAATATTGCTTGCTTTGAATTGGTTTTCCCTGAGGTTGATTAACTGTTATTGTCATCACTTTTCTGTCCTTTCTCCTCCTCTATGCTCGACATGGGAGCATCTGATTGGTTCCCAGGGCTGCCCTCCTCGGTATCTGTTCCCATGGTAACACTGTTGCCGTTAGTGTCCATGTCTGTGTAGTTTTCAAGCTCCGTGAGGAGAGCTGTAGCCTCAGCCAGGGTGTCCTAAAAATAGACATAAAAAGAGAGATATGAATCAATTACCAGATGTACATCAACAAGTATTACGAGATATTTGCAGCAGACAAATGGAAAATCATTGTGACAAACATAGTTCCCTGTTTCCAGCAACTTTTGCCTTTTGTGTAAAGTGCTGATGATTCCTAAAGTGTGACCATTATGTTTGTACCTTTATATGGGGATTTACATTATGTCAACATTATACCAGTTGTGTTGCCATGCTCCACTCTTAATGATGAAGCAAGAGCCCATACTCGCCTGCCCATAAGGGCCAGTAAAGCCTGGAAGAACAAGTCGGGAGACTGCCTCTCATGAAAATCCAAATACCCTCACCGGATGTGACCATTAAGATATCCCGGTAGGATATGATACTAGAAAGGTACTTATTTCAACATGGTTGCACTGCCACTAACTAAAATCAAGTTTAGGGAAGATAAGTACCTGAGCACTGACTGTTTTCTGAAAAGACTTTCTGTTTGAGTCCTTGATTGACATACCTCTGAAAGGGTTTTCTGTTCAAGTTCTCATTTAACAGTGTCCAATTGGTGTGCTTCTTACCTGAGCACTGTCATACCTTTAACAGGACTTTCTGCTGAAAGGTTTTCATTCAACAAGGTTTGAAAAGTGTGAAATTTACCTGAGCGCTGACCGTCCTCTGGAAGGATTTCCTGTTAGAGTCCTCGTTGGACATAGTCGAGGTTGTAGTCGAGCTCCACTGTGTGTACTCGGTCATCTTCCTCTTTAGCCACATCACGGCCCACTGCCACTTGGACTTGGTCTGCTGTAGATAATCCTTAACCAGGGGGCACTTGTTGGCCAGGTTCACCAGGAACTTGATACACCAGTAGGACCGCCGGCTGTCCTGGACATGGTTCAGACGGACAACAGCTGTGGAATGAAATGGCACAGCAAATTACATTACAGGGTGATCTGGCATGCAAATGTGAGGTGTTAACCCATTACCAAACAAGGAAGACATTTGACTACATTCTTGAAGACAACTCTAGAAAACATTGTGGTAAAAGGAGAAATTGCTTGTAATGAGCAATTTTTCCATTTCCCACAATGTTTTCTGCCCTATTCAAAGGAAATTTTCCAATTTCATCACATTTTGAAATGTCGTCTACAAACTCTTTCAATTTGAGACAGTTGAAAATTTGGCATCTGGGAAAGGGTTAAAAGAAGAAGAGGACAGTGGTTCAGAGGGATAGTGTCGGCTTCTGGACACAAGGGTCATGGATTCGAGTCCTGTGTGTAGCAGGATATGCCTTGCAACCTTTCAGTAATCCACTCCCTTGTTACATGTTCTAAACTTTAACTACTGGACTGGAGGGCTGACTTAAAACCCTGATATGAACCATCAGAATTAGGTAAAGATAAAATGATCCAAAGAGTACAAGATGTTAACTCAGTATTAACCCATTACCAAACAATAACGACGTTTTACCACTTTGTTGCAGACGACTCTGGAAAACATTGTGGAAAAGGAAGAAATTGCTTGTGACAAGCAATTTCTCCTTTTCCCACAATGTTTTCTACCTTATCAGAAGATTATTTGCCAATTTCATCAAATTATGAAATATTGTCTATAAACTCTTTCAATTTGGGACAGTCTTAAATTTGGCATTTAGTAAAGGGTTAAAGTTGGAACCATTTGTTGTAAGCAAGAAATCTCCATATACATTTTGATCTGAGAGACGGCCGTAAACCCCCTGTATAGAGCATTGTTTGACACAAGGGATAACAATTAGTATATGAATTTTTGGATTAGAAAATACATGTACTGTTAAGTATGTAGGAGGCGATATCTGTCTGTAATATCTAGACCAATCTTTCCATAAGATTTCAACTTGCAAATCTTTCAAAAACCACCAAGACTGGGTTTTTTCTGATCCCTGGATGTAGGGTAAAGTTTAGTGTTTCCAACAATTTCTTCTTTTTCACACTTGTTTTCTCTTGTCTTCTGCACTTAATGGGTTATATTGTGTAAATGTGATTGATAAGTAAATATTGATAGACACAACTAACAGCAGCAAATATAATGAGGCCTCTTACCCAGCATTCCCTCAAACTGCGTCCCCATTTCATCCACATGGCCGTCTATAATCAGCTGTAAGTGCTTCAGTTGGAGATTATCTTCCAATAACTAGAAATAAACCAATAATCAATGATAATCAATAATAACTAAGTGTAAACAAGAAAATTAATGTAGCGATGCCTGACTGATGGAGGAAGACCCCATACTCAACTGCACATGAGGGCTGGTCAAGGCGGATAGAACCATCGGCATACCTAAGTCAGTCGGGAGATAGATAACTATAAAATTGTTGATAGGGCATTAAACACCATACAAAAGAAAGTCTAGAGAGATTTTGATACTTACAAGTACATCTGTTAGGATGTTAAACACCGGCTTTAACTCATTGGAAGGAGCATTCATATACTGCATCTGAAAAATAGAGTTAAACACATCTTCAGTAATAAGAGTACTAATGTACTTACTTATTATTTGAAAGCAATGTCAGTCATGTTAAAGTATAAGCACATAGCACATGCTATTTAAGACCTTTGATAACCAAAAAAATGTTCTATGTAACTGATGTTGATTGAAAATATACCTAAATCTTTCTGCTGATGGTATAACAAATTATATGAAAATGTAAAAAAAAAAGGCAAGGATGAAGTCAGACTAACTGATGGATTTATGTTTTCATGAATCATGACACATACATATGAATAAACACGACCCATGGTAATATGAGAGGTTGAGATGGAACATAAACATGGCCATCTGGGAGATAACCATGACAACATGGGGGTAACCATGGCAATATCGGAAAT
The DNA here is from genome assembly GCA_947846245.1 of Cerastoderma edule. Classification (NCBI taxonomy): domain Eukaryota; kingdom Metazoa; phylum Mollusca; class Bivalvia; order Cardiida; family Cardiidae; genus Cerastoderma; species Cerastoderma edule. The sequence continues at coordinate 45,091,675 of OX401405.1, forward strand.
AAACACAACAAAATGGAGGTAAACATGGCAATATGGGGGTAACCATGGTAATATTGAAAATAACCATGACAACATGGGGGTAACCATGGTCATATGGGAAATAACCATGGCAATATTGGAGGTAAACATGGTAGTTTGAGGGTAAGCATGGTAATATTAGAAATAACCATGGAAATATTGGGGTAACCATGGTAAAATCAGATATAACCACAACATGGAGGTAATCATGGTCATATGGGAAATAACCATGGCAATTTTTGAGGTAAACATGGTAGTTTAGAGGTAATTATTGCAATATATAAAATAGCCATGGCAATGTTAGGGGTAAGCATGGTAATAAGGGAAATAACCATGGCAAACAGGAGGTCAATATGGTAGTTTGAGGGTAAGCATTGTAATATGAGAAATGACCATGTATTGGCAATATGGGAGTTAAACAGGGTAGTTTGAGGTTAATGCGGTAATATAAAAAAAATAACCATAGTTACATGGAAGCCAACTATGATCAAATAGGATGTAACCAAGGTAATTTAGCAGGTACGTACCATAAGCTGTTTCAATAATGTGGTTCTAAAACTCTCGTTACAATAGCTGCAATATAACAACATCTCAGACACATACTGAAGGGGTGAGCTCACTTCCCTTAGGGATAGTACAACCTGAAATTAAAAAGACCAAGTCTCTCTTAGTATATAATCAGTGATTATTTAAGGAGGTCGGCAGAGGAAAAACAACAAAAGTATTATCAATTGCATGCTTTATTGAGCACAAAACTCTCCCAAATAAAATAAATTTTAGGAGGTCTGCAGAGGAAAAATGAAAAAAAAAATTTATTGTTTGCCAGCTTTATTGAGCATCAAGCTCTTTTAAATAGAATTTACATGAAATCGCACAATGGTAAAACGTAATGTGGAGAATTCTGGACATAAAGCTACAAGATCAATCAGACATCAATTGACATTGAAAAAGACTGAGAAGAAGGCCTTCATCTGGTTAGTTTGCAATTATGTCATTTATGGTTGTAATTGAACATTGAAACCATTTTAATTTATAAAACAAAATGTGTGTATAACCTATTGATGACAAGTTTAGACAGTCAAAGGTGCTTGTTGACAGATGTGAGAAAATCTGGAGGTCAAAATATAATATCTTTAAAACTGGACAACAGCTGTACTGTTATATGATACGCACTGAAGAAAAGTCATTGGAAGTAAAACTAGATCATTTCTTATTCTTTATGTCTGTATACAGTGAATTAACATGTATTTCAAATCAAAAGCATGACATTACTTTTGAGATCTACCACATGTAAACTGTACAAACTTAGAAAAATTAACACTTCCTGAATAGATTATGCTATCAATAAATACATATAATTGTAAATATAACATAAGTACAAAAACTGCATTGTTTCAACAAGACTTTGTTTTGACTTTTCCTATTAATAGTATATATGTTGATGTGATAAGTTTGTACTAACCTCTCGTAAATATCTTGTAGATTCACACCCAAACACATACTCTTTCATGTCTGATGACATCTTTAAAAATGTTTTCGGCGTGACAGTAGATGGCTTAAAGTCTTTCCCAGGATCTGCATCTACAACATCAATCATATATTACCTGTATATGGGTTTACACATCAAGCCAACATTAATTCAGTTATGTTGCGATGTCAAAATCTTAATGATGGAGGAAGACCCCATACTCAATTGGCATTCCATATGTCAGTCAAAAGACTACCTTTCATAAAAATCCATATCATTTAGCTGGATATGAACCCACATGAGAAGGGTCAAGTTCCGTACTCTAACCACGTGGCCACAGAGGCCCCCTTACCATAACCTACTAAAACAAAAATCTAAAACCCAAGTGAAAAAAGACCTTAATGTTTCTTACCACAAGCTCACAATAGTCCCTTTGTCAGCATAAGTATAAAGTCACACACCTGTTACTTGTGAGATTTCAAATTCCAATTGACATACTAATTAAGTTTTATTTACAAGACTATGCTAAATTAAGATTAATGTATGCTTTCAATAGCTCTACATGTATATGCTGTAGCCTCAAGTTGGTCCATTAAACTCTTAAAAACTGTATAAAATGGACACCTCATTTTTTTCTCTGTGGAGCATTGTGTGCTTGAACCATCGAAAAATCAGTACACAAGCTGTCAAATCTGGCCCAATCATCAGCATTTGAGTTCATACATTCCAAACAAAACGTTTTGCAATATGCAAACAAGGGAGCATTTAAGGACTATCATCTATACAGGAAATATATCAGTGTTCTACCAGGTCATCTCTTACTAGCTTAACAAGGCACCAGAAGCAGAAAATAAAAATTTCTAGATGGAAATACTTTAGGTGGATTATGACCTGGTTTGTTTTTGTATGGTATTAAACCCTATGTTAACTATATTTCAGTTGTTTTACACTTTCCTGGATCAACCAGTACAAGGCTAGGGCTCAGAAGTGACTTGCTCTTTTCAGCTGAAAAAGGATCTCTTGAAAGATAATGGTGCATGAGGGGGTATACTCAATTCATCAACTTCTTTCAATAACATATCATCTTTCATATTCTAGACACAATCATAACTATGCAATTTGTATTATGGGCCTGTGGCCGGAACAATTGAAATAAACATTTGTATTTTTTTTTTCCCCTTTACATGGGGTTTACATCACATCAACATTATTTCAGTTATGTAGCGATGCCCTACTCTTAATGATGGAGGAAGACCCCATACTCAACTGCCCATAAGGGCTGGTCAAGGCGGGTAGAACCATCGGCATTCCGTAAGTCAGTCGGGAGACTGCCTCTCATGAAAATCCATATCCCTCTCAGGATTTGAACCCACGCGGAGAGGGGCCATGTGATTTCAAGTTCTGTACTCCAACCACTAGGCCACGGAGGTCCCCCACATTTGTATTTGTATTTGTAATCCCACCAAACGGAAAGGTATTGGTCGAGCTCAAACTTGGGACCACCCAAGTTCTAAATCCGACATCTTAACTACCCTGGCCACCCAGAACGGGATTAACACCTGGAAGTACTAGAATAACAAAACCATTAACCCATTACAGAACACCAAATTTTCGGCTATCCTAAAATGAAAGAATTTGCAGAGGACATCTCAAATGTGATGAAATTGGAACGTAATCTTCCTATAGGGCAGAAAACATTGTGGGAAAAGGAGGAATTGCTCATTGTGAGCAATTTCTCCTTTTCTCACAATGTTTTCAAAAGTCATCTACAACAAACTGTTCAAATATTGTTATTCTTTGGTAATGGGTTAAACCCTTACCAACAGTCCTGAAGACTGACACATCACATTTAATAACAAGGATAGTGTTACCATAGCAACAATCAATCAGGACAAGATGTAACCTTTGCGTTACTGAGCCGACTCTTTAGCTCAGTGGTTATGTCTTGGACTGTCACCCGGGAGAACCAGGATCGAATCCCCACAGGGGTCTACCGATGCTTCATTGCGGACATTGTTCGTAAGATGGGGGCTTGTCCGAGATTGGCGATTGAGCCATTAATTTGTCCGAAATGGACTTACAAGCCGAAAAGGCTTATATGTCATCATAAATGACGACTTCTATAAGAGGGGGGGTGTTACGTAGCTGCTTCTCTCTCTACAGCATAGCAACAATCAATCAGGACAAGATGTAACCTCTGCGTTACTGAGCCGACTCTTTAGCTCAGTGGTTATGTCTTGGACTGTCACCTGGGAGAACCGGGATTGAATCCCCACAGGGGACATAAAATCCAAAGTGGATTTTTCTAGCTATGCTTCGTTGCGGACATTGTTGGTAAGAATAGCTAGCGTGGAATGGAGATGTGACCAGAATAACATATCCATTAAACCCTTACCAATGGTCCTGAAGACTGACACATCACAGTTCAGGACAGAGATAGCTAGAGTGGAATGGAGATGGGCAAACTCCCTGTATTCAGTAATAGGAGTATGACCAGAATAACATATCCATTAAACCCTTACCAACAGTCCTGAAGACGGTCACATCACAGTTGAGGACAAGGATAGCTAGAGTGGAATGGAGATGGGCAAATTCCCTCGACTGTATAGAACTCCATCGTCTTGTGGACGTCTCCTGGTCTGGACTCAATACAGAGTTACCCAGCAAAAACGTGGCCAGCTTCTTAAACCCATTCTGCTTAAACATCAGAATGCATGCCTTCGTGCCCTGAAACAAAGTTTAAAAAGGGAGTTGAATACTTTTTAATTCTTTAAAGTGTGTAAACAGTAAATTAATAAATATTCTTATCCAAAGGCATGATATGGCTTTTGCTTTTGCTATCTATCACATATTAGATAAATTGACACTCTTGAAATAATTATGCATTTAAAAGCTTCAATTAATTGTATATCAAACAACAATACAAAAGCCTAAGTGTTTCAGCGAAATTTTATTTTGACTTTCAAATTTTCTAATCTGTTATAAAACGCCAAATTTTCCACTGTTCCAAATTGAAAGAGTCTGCAGACAATATTTCAAAATGTGACGAAATTGGAAAATAATCTTCTGATAGAGCAGAAAACATTGTGTGAAAAAAAGAAATTGCTCATTACAATATATATATATATATATATATATATATATATATATATATATATATATATATATATATATATATATATATATATATGGGTTTTACATCACATCAACATTATTTCAGTTATGTAGCGATGCCCGACTCTTAATGATGGAGGAAGACCCCATACTCAACTGCCCACAAGGGCTGGTCAAGGTGGGTAGAACCATCAGCATTCCGTAAGTCAGTCGGGAGACTGCCTCTCATGAAAATCCATATCCCTCTCAGGATTTGAACCCACGCGGAGAGGGGCCATGTGATTTCAAGTTCTGTACTCTAACCACTAGGCCACGGAGGCCCCGCTCATTACAAGCAATTTCTCCTTTCCTACAATGTTTTCCAGAGTGGTCTATAACAAAGTGGTTAAATGTTGTTATTGTTTGGTATTGGGTTAACAAGCACTCTTAAAGACCAACAGTTATATCATTTAATTAAAAGGTGTGACCTACCAACTTAACATATGAGTTCAAGACCATGAAAAACTGAACACTCTGCTTGCAGTGATCCACCACTTCCTTGTTCAGCATATTCAGTAGATGTTCCAAGATTCTGTCCAGAGACTCGTAGGTCTGAAAATACATACAAATCAAATCTATCAACACCTGCCATTTAATATAATCGATCACCTGGCCAAGTGGTTAAGGTGTCCCCCCTCGGGACCGAGGTACCGTTTTACTAAACAACTTACGGAAATTATTTGCGTAAGCCATAACTGATAAACATGGACAGTATCTTCAATGAAAGTACAATATTGCAAAATGACACGTCATTGGAAGCGTCTCGGAGAGACGATTCCAATGATGTGTTACTTTGCAATATTGCTCTGCCCAATATTGAAATAAGCGGACTTGTTGTTTTAGACTTACGCAAATCTTACGCGTAAACTGTTTATTAAAACGGTACCCGGGAGTAGAAAGGTTCAAGTCCATTAGGAGGCATTAGGAGGACACAAAATCTTTCTAGTGGGATTTGTTTTGGAATGGCAGGCTCATGACCCGCAAGCTAATTAAATCTATGGTTACTGACTTATATCCGCTTAGCACCTTGCATAGTGATAGAAGTTGGGAGATACTTGGTATAAGCTGTGAAATGTGTCTCATAAGCCCGACTGGCTGTCATTTTCACTAGGGGTGTCACTATAATAAACAAAACCTTTACCATTATCTTTATTCCAAACTTATATATTAAGTTACATTTCAGAGCAATGATTAATAGTATAGATAGAGCAATCAAACACCACTCCCCCCCCCCCCCCCAAAAAAAACCAACATGACCCAGCCTCAGTGTTAATGAGAATTACTTTTCCTGTGATATTTTCAATTTGAGCAACCACGGAATTGAAAGCATTATTGCTCCTCTTCATATAGCTTTTGTACCAGATCAAAACACAGTTATGAAATAAGAATAACATTGTCTTTGTGACATCAATTAGAAACAGTTGTGATTTACAGACTGTTATGAGCTATTTCTCCTTGTGTCACAATTGTTTCTTGACAATTTAACGGTGGCCTAGAATAAGTAAATACAAAGGGTTTAAGATCTAAGTACTTACCGGAATGCCTCCATGTTCTGACAAGAAACTACAAATGGTCTTTTCCAGAATGGTAGCAAAGGTCATCCTCACATCCTTATTGGGACATTCCAATAAAAAGGGCCTGAAATCCAAGAAGAATCTTACAGTATAAAACAACTAATAGAGAAATAGATCTGCTTGATATTTTGCAATCTAACACTGGTGATAAAAAAAATATTTTTAGCTCATTTGGTAGCTAAATGACTTAAAATAAAGGGGGCGAAATTTTAACATTAACTAGATTTATTCATCATCAACCAATTTTTTTTTTTTTTTATATGGGTTTTTACATCACATTAACATTATTTCAGTTATGTAGCGATGCCTGACTCTTAATGATGGAGGAAGACCCCATACTCAACTGCCCACAAGGGCTGGTCAAGGCGGGTAGAACCATCAGCATTCCGTAAGTCAGTCTGGAGACTGCCTCTCATGAAAATCCATATCCCTCTCAGGATTTGAACCCACGCGGAGAGGGGGCCATGTGATTTCAAGTTCTGTACTCCAACCACTAGGCCACGGAGGCCCCTCATCCACCAATCTTCACTTACAACTGTAATCATCATTAGTCAGCACCCTGGACAAAAACGTGCAGTACAGGGGAGGAAATACCCAAAACATAGATAGATACTTTAACTGATGCCATAACTGAAATAATGTTAAAATCAGAATGAAAACCCCAAATTGAACAAACCAGCCCAAAGGATTTTCAGTCTGATCTCTATGCTCTGAAAGATACTGTAACACCATAGTAAGTGGTTGGGTCTTAAGTAATGTAACACCATAGTAAGTTGTTGGGTCTTAAGTATGACCAGATAATGTAAAACTTGAATAAGTGATGAAGTCTTTGCCCTGATAAGGTGCTGAATAACTTGCTTAAACTTATCCACAACCCTGGACACACTCCCAGCACCTTTACTTGAAGACTGAAGCCATACTGCTTATGCATTTTTCTTAATCTTTCACTATCCCCATAATGCCTAAAAAATCTTTAATTAAATCATGATTAGAATACTTTGCTTCATCATAATCAACTTACAACTTAACCTGGACACACTCACAGCATCTTTAATTTAGGACAGAAGATAGTATGTCCTGCTAATACAATGTTTTCACTTTCATTATAACGTGTTGCCCATCTACGATGAAATTGTGATCAGAATACTTTGTATCATCATAACCAACTTACTTGATAAAACTCCTACCCTCCTCATTGGCCATATAGTCGACCAACCAGATACAAGTTTTCTTGTTTCTGCTGATAATTGTCTCTATAACATCCACCCACTCATCCAGCTCACACCTGGAACAAAATCATTCATTATTGGAGGCTCAAACATAATACGATACATAACTTATATAAATGTAAACTATCACTGTATTTTCATTGTGTTATGCGACAATCAAAATGAAAACAAAATCTCTTATACCTATTGAAAGCTATTTAGAACAACCGCGCTCTCGTGAAATGTTTGTTTTAACTGATTGATACTATACCTGAGAAAAGGGGCAATTTGGATATCACATCAGAGTTACCTACCTTTGCATTTAGCCTTTATCATCTGTGGAATTTTTCTTTTTAACTCAGCAATATACTGCATTGGACCTATACCATATTGAGAAAAGGGGTGATTGGAATATCTGATTAGAAATACCTACCATTCCATTAAGCCCATATACCCTGTTTACATTTCTTGTTAACTTGGCCATATACTGTGTTGGAACTATACCTGTATTGGTCACAATGTGTCTATCTCATGGTCAACAATGAAAACTTGAAAAGCAAGCAAAGGACCTCATGAGTCTGCAATAATGATTATTCATGAATAAAGCGATAGGTCTAAGGAATATTATGCTTGTTTGTTGGTATGGTGTTTAAACCTGTAACAACAGTTTTTCCAATATGTAACAGCTTTCCTGGATTTACAAGTACTAGGCTGGGGATCTTAAGTGACTTGCCAAAGGTCACTCCTGTGAAACCAGTGGTGTAGGTGGGGCTAAAACCTGGGCACCCCACTCACCCTTGATCAAAGGAAATAACTGATCTTGATATCAATTGTAAGCAAAAAACAAACAAACAAAAATACTCACTTTGACTTCTTTTTTGTTCGAAAGTATGTTTGGAATAAAAACTTGACAGCCAGTTTTAATGACTCAACACACAATGCATCATAGTCTTCCTGGTCCTCATTGCTCTGAAAAATCAATAATCATTATCCCGTCACTAGTGCCATTTTGGGACCAATAACTAGGTGCCGTATAACATTTGTGATATCCGGCACTATCCATGTAACACATGCACGTGAAAAATCATGACGTCATAAGAGCGCAATGACGTCATGTTTACACCATTCTCTACTTATTTTTTCATTTTTTCTCATGTTTTATTTACATCCTGTTTTTTTGAAAGAATACATAAAGGTAACAGGATAAATAGAATAGATGGTTGGCGTCTTTGAATTGGAAAAGTTATCGGGCTTGGCTTCGGCTTATTATCCGTTTCGCCTTCGGCTCACCGGATAATATTCCTAAGCCTTGCCCGATAACATTTCTGATTCACGACACCAACAATCTATTCTCTATTTATCATTGAATTATCATCATTATTATCATTAAGGTTTCTCATAACATAAACAACATTTGAGTTATGTTACTATTCCCTGATTATAACAATGGAGGAAGACCGCATTTAAAAACTTAAAGGAGGCAAGAATCATCAACATTAAGTCAACTGGGAGACTACCTCTCATGAAAATCACAATAAAATCACAGGGAGTATTTAAACCCACATGGGGAGTGGCGATGTAGTTAAAGTTCAGCACTCTAACTACTAAGCCATGCGGGGCCACTGAAAATTGATATAAATTGGAACAAACTATTAATGCTTAACATCATGTTAACTTGCATATAGCAATATGGGCCTGAAGACTTTAAAAAACAAAAATATTCTTTACAAAAAAAAGAGAAATTGATTGCCACTTTTATTCTTTATTCTATTCTTATTTTATTCTTTTAATTTTGTGCTCTAGAGTAATTAAGATCAAATTAAAGAATAAAAGAGCTGCAAACACTACTCTATCAATTACAGAATTCCTAATCAACAACCAGGCTTATCTTAATTCATTGAAACTCTTCGCAAATACTATGCTACAACTTAAATCATTCCTAGCTGACAAGCAGGTATATCAACAACCATACTAGAAAAGACTTCAAAAACAAAATGAATATTTTCAAATAGACATGATAAACAACCACTTACAGAATTCCTTGCCACGAGGTTCTTGATAAACTTGAAGTACTCCTGGCTGTAGACATCCCTATTCTTCACGAAGGTGAGGTTTTCACTGTGAATCATACGCTGTATGCTGGCGGGCATCTTGTCCATGAATATCCCCTTCTTCTCCCCTTTATGAACGAGCTCCGTCAACTCCATCAAACTGTCAGAATCTCCACTCGGCCTACTGCTGTAACAAACATTAACATCTTAACCCTTTACCAAATGCCAAATTTTGGACTGTCCCAAAATGAAACAGTTTGAAGATATTTCAAAATGTGATGAAATTGGAAAATAACCTGATAGGCCTGAAAACACTGTGGGAAAAGGAGAAATTGCTCAATACAAGCAATTTCTCCTTTTCCCACAATGTTTTCCCAGAGTTGTCTGCAACAAAGTGATTAAATGTCGTTATTGTTTGGTAATGGGTTTAGTCACCCATTCACCCTGGTATGTTTATTTACTTTCAAATCTAAGGTGACAAATTGGTGATGAATCTCTTTCTTATAAAAAAGGTTGGCTACATACAAACAACATCAAAAATACATACCCCCATAATAATATATCATTACATAATTCTTTTAAAATCAGAAGCCTTCAGCCCAAACTACTTACATGTACATTACACATTAAATAATAATTTTCACACCTAGTAAACAGTGTTTTAATTTGGTTCAATTTCTGACAGGGAATCTTAGTAATTTCACATATTTGATTATGAAAATGCATAACTTTCTAATAGTGACATAACAATTCTCATTCATCAAAGGCCAGAATGGCTTGAACTGCGTCGCAGTATGGTCTGAGAGGTTTGTGCGTACGAATGGATTTGAAAGAAATCTAAGGGATTTTTAAGACAAACCAACACATTTCTGTTGAATAGCAGAAACCAAAATAGAAGTAAAAAAAGACATGTCCCAGTACGCCAGTGGTACTCAAACCCAATGCTCTAATCAAATGAAAAATTATTATTCCAGTCATCAACAAAATAGATATTATAGACGAAAACAAGCATTTTTAGTTAAGATACCAATCTGCAAGGGGCCACAGTCACAAGTTATTTAAGAAACACTGCAGCACAAATACAGCTTCAGTCAGAGATCATTGACAAGTTTTAAAAGTGCATTAAATATATATTGGGTTAAATGCCATATCAAAGGCATGCCCGAGTGTTACGAACAGGAACCGGAACACAAGAAAAGAGTAGATCAAAAAGGATCGGAGAGATGTAAGACATCTAAAAAATGATCTCAACAACAAAGTAAACAATCATACATTCTAATCTTGGTGATTTTTTTATCTACTCAACAATACCTACATTTAGTGTTTCTTCCAGGATTAGAAACAATAGAGGTATTCCCCCAATACATTGGGCAAAAGGTGATAATAGATCTTCTTTTTCATTTTGCCATTGTAAAATGCACATGCTCACTTCATGGTCAGTAATGGTAACGAAAAACACGGTGTATTTCCCGGCTTTTAAAGAAACATCAAGCAATATTTCTTTTTCTTTCTTATAATGAAAAAATGACAGATTTTTTGTTTAGTATGAACCGTCCCGTTCAATTACAAAATCAACTTTCAAATTTCTGGCACAAGGCCTGTTGTTAAAAGAAGTTTGCAAATCATAAAAAAGGGACTTTGTTCTGCACTGAGTAAAAAAATACTGGGGATTCCTTTAAAGATGGGGGAAATCCCACGGCCTAGATACGGGTGCTGTGGGAACGTGTCAAGACGGCCCCATGTCAAAACGTCCCGGAGATCGATGAGAACGGCCATGAAATGGTCAAAACGGCCCGATTGTTGATTTTTCAATCAGTCAAAACAGCCCAAATAAAGGTTTACCCTGTTTTAACACTTTAAACCGAAAATGTTGCCGTTTTGACTTATTTCGGGCCGTTTTGAACGTAGGACATTTTGACATCGGGCCGTTTCGACTGTAATCCGGTGCCGCTAGATACCTTCTTCTAGAAGTTCTAAGATGTTTGGAAATTAACGCGGATAGTTTGATTTACCTTTTATCACCATCCTGCACATAACAGACGCATCCAAAATAAACCAAGGAAGAAAGAGTTATTTTAAAAAATGACGATTTAATTTGATGAGAATTCACGCAGTTATAGACAGATTACAATCAACATAGAAGTTGGAACTACTTTCTTTCTCTCGGCGGTGATTAAGCCCCTATAGGTAAAGAAGGATTCCGTACGATGACTATATACGCTTTCGCGCATGCGCGCGACGCGTATAATAAGAGGATAAAAAGACATTGAAAGATGTACCTCTTATTTCTCGTCATATTTGTAACCATGAAACAAAGCATGATATTCACAATAAATAGCAAGTATGTTCTTATCAATAAAACAGTAGTCACATATTCTTTCTTTCCTTAGATGGTAATAAGGTTTTATTAGGGTTTTGCATCACAAAAGCCGTATCCAGTTATGTTGTGATACTAGGCTTATAATAATAGGAAAGACCCCAATGCATTGAACCAACAGCATTCTATGAGTCAACCTGGGAACTACCTTTCATGAAAGTCCAAATGCAATCACCAAAAACTTGAACCCACACAGAGGGGAACCATGTGATTTCAAGTTCTGTACTTTAAGTACTAGACCACCTAGGCTTGCTCTGATATGTTTCTCAGATGAAGACAGATCACCAACATAGTAGAGAAATAATGATGTATTTTTATGGTGTTCAATGCCCTAAAACAATTGTTCAGTTATGTAACGGCTTTCCTGGATCCACCAGTACTAGGATAAGGCTCTGAAGTGACGCGCCAAAGGTCACTTCCACGAAACCAGGTGTTGGTGGGGCTCAAACCCCAAGTTTTAAGTCCACAACCATAGCCACTTGGCCATTCAGAACCCTCTTAAATCATGTTTCAATGGTCATCCCCATGAAACCAGAGGTGTCAGTAGGACTTGAACTAAAATCCCGAACTTATAAGTCCGCAAACTTAACCACCCAGGACCCGTTGAGAAATGATAAGACAGGAGTGATTTCTACTCACGGAACACCATTCGGCCACAGTTTCCTGGTTACCAATTTACTTTTCTTTGCTGACATGGGTGTTTTAGGATCTTCCATTCTCTCATAAAACAGCATGTAACCATTCCAATACCTCAGGCGATCCTCTGGGTATGAATTGGCTGTGTAATGTAGATGTTAAAGGCAAATTAAAATTATGTATGTAATTTCAAAGACTAATTTCATTTAACCCACACAATAAAGACATTTAACCACTTAATTGCAGACGACTCTAGAAAACATTGTGGGAAAAGGAGAAATGCGCTTGACGACAATGTTTTCTGCCCTATTAGAAGATTATTCTCCAATTTTATGTCATTTTGAAATGTTGTCTGTAATCTCTTTCAATTTGGGACAGTCGGAAATTTGGCGTTTGGAAAAGGGTTAACCATTTGTCTTAGACCAATCTAATCAGACAGTATACACTTTCACTGCATAGACTTTTGCCTCGTATGTTCCAATAAGAATTCAGACCAACTTACATGGGTAGTACAATTTCATACTGTTCATCCACCTTTGCTTTGTATGTTCATGATTATAAAACTGATTACAGCTTAGATTAATCACTCTCAATTCTGCTTCCTGGATCATAACCAGTACCCCCAAAAAATGTGGATAAATGAAAGGTCACAAGGCGGAACCTGCTACTCACAGGATTCCAACCCACAACCATTAAGTCACACTCATACCCTTCAGAAAACTTAAACAGACCAATTTACATAGTAAGTATGTACACTTACACTGCTCGTAGACTTTTGCCTTGTATGTTCCCCCGAAGCACTCTGCCTCCACACTGCTATCCGTCATCTCAAACTCCTCCACTATTGTGTCATTAAACTTAAACCACTTCCCTTTATTACCATTGTTCATAACCGTGCCCCTGAAAATAAACCAGATATAAAAGGTATTAAACTGCTGCAAAGGGGAGCTTGACGGTTGTAGGGTTTAACTATTTCTTAAACCGCTCACTCAAAAATAACCACTTTGACACATCTGATGTAGAAGACATTAAACCAATGTGGCAAAAGGATTAATTGCACTTAAAGAGCAATCCATCCTTTTGTTACAATGGTTTCTATTTGAGACAAAAGGGAGAAAGAATTTTATAACATTTTTTTATTGCCTGTTGGTTGATTTGATATGAATCTGTCAAAAATATCAATATGGCAAAGCAAATTAAATCTTGTTTTAAATCATCAAGGTAATTAATGCAAATATAAATGCTTTTTGGTGTCTATATTCCAGTTCTGGATTACATGCTTCAAAAGTCTATCAATACATTCTTACAGGAACAAATGGACAAAGGCCAGTAATTGAGTCATTAAAGTCATTAAACGTAAAAATAATTTTGTAAGGCCTGTGTGAAAGGTATACAAATAGTTATATAAATAGAATTATTCCCAGCAGAAAAAAAAACAGTGCCTATGAGTTAGAATTTCAACCAAACATATGACACAAAAAGTGGAGAAGAAAGCATTTCTTTTTTACAGTAAAACCTACCTTCTATCTCTAATAAATGAGTAATAATGGCCGGCATTAGCCTGACCACTATGGACAACCACCCCAACAAGCTCGTAGTTAATCTGTTTCACCTCTGGGGTAATACTGACAGTAATTTCCATATGCGGAGTCTTGTTAGACTTGGATTCAGGGGGCGGCGTTTAAATAAGTATCAGCTGAATATGATCAAACCTACCTTCTATCTCTAATAAACGAGTAATAATGGCCTGCGTTTGCCTGACCACTATGGACAACCACCCCAACAAGCTCATAGTTAACCTGTTTCACCTCTGGGGTAATACTGACAGTAATTTCCATAGGCGGAGTCTTGTTTGACTTGGATTCAGGGGGCGGCATTTAAATAAGTATCAGCTGAATATGATCAAACCTACCTTCTATCTCTAATAAATGAGTAATAATGGGCTGCGTTTGCCTGACCACTATGGACAACCACCCCAACAAGCTCGTAGTTAATCTGTTTCACCTCCGGGGTAATACTGACAGTAATTTCCATAGGCGGAGTCTCATTTGACTTGGATTCAGGGGGCGGAGTTTAAATAAGTATCAGCTGAATATGATTAAACCTACCTTCTATCTCTAATAAACGAGTAATAATGGCCTGCGTTTGCCTGACCACTATGGACAACCACCCCAACAAGCTCGTAGTTAATCTGTTTCACCTCCGGGGTAATACTGACAGTAATTTCCATAGGTGGAGTCTCATTTGACTTGGAATCAGGGGGCGGAGTTTCAGCCTCGTTTCCATTCTCCATGGACTCATTGTCCCGCCTTGCCATACCTTCCGCCGTATACGGCTCCATGTCTAGTATCCAGGGAAACTATTGAATAGATTAAATAATAAAAGAATAAGGTAGGATTGTGTCAAATGGCCTTAGAAAAATAATCGTATATCTAAAAAACAATACACATTGACATTATCTTAAACATTGGAAAAAATTGTCATGTAACATGTTACTGGAGGCATCTTGGAGAGAAGGCTTCAATGATGTTATAGTTAGCCATATTTCTTTTCTCAATATTGAAAAAAGGAACAATGTTAATTTGAGCTTAGGCAAATTCTGAGCATAAGATGTTTAGTTAAACACTTCCAAAAACAAAATTAATTTCAAAAGACTTGAACATGTTCAGTTGTTGTCATTTCAATTTTACTACATTTACATGAAAACGGAAATTTTGTCAGGCAAAAACTATTTATAAAAACATCCACACATATATCATATTTTGGAATGTTATCTTTGAACTTAAGTTTAATCATATGTGGTATGTAACAATGGAATAGAATATACCCTAAACACATTGCTCGACTGAAGTGGGTCCCCATACAAGTATGGGAATGCTTATCTGTCTAATTATCAAAGATTCCAAAGACCTTTGATCTTCTTTAGATTGACAGTGTCTTTGTTGAATTACAGAGTACCAATGGTTTCAGGTATGGCTAGCCCTAATAAGGCAACCATGCTAGGTTTTCTTCCATCTGTCATGAGTCTGTTTGTTTGTATGGTGTTTTAAGCCACATCAACAACTTTTCAGTTATGTAAAGCCTCTCCTGGATCCACCAATACTAGGTTATGGCTCTGAAGTGACTAGTCACAAGTCAGGCATCTCAGTATAACTGAAATACTATTGACACAATATGAAGTCGCAAGTAAACAGATCAAACTCGCAAAAACTTACCTTGAAGTAATCATCAAATTTGAGAGCCCTGTTTGCCTCCCAGTCGAACCCAAATCGTTTAAGGTGTATACACAACAGGGGTGGTAGTGATTTTATATACATTCGCTTAATGGTATTTCTCTGAAATAAAATGAAATTGTCAATTAAGTTCTAAATCTTCAAAGCAGGGTTTCAGCAACTCCGGTCTTCCTTTGTCACAATTTTTTTTAAAAAGTTTCAGGAATAACAATTGCAAAAAAACAGACATTTCAAGACCTCTTTTTAAGGACGTTCTCGGTAGTTTTATCTGCGCACTTCATCTGCACACCCAAGGGAGATAATAATCTGTTACCGAAGAGATACTTGCATAGTAGTCGGATAAAAGTTTTTATTTGGATGAAATTTACTGTATGCAATTTTTTTCAAAGAATAACCATGTTATCCATAAAACTATAAAAGGTTATAAACATAATCATATATTTCTCATTAAACCCCCAACTTCTATTTTTCAAGTTTCAAGTTATTTTCATCGTTTTTAGAATTTTTTTTCAAAAACGTTTACCATGGAAACTGTCATTTTACAGAAAAACTAACCTGTACTTTTTTTGCATTTAGTATTTCAAGATTAAATTTTACTTCACATACTGAAAAATAAGAAAATTCTATGAAAGGAATTTTTAAATATCTTCATTTATTTGTAATAAACATATCAATTTTCATTGTTATTTGTCGAATACAAAAATTTGAATAACTGATTTGGATTACAAGAAATGTTCAGATTGTGATAATTTGAAATAACATTGAATTATAAAGTATTGGATGTATGAATTCATGTTTTTTGTGTTAATAAACCTTCCAGAAATTAATCTATTACCTTTGAAGATAGTATGGTCATTTTGACATTTTTGCCCCAATCGGTTACCATGGAAACTGTCATTTTACGAAAAAAATAACTCGTCGGCCTGCATTTTTTCTATTCATTTCTTAATTTACGATAAAATTTTAAATAACATATTAAAAATATAGAAATTCTACGAAAGGATTATTTTCCTATAAAACTGTAGAACTTGTCCTTAAGGTAATATGAGGTAATTTCTTCAGTTTCCATTTTGGCTATTCATGTCTTAAGATAGATGGGAATTGAACAAAAATAAGAACATAGAAATTCATTAACATTGTTAACATAACAATTGGGATAATTTCAGCAATTTCCCAATTTCTTTGTGAAAGACATATCCAGGAGTAAGATTCTAAGCAGAGAACTTTTTCCTTTTTTGTACATGCATATGAATAAAATTGAGAGCAGCTCTATAACGTCTATATATGAAGTAAAGAGTTTAAGGCATGGTTGTATCGATAAAAGTGTCAACATTTCTCTCATCAAGTCTCTGCTTCATAATTGTGTCTGATTGTTAGGCATCTATTCCTTTGTAATTTCTAGGCTCAGTAGTGGAGCAAAGTTATATTAAAAACGTATCCGGGAGTAGTCACTGTGCACATAAACCGGCCATGTCACTTTCTGTTACTTTCAACTGCTTTGAGAAAACTTATTAAGCTAATGTAATCTCCAACAGAAAAAGACAAAAAGATAACTCTGAAACTAACCTTCTCTGCACATTTCTCGCAATAATAGGCATTATCTCCTTCTAACAGTTCTCCTTTAACAAACTGTTCTAGAGAATCTTGTAAGGTGGCATTCTTAACAGTCAGATTGAGTGCTGTGAACTCCTCTTCTCTCTCATACCTATATAATAGATTTATCATTTGTTAGAAGTAAGATATATACAAAATATTGTGTAACAGAGGCTCCCTGATGGGTTATATTTTGCTGCAAGCAGCAAATGTCAATTTAGATATCCACACTGTGAGAAGTAAAACAAATGTATAGATCTGAGTTTGTATGGTGTTAAATGCTGAATCAACAATTTTTCAGTTAAATAACGGCTTTCCTGGATCCACCAGTACTAGGCTAGGGCTCTGAAGAGACCTGCCAAAGGTCACTCCCATGAAGCCAGAGGTGTGGGTAGGGCTCTAACCAAAGATTCCTGAGTTCCAATTCCACCACCTTTACCACTGGGGCACGTAAGATCCTATAGATTTGAGAGCTACTGCAAAGTGCATTCCTTTAATTGTACCTACCAATTATTGAGACCAAAAGTTTCATTATTTTGTATCACAAAACAATAATTAAAATTATACCTTTCTGTCATGAATGACAGTAAAATCATCCTGTTCAAATGAGACTTTTTTTATAAAGAGTCCAGTATTGCATTAACAATATTTGAGTTATAAAATAAATATACTAAAAATTCAAACGGTAAGGGGATTATGATTGTCTCACAGAAAACAAATAATGTTTTTAATAAATGCATACATTTAGTATTTCTTATAGATACAGTACTAATTATCACAATTATCTATGCAAAATCAAGATTCATTTCACATATGTTTTAATCCATGGTCAGTATTGGAAAAGCCTTAGTTTCTTCACTATATCACAGAAATATTAATTTTTATACTTTTCATTATCATCAGCTGATGCTCTCAATTTCAGTCAGCCATTGTATACCATATGAATATATAGGCTGAAGTATCCTTGGAGTTATAGCTTAGCGAGGGTTCAATGCAATACTATAGTAAGTGCTTCATAAACATATAATATTGCAATGAACATGAAGCACTTACTATAGTATTGCACTGAACATGAAGCACTTACTAAAATATTGCACTGAACATGAAGCACTTACTATAGTATTGCACTGAACATGAAGCACTTACTAAAATATTGCACTGAACATGAAGCACTTACTATAGTATTGCAATGAACATGAAGCACTTACTATAATATTGCAATGAACATGAAGCACTTACTATAATATTGCACTGAACATGAAGCACTTACTTTAATATTGCAATGAACATGAAGCACTTACTTTAATATTGCAATGAACATGAAGCATTTACTATAGTATTGCACTGAACATGAAGCACTTACTATAATATTGCAATGAACATGAAGCACTTACTTTAATATTGCAATGAACATGAAGCATTTACTATAGTATTGCAATGAACATGAAGCACTTACTATAATATTGCAATGAACATGAAGCACTTACTATAGTATTGCACTGAACATGAAGCACTTACTATAATATTACAATGAACATGAAGCACTTACTATAATATTGCACTGAACATGAAGCACTTACTATAATATTGCAATGAACATGAAGCACTTACTATAGTATTGCAATGAACATGAACCACTTACTATAATATTGCAATGAACATGAAGCACTTACTATAATATTGCAATGAACATGAAGCACTTACTATAATATTGCAATGAACATGAAGCACTTACTATAATATTGCACTGAACATGAAGCACTTACTATAATATTGCAATGAACATGAAGCACTTACCATAATATTGCATTGAACATGAAGCACTTACTATAATATTGCAATGAACATAAAGCACTTACTATAATATTGCAATGAACATGAAGCACTTACTATAGTATTGCACTGAACATGAAGCACTTACTATAATATTGCAATGAACATGAAGCACTTACTATAGTATTGCAATGAACATGAAGCACTTACTATAATATTGCAATGAACATGAAGCACTTACTATAATATTGCACTGAACATGAAGCACTTACTTTAATATTGCAATGAACATGAAGCACTTACTTTAATATTGCAATGAACATGAAGCATTTACTATAGTATTGCACTGAACATGAAGCACTTACTATAATATTGCAATGAACATGAAGCACTTACTTTAATATTGCAATGAACATGAAGCATTTACTATAGTATTGCAATGAACATGAAGCACTTACTATAATATTGCAATGAACATGAAGCACTTACTATAGTATTGCACTGAACATGAAGCACTTACTATAATATTACAATGAACATGAAGCACTTACTATAATATTGCACTGAACATGAAGCACTTACTATAATATTGCAATGAACATGAAGCACTTACTATAGTATTGCAATGAACATGAACCACTTACTATAATATTGCAATGAACATGAAGCACTTACTATAATATTGCAATGAACATGAAGCACTTACTATAATATTGCAATGAACATGAAGCACTTACTATAATATTGCACTGAACATGAAGCACTTACTATAATATTGCAATGAACATGAAGCACTTACCATAATATTGCATTGAACATGAAGCACTTACTATAATATTGCAATGAACATAAAGCACTTACTATAATATTGCAATGAACATGAAGCACTTACTATAGTATTGCACTGAACATGAAGCACTTACTATAATATTGCAATGAACATGAAGCACTTACTATAGTATTGCACTGAACATGAAGCACTTACTATAGTATTGCAATGAACATGAAGCACTTACTATAATAGTGCAATGAACATGAAGCACTTACTAAAGTATTGCCCTGAACATGAAGCACTTACTTTAATATTGCAATGAACATGAAGCACTTACTAAAGTATTGCCCTGAACATGAAGCACTTACTATAATATTGCAATGAACATGAAGCACTTACTATAGTATTGCACTGAACATGAAGCACTTACTATAATATTGCACTGAACATGAAGCACTTACTATAATATTGCAATGAACATGAAGCACTTACTATAATATTGCAATGAACATGAAGCACTTACTATAGTATTGCACTGAACATGAAGCACTTACTATAATATTGCAATGAACATGAAGCACTTACTATAGTATTGCACTGAACATGAAGCACTTACTATAGTATTGCAATGAACATGAAGGACTTACTATAATATTGCAATGAACATGAAGCACTTACTATAGTATTGCACTGAACATGAAGCACTTACTATAGTATTGCAATGAACATGAAGGACTTACTATAATATTGCAATGGACATGAAGCACTTACCATAATATTGCATTGAACATGAAGCACTTACTCTAATATTGCAATGAACATGAAGCACTTACTATAATATTGCAATGAACATGAAGCACTTACTTTAATATTGCAATGAACATGAAGCACTTACTATAGTATTGCACTGAACATGAAGCACTTACTATAATATTGCATTGAACATGAAGCACTTACTATAATATTGCATTGAACATGAAGCACTTACTAAGTATTGCCCTGAAACCTTGTTATGATATAAAAACAACGCCATCTTTACCTATGGGGACAATCTTTACAAATCTTTTGGTCTGAAAATATCCCCTGAAACTTTTTCTTGAAGATTTCTTCTTTCCCATGTTTCTGAAACACAAGTAAATAAATTACCAAAAGATTGTATTAATAGATTTTCAACAGAATTTCAATGACATTGTGGCAGTCAGCATAACTTTCTTTGGTCCCGGATTTTATTTTGTCCCACAAGTAATACACAGTATTCATTTCAAGTCCCCATCTGAGAGACTATGATTTAATTGACGTTGCTTTCAATTTGGACCAGTCACAGAAGTGCTCATCTAAAATGTATGGTATTCACATTGTGTGAACATTATTTCCCTATGATATGATAACCAGTCCATAATGATGGTTCGAGACACAACACTTGAATGCCTTTAAGCACTGATCAAACATGGTAAAACCATTGGCATCCTGTAGGTAAACCCGAAAACAACCTATACTTCAGTATTTGAACCAACCCGAAGATAGGACATGAGATTTCGTTTCAAGTTTTGTACTCTAGCCAATGGGCCACAAATGCACACAAGGGAGAGCAAAATCTTATAACTTTCTTTCATGCATGGTTTAAATATCATATCATTCAGGTGAATAGTACAATGCATAAAATACGTCATTCTTAGAAAAATTCTTGGTTTGGGATTTATCAGCATTTTCAACAATTCTTCGGTCATTTTACATTGTTCCCTTGTTTGACCATTAGTACCCATGACCTTCATCTGGCTTTTCCAATCCAATAGCTTTTTCCAGAGCCATCTGAGAAATCCACATCCTTCTTCATCTAGTGGACACTATTTGTGTATAAATGCAGAGGTTTATCAGACATGAGCAAGGGTTATGTAAAACGGTTGACATACTTTGAGCTGTTCGTCTAATTGATCAATTAAGGCCTGGAAAAAGTCGAAGGCATCCTGCTGTTCCCGAATGTTGACCGTCTCCCCCCACAGCTTGAACACTTTCCAGAAGCGCTCAGGTTCATGGAACTGAAGACGACTCTCCTGCAGGTTTCCAAACACTTGCTGGATCTGATAGTATACACTGTAATATAAAAAGAAATCAATGTCCAGGGTACCGTTTTACTAAACAACTTAAGGAAAATATTTGCGTAAGTCATAACTGATAAACATGGATTATATCTTGAATGAAAGTACAATATTGCAATGTGACACATCATTGGAAGCGTCTCGGAGAGACGATTCCAATGATGTGTTACTTTGCAATATTGCTTTGCCCAATATTGAAATAACAGGAATTGTTGTTTTAGACTTATGCGTCTCGGAGAGACGATTCCAATGATGTGTTACTTTGCAATATTGCTTTGCCAAATATTGAAATAACAGGTATTGTTGTTTTAGACTTATGCAAATCCTAAGCATAAACTGTTTTGTAAAACGGTACCCAGCTTGTTTCTTGATTACCTTATATGTTTTACAGGGATAGTGACGGAAGTTTGAAGCTTTTTGAATTCACGCTCAATGACAGCTTCCTGGATACTACACCAGTACTCAAACACATTCGAGAGTTAGTCCTGGCAATTTTCACCTCGCCTAAAGGGGATTCAAACCCGGGACCCTAGATATAAGAGGCAGATGCTCTGCAACTACAGTGATGTCTCGTTAATCCGAACATGTCCGTTCCCAACAAAATGTCCGGACTAATGAAGCAGAGCATGTTCTTATACAAATTAAGACATAAACGGTCTGTATGCACGTGTATACTTATAACTTTATAGCAAATGCCAAATTGTCGAACCTCCCAAATTGAAAGAGTTTGCAGACGACATAGCAAAACGTGATGAGGAAAATTCAAAGATAATCTTCTGATATGGCAGAAAACATTGTTGGAAAAGGAGAAATTGCTCGCCACAAGCAATTTGTCCTTTACCCACAATGTTTTCAAAAGTCATCTGCAACAGACTGGTCAAATAATTCCATTCCCTTACAATTTCATTCGGATTGCGAGACATCCGGATAATCGGGGTCCGGATAAACAAGGCTTCACTGTACACAACTGTGCCCACCAACATAAACAGAAATCAATGTTCAGCTTTATATGGGATTTACATCACAACAACATTATTTAAGTTATGTTGTAATACAGGACTCAAGGATGGATAAAGACCTCAAACTTAACTGCCAATATGTTCTGTTTGAGGTAGATAGAACTGGAATAAGTTATATAAAATAACTGGCATTCCATATATATTATTTTAAATGCTACTTGAATGTAAACAATAAGGTTTAATAGGTGGGCATCAAATTTGTGAAAAGAAAAAAAAAAACACTTTGAAAAATAATTAATAGTGCAGGCGTTATATTGACATGAACCTGTGTTTTTTTGCTATGTTCCAACATATTCTATTATAATTCATCTCTTATATTACCCAGTTTTTCTGAGCGATAGTATGCTCTTAAGAGTGCAATTAACAGCCAGCCATTTCTTTTAGAACAACAGCATGAAATCAAACTTACTTTTCCTCGTCAGGGAGGTCTTCGTCGGCGGTGAGAATGGCCTCAGGTATTCCTGGTACCATGTACAACTGTTGTATGACCGAGTTCATGTAGCAGGTCGCACCCCCGTTCCTCAAACCCACATACCCACAGGACGCTCGCCCATCAACAGGGGGCATATACTGAAATAGAGAAACATAGAGAAAATCTTGTAGAATTTAAACTAATTGTACTATCTAGTCGTAAAAAGCTTATTTGGATTGAATAATTTTAACTCATATAACAAAACATAACATAAATTTTATTTGCATTAAACATTACATACTTATAGCCATACAATTTTACATACAAATGGTGAAACATACGAAAAAGAAATTAATTTACCAAAATATAAAGATCAATAGATTATAACTACAAGACAATTAAGTTGAATATTACATCTAAGCTGTGAAAGGAATATAGCTTTGTTCATATAATTTTCAGAATCAAATCACCATCAAAATGACATTTATCAAGACATTAATTCCACTTAATAAGCTTTAAAAAGACTGTTTAAAGAGTAATTTACTTGTCCTTTGACACTTTGACTTCATAAGAACTTAAACTAATTTGAAATCGTCTGAAAGGATTTTAAATGTATAAATAGTCAAGTTTTAAGTAGCATTCAATTGCTTATTCTCGTAAATATTGTCTTTAATGACTGATTACAGATATCTTCAAACCGATAGTACATTGTATTACTTTACCAAAAATATAAACGTTAACATCAAATATGAAATTCAATTCACTAATCTATTTAGGGTTTTACATTGCATTAAAATTATTTTAGATATGTTGGACTGCCAACTCATTATGATGGAGTATGACTGCAAACTTGATTACCCATAAGGGCTGGTCTAGCTCGGAATAACCATCAACATTCCCATAGTCTGTCGGAAGACTGCCACTCATGAAAAAATCCAAATCTGTCAATGAGAAATGAACCACGCAACCATTCAACAAGTCGGTTCCCACTTATTTTCCAGAACAAGAATCCAGGGGCCTCCGTGGCCTAGTGGTTAGAGTACAGAACTTGAAATCACATGGCCCCTCTCCGCGTGGGTTCAAATCCTGAGAGGGATATGGATTTTCATGAGAGGCAGTCTCCCGACTGACTTACGGAATGCCGATTGTTCTATCGCCTTGACCAGCCCTTGTGGGCAGTTGAGTATGGGGTCTTCCTCCATCATTAAGAGTCGGGCATCGCTACATAACTGAAATAATGTTGATGTGATGTAAAACCCATATGAAAAAAAAAAAAAAAAAAACAAGAATCCTTTGCAGTGAGGAACTTCTCTTAAAACCTATCAGTTTAAAACATGTTCTCAAACAATTTCCTTATTGAGTGAGTGCATGGCAGAGATATATCTGTACAAGAAAAAAAAAGGATGTGATTATCTCCCTTTGTTACAACTTTCCCTGACTTACCTCCCATGTATTAGCAATATCTGTGTTGTGTTGGTGGTGCATCTCCATTAACTGTTGACACACCTCCTTCAGGTTAATGATGTGATTATCTCCCTTTGTTACGACTTTCCCTGACTTACCTCCCATTCATTAGCAATATCTGTGTTGTGTTGGTGGTGCATCTCCATTAACTGTTGACAAACCTCCTTCAGGTTAATCAGACACTTGTTGGCAATCTCTGTGAGAAGGTCGTATGCAGCAATTCTGGACTCCGAACTGTTACACCTTAATACAAACACGATACAAAGATTCATTGTATTTTATATTACACATGATTTCATATTAAAGAGAATTGTAGGCCAAACATTGCTGGGTGTGTTAGATATTGTTAATATGGAATCGTATATTCATATCTACATAACTAAATGTCACTATCATAAAACTAACTTACTATAATAAACCCTCATACTTGTTACTTAATATACCATACTTGCTTTATTCCATTTGTGGCAAACAATTTATTGTTTTGTATAATTTTTTTTCATCAACAGTGTTTCTACATAAGCTAAATTCTGAAGAGGCAATTTTGCTATGTTATTGTATAGGGACAAAAAGTCTCAAATTCCTGAAATCAGGAATAATCTTGACTATTTTGCCCCTGTTTCTGTCATTTTGCAATATCAAATTCATAACCAAATGAAGAAATACCAAAATTATAACTGCATGTAAGGGCTAGCTATAGCTGGGAAGATCCTTTGTATCAAAGATATTTTCATCCAATACTAAACGATTCTTTTTTTTGTCATTTCATCATTACAGTTTGCTGTAGTTAATTTCACTGTTGAAAACGTCATAAAAGTTAAAAAACTTGATTGAGTCAATAGGTCACTATCTTATGATACACTATTGTATAGGTTATACTTGAAAAAGCTGAGATTTGTAAGTATAAACATACAAATAAACTACTTTTTCAAAATGGCCAACAATTTTCAAGTGATGTTTCCTGGGTTCACCAGTACTAGACTAAAGCTAGTGTCCTTCCAAAGGATACTCCCACGAAATGAAGTACCAGTCAGGGGTATAACCCTGAACCCCTGAGTTCTAAGACTACTTCCTTAACCACTTTGTGTGTTTGTAGGGTGTTTAACAAAATAATCTTTTTATTTATTTTTTTATATGGGTTTTACATCACATCAACATTATTTCAGTTATGTAGCGATGCCCGACTATTAATGATGGAGGAAGACCCCATACTCAACTGCCCACAAGGGCTGGTCAAGGCGGGTAGAACCATCGGCATTCCGTAAGTCAGTCGGGAGACTGCCTCTTATGAAACGACATATTAACATTTTTTACGATGACCGGTGGGCAATGCATAACTGTAAATATTTGGTAAGTAAATGCATACCTTGGATTAAACTCCAACAACTTTTGCTGTGAATTACCCCCATTCATGCTATCCATCATAAGCTTGGAGGCCGGAAACAAAAACTCATGGAGTAGATCGTAGATAAGGGTTTTACCTACATAAACAACAACAATAGACTAAAGTTAAACAAAGTTTTCCGATCAATACGTCAAGCTCTCTCTATTTCGAAAATCTTCATATTGTGAACTTTGAAGTAAAGAGATTCCATGGTACTATATTTAATTGAACATGCTACAATGTGACGATTATCTTCTTCTTTTCGTTCGCTCTACACAGTCAAGCCAGTTTCCCCTATTGCGTAATCATAGCGAGAAATGCATGATGCTAGTCTGTTAGAGAGTGCCTTTCAGCCCAGCTTGAGGATTATTATCATCCCCATTTCCATCATAACAGTTTCTTCTGGTTTCCACAAAGAGCATTACTTTAGCTTTCAATTTTGTCAGTTTTTAAAGACTTGTCCATTTACACCTACCATGCTCTGCTTTATCCACCCCCTCGCAGGTAAACAGTGTTTTAATCAACTTAATGTGGCCGGCTAGGAGTTGGTTATCTATCTCCTTCAGTTCGGGGTTATCCGAGGGAACGTAATTAGACAACCAGGCTATCTCATCCTCTAACATGCTTCCAACATCAACCTGTAGCAACGTCTGATCTGACTCTGGGTGAGATTAGAAAATTAGATTTAAAAATTTAATTGATTGATTTATTGGGATTTTACAGCATCAATATTCCTTAAATTTTTGGCAAAGCCGTGCTCATAGTCTCTGCAGATCTTTTCTTTTAATTTTTAATCCACAAAGAGATAAACCTGTTAATGCAATTTCAGTAATCTGAACATGGATGACCCAACTTTCAGATGCAAGGGTTTAATGCAAGACTTTATTTAATTTTCAAAAAGTATGAGGCACTTACTGAAGTCTTGAACTAACCCCTTGGGATGTTATATGACATTGCTTTTAGTTTGAATATAACAAAATTTCATATGGGAGTCACAATTTTATGTCTAATTAATAAGAATATTTGATGATGTTCATAATATGCAACTTATTCTTTATTCACACATATTTTGAAAGAAACTATCATTTAAAATTACGAAATTATCATAAGCATTGGAAAATTACACTAAATATTCATATACGATACATATTTTTTCACATATGTCAATTCTTTAAGGTAACTGTTAAGCATCAAACTTACTCGATAGACTTTCCAAAAGTTTACACCGGAGATCAAAGTACTGTGAACACTGATGAAGTAATCTGCAACATATCAAAATTCAAAATTAAGTTTAAACTTTATAAACATTAACAAATAATAATGTTAGAAGAACTTGCATCAAGTGTCAAGCATCAAGCAAATCACCAAATAAAGCCTTCTCAAAATTACAAAATAAATCTTAATTTTTTATTATTCACAACTGTCATTGAAATAAATTTGACATGATTGATAGAGTTAACCTTGTCCTACTAAACACCACCAGCATGTTTTCCTTTTATAACTAAGGTATCATACAAATATGTCAAAAAAGGTATTTTCAATACCTCACAATTCGTATCTGCTGTTGCATTCATCTTGGACCAGTCTAAAATTTCAACTAGGTGTAAAAAACAACCTCTTTCCATATACCTTTAACTGGCTATCAGGATGGATGAGCAATTCCTTCTTTTGTCATATTGGCTTTTACACAATCATCATATATGAGATATGCAATTTTTTCCAAACATCACAGCCGATGTCTGCCAGAGCTTTCAATTTGGACCAGTCTATAAACTCTTAATGCCAGAATGTGTAACATTACTATGACTGGGAACCATTCTCTCATTTATCGAGACCAGAATGGTTAAAAAACTACCAGGTAGAATTCTGGCTGGACACAGAAGGAACAAAAACAGCACACTGTCCATAGAGATGAACATTTGCAGATTCAAAGTAAACAAATGGTTGGCCCTAAGACAAATTTTCTCAACGTAAATAGTAGTTAAAATGATTTGAAATTAAAGTTCAATCAAAACTTTTGATACAAATCATTGGAGAAATCAAAGTCTGATAAAATGGCCATCTGCTTTGATTATCACAAAACAATCATTTAGGGGAAATAACTGCATATGTTGTTGTTTCTTGTTATTGTTGTTGTACTTTGGAATCAAGGGTTCAACACAAGACTATAGTAAGTGCTTCACAAATGTGAAGCACTTACTATAGTATTGCGCTGAACCCCTAGAATGTTGCATTCTGACCTATCAAATCGCTCAGATCTTGTATGCTGCTAGTTGTCTATATTGTATAACACAGTGGAGCCAGTAGACAGCTGGGAACCAGTTTATACATACATACCTCTGACTGGCGCCCCTGGTGGATGAGGAAGACACCCAAAAGGGGAGGTAAGCCTTGAGTAAGACTTGGAGTATAAAATGATGAGGTGTCTGATGATTACTCTGGCTGTCCATCAGGGGAATGTCTGTCTGGCTCAGTAAGTAGAACTGGTCCAGCGCCGCGTTACGAATGTCGTTCTGCGAACAGCCCACCAGGATGTCGATGATGAAGTCGCTCACGCATGGTAATGAATAAAATGTGGCTGGAAGAGCAAATAAATGCCAAGCACCCACACACACCTTAAAAACCAATTTGTTTCTTGTATGGTGTTAAATACCATATCCATAACTGTTCAGTTATGTTGTGGATTTCCTGGATCCACCAGTTACGGTTAGGGCTCTGAAGTGACTTGCCAAAGCACACTTCCACAAAACCAGAGATGTCAATGGGGCTTGAACATGAGACCCCTGAGTTCTAAGTTTGCCAAATTAACCACTGTGGCATGCAGGACCCATCAATCAATTTGTATGATTGCATTGACAACCATTTACAACTGAAGCTGACACACTAATTTGTATTAATTCATATCTAAGCCCCATCAGCTCGTTCTGGGACAACTCTGACAATGAATACAGATTTCTCTGCCGTCATAAAGCATTGGTAATCATCTACCAGAACCGGAAATTTGATGATCAATTCATGTGAGGTAACAATGTGGCTATCACTGGCAAAAGTAGGTGAAAAAAGCATATATACATTGGCCCAGGCATCTTGTTCTAACATATCATAAACATTGATCACATGATTCCCACACCTGATTATATAGAAACCATTGTGATAAGGCGATAAAATACTCATCACAAGTTAATTCTCCTTTTGCCACTATGATTTGTTAAGAATCCTGCTGCACTTGCAGCTAAAGAACAGGTATGTGCTGCCATAGACATATCATAGCCATGTCAACAGAGCAAACAATTATAGCTAAAATGTTTTGATTGCTATCTCAACCAACGTTATGGGTGAAAGTGGTGCATAGGTAGAGCATCCACCTCTTGTACCATGGGTCCCGGGTTTGAATCCCTATTAAGAGAGGTGAAAATTGCCCGCACTAACACACAATTCAGCTTGAGTACCGGTGTAGCACCCAGGAAGCAGTCATCGAGAGCGAATTTAATAAGCTTCAAGCTTCCGTCACAATTGATGTAAAATTAGTTAATACTTAAACCAACCAATGTTTGAAATTGCTGCAGTCAGACAGGGACCCAAACTCAGGATCTCTGCTATATATTATAGGGCCAAGTGCTTAGACTACAGGACTTGAAATCACATAGCCCTTCTCCGCATGGGTTCAAATCCTGGTTCAGCCTTTGGATACTTTGTGAGGAAGGCCCCCTTCTTGTATATAAACTTGAACTGAACCATCATATCACTGGAACCGACTTCATGCTGATGCAAACAGGTGAGATCAAGGCCAGTCGCCAAGTAAATTGGCAGCTGGCCTATGATCTAACCTGTTTGCAACTCTGAGTATCTTTCCTCATCAAATTTAAGCAAATCTTTGATGTTTTAGAAAGCAGACGACATAAAAAAAATTCTAAAAAAAAAATACTGATCATTCTAAGTGTTTATCATTATTTCACTATCATCATTTCAGTTAAAATCACATACTAAAATCCCTTACCCAGGGTTGTCATCAAGGGACAGCCAATTTGACCGCTTCAAATGACATTTTGGTTGGCTCAAATAACAAAAAATATGATAGGTTGTCATAAGAAACACCAAATTTTTGTTTGGTGTTTGCTTCATTGGCCTCTTCAAATCAAAGGTTGGCCTCTTAATAAAAAAAAAATAACAACCCTGCTTACCTATGAGCTCATTGCGGAGCTGTAGACATGTAACAAGAATTTCTAAGGCCTCCTTTGCTATATTACAATCTTTGGTTGATATAAAATTCTGTTTGACACAAACGCCACCATGTAAAGTTCCTCCATCACTCTCACTACCTGTACTACCTGAAGAACCTGTGTTAAAAAACAACAAACAATTAATCTTGATATATTCACTGTTTATACTAGCTTTCAACAATTTTTCAGTTATATTACAGCTTTCCTTTGATTCAACAATAATAGAATTGGGCTATCAAGTGCCCTGCCCAAATCTATGTTAAAAAAACAATAAACAGTTAATCGAGATTTATTCAATAATTTGGTATGGTGTTAATTCTATTAACATTTTAAACATTATTAACATAGTTATATTACAGCTTTCCTCTGATTCACCTTTACCAGGACAGTGCTCTCAAATTCCTTATTAACCCCTTTACCAAACGCCAAATTTCAGACTGTCCAAACTGAAAGATTTTTCAGATGACATTTCAAAATGTGATGCAATTGGAAAATAATCTTTGATAGGGCAGTAAACATTGTTACGAGCAATTTCTCCTTTTCCCACATTGTTTTCTAGATTGGTCTGCAACAAACTGGTCATACGTCATTTTGAGATACCTGCAGCTGGAAACCTAAGAAACCATTGTGACAAAAGGGAAAGTTGCTTAGGACAGGTAATTTCTTGTTTTGTGACAATGGTTTGCATCCAGAGGTACAAAGGAAATGTTATTCTTCATTCGTGCCTAATGTCGTCTGCTGCTACATTTACTTTGTACCAGTCAAGTTCCCATTTAAAGCAATGGGTTACCAAAAGATAATTATTTTTATCACAAACAATATGGCTTGCAGACAGCTAAAAGTAGATGAATTCAACTTAAAACAGAAAATCTCAACAAAGTAGAGAAAATAGTATGCAACAAGAGCTGATCTAAGACGCTCAACAAGACATTTTTCATGTTGGATATCAACAATGAGGATGAATAAGGACACATTTCTATTTTTTTAAGTTAATAAAGAAGAAAATATACTTTAAAAAAAATGCTTTTTGTTCTTTTGATTGGTCTTATCATTACAATGAAGTATTCTGTGGTTGAGTTTTGTATTATAAATAGTAATTGTTAGTTACATAACACTTCAATCAATGAACAGTGCTTTAAGGTGATATTTCAGTTATGGTCACATAACGTGCATTTTGATGATGTTGATAAATGTATATTGAATCATTTACATGCCAAAATGCATCTGGTTTAAGAAAAATAAATAATTTGAAATGAATGATAGAATGACAGTACATAGATAATGTAATGCTTTAACAGGAGTAAATAAATAATTTGTAATGAATGTATGATATTGAGTAAATAGTTTGTAATGAGTTATATAACACTTACAACAATTTATCACCCACATCAAAATGCTTACCAGTACTACTCTGCCTGCTCCGTCTTCCACAGCTGTAGGCAGTGGCGTTCTCTCTGATTGGCTGAGGTGTACTGAGGAGGTGGAGCTTACCAGCTGCCGCCGCCCACGCCACCCGCATGAAACACGACACAGTCTCTGTAAAGTCGTGAACACCCATTGTCTAAAAGAAAAGATTGTGTTTTTCTATAATAATCGAATGAAACTTATCATTTGTCTATTTACCATTTCACTATCTACAGCGCCGGATATATCTAAAAATGGTATAATATGGTTGTGTGTATAGAAGCACTTGGTACACATTAAGAGTATAGAAACTCCTTGGAATTCACCAGTACTGGGTTGAGCTCTGCAGTGTCTTGCCCAAGGACACTCCCATAAAAGAATCCCAGTGCTGCTGGTAGGGGCTGAATTAGGAACCCCTGTGTCACAAACCCTACTCCTAAACCACTAGGCCAAGCAGGACCATTTGAGAAGCTGTACAGCATGCTATCCTTGCTTTCAAACTAAAGAAGGTACTATTTCTGGTGGGATATTCATTGTTGTATGGTGCTGCTTTCAATCTGGATGAGTTGCCAAAAAATAAAGGAATGGATCAAAACCAGGAGTTGATGTTCTTGTTTCCTTATGGAATATCCATTGCTATCTGTTGTGATATATAAATAGACTGAAAAAGCATTGTGGCAAATGGAGAAATTGCTTGTGACAAGGAATTTCTCCTTTCCCCACAATGCTTTTTTGAAGTCTTCTGCTGCAATGTGTTAACAGTAATAAACGCCCCTTTACCTGTACAGCATTGCTGCCTGCCGTCCTTGTCTCCAGGGTAAAGAAGGTGCTATTCCCAAGGGTGGGCGTTGCAGGGGCTACGGCCCCAGTAGACCCGGGCTGCATGAACTTGGGGTCCTCCTTGGCGGGGGTGAAGGCCATATCACCCGTCACAGTCTGACCACACAGCAAAAACCTGAATTTTAAAGGAAGATATAAGCTTTTACTTGTTTAAGATTTATAAATGCTACAAAATTAAATTTATAAGGTCTCTTGAGGTAAGCAGGGGGTATTAGTCACTTAAACTTAAGACTTATTTTAAAGCTTTTTCACTTTATATATAAGGGACCCCATTAAGGACAATTTCCCAATTGGAAATTTCTTTAAATCTTATTTTTTTTTTTTTGCAAAAGTTTCAAGTCATTTCAGCTTTTTCGTTTCCAAATTCAGCAATTTGATCACAACAATTTCCCAAAATTAGCAGACCTAGGCCTCTTCCCAATTCAATGAAAAGAAACCATGCTTAATGTCCTGAGCCTTACCCCAATTCAGGGCAGGTTTGGTTTGTTGTTTTTATTATCATTTTCAACAGTCTTTAAGATATAATGCAGTGCTTCTGGTGATTCTGGTAATTTCTCACTGGTGCTACACAATATTTCTTCCAAGCCACTCACTGTTTTTCCAAGTTTGACCAATCAATCAATGGTGAACAAAATATAAATCAAGTCAGTATGCCTTTATTGTATCATGCAAAGATTATTGGCAAAATCAAGGACTTGAACTCGGGACCGTGGTATTTGAAGTTAAACTTCCTTCCAACTGAGTCATTGTGGCATGTCATTCTACTAGATTATATTCTCCGATTCTATTCACATATACTGTAAACAATGACAATCAAAAACAAATCTTTTGACAAAGAGTTATTATAAAGTGGTAAATAAAGAATAGATGGTTGGTGTTGTGAATCTGAAATGTTATCCAACAAGGCGTAGAAATATCATTCGATGAGCCAAAGGCTAATCAGATAATTAGCCCGAAGCTGTGCCTAATTACTTTTTCTATTCTAAGACACATGTTTACAAAGCTTTTCTAAAGTCGTCTGCTTCAATTAAAAATAAAATCGTCTGCAGGTGGTAAAGAGTTAAACTTATCAGGATTCATAAGGTTTAGCTAGCCAGCTGTAAAGTATCAAGCCATTCCATACAGTAGTTAATGAGATACAAACTTGCATGTAGAAAGTTATATAAGGTGTGATAGCAACGCCTGGATGTGTAGCATAGCTCTCCTTTTTCTTCAAATAGTTGAGGTAAAAATTCATTTTCACTTTTACTCATCATCATCTAGGAAAGAGGTGCTTTAATCTAATCAGGAATCACAAAGCTTACCTAGCCAGCTGTAAGCACACAGAGTAACATCCCTGACGTGTTGTGTAGTTTGTGTCCTGATGGAGCGATTCTGGCTGTAACACGTTCACCACAGTAGACAGTCCACCAGCAGCAAGGAAATCTTCGAAAAACTGCTGGGAACTGACCTTGGATCCCATGTCAGGGGAGGGAGGCATCAGTCTACTGCTCAACACCTGTTATATCATTAAACAGAATGTGTAATTGGT
Source organism: Cerastoderma edule (assembly GCA_947846245.1). Lineage (NCBI taxonomy): Eukaryota > Metazoa > Mollusca > Bivalvia > Cardiida > Cardiidae > Cerastoderma > Cerastoderma edule. The sequence continues at coordinate 45,125,901 of OX401405.1, forward strand.
GTTTAACTCCATGCCTACAATTGTATAGTTATGTTATGGCTTTCTTCCAATGAATAAATGGTGTTTTAAGGCGCATCATTAGCCTGGATACACCAGTACTAAACTAGGGCTCTGAAGTAACTTGCCAAAGGACACTCCCACTAAACCAGAGGTGTCAGTGGGACTCATACCCGGGACTTCTGAGTTCTAATTCCGCCACCTTAACTACTCAGCATCGCAGGACCTCATTTAAACAACATAGAGTAACTTACAGTTCCAAACCACTTAAGTTAGTACATGTGTAATAGTTCTACAGTATCACGCCTTTGCGGAGGAGTCAGATTTATCTATTTATATGGGCTTTTACAAAGCGTCAACATTATTTCATTATGTTTTGAGCCCGACGCTTAATGATGGAGAAAGACATCAGATTCAACTGCCCATAAGGGCGAGTCAAGCAAGTTAGAACCATCAGTACTCCATAAGTCTTCTGGAGACTACCTCTCACAAAAAATCCAAGCACCTTCACTGGGACTTGAACCCATGTAGGGAAGGGCCATGCCATGGGATTTCACATTCTGTACCTGAACCACAAGGCCATGGAAGACTCATGAAGCAATTGTGCATTGTGTAAATGTTGGGTTGAATGCCAGGTCAACAATTCTTATCTTTGTTCAACTTGTTTTGAGCCATCAATACTTAACCTGTTCTCTGAAGTGCCTTGCCAAAGAACAATCCCTCAAAACCAGGGGAATCCCTGAGGCTTGAACCTGGGATGCAGAATTCTAAGACCACAGCCATGCAGGATCCCTGTGTGAATTTTGTCCATCAGTGCATCTTTCTTCATTTCACACATATTTTCTTTCAAAATTAAAGAAGAAAACTTGATATTTTGAGAGTTAAAGTTCGAATCTTTTTGGTGCTTTCTTATAACTTTGTATGGTGTTTAATGTCGTATCAACAATTTTTCAGTTATGTAACAGCTCTCCGGATCAACCAGTACTAGGTAAAGGCTTTGAATTGACTAGCCAAAGGAAACGCAGGACCCCTGCTTTCTACTAAGCCCCAACACAAAACCTGTTTTGTGAGGGGTGGACAGAAGTGTTTGAAGTACTACTACATACCTCTAAGTTGTAAAGCACCCTAAAGGCGGACATATCTGGACTGGAGCAGTCAAAGAGGTTTTTCAGTATTTCCTGAGGTGAATGTTTCGGACTGTTAACCTGACTCTTCCTAGGACTCGCACGCGGACTGAGATCATCAGAGGAACCAAGGGTTGGGAGCTGGAATAAAAACAATGTTCATTTTTTTGTATGGTTTTTAATGCTGTGTCAACAATTTTTCAGTTATGATACAGCTTACCTGGATCCACCAGTACTAGGCTATGGTCTTGCCGAAGGACAAAAACCAGAGGTGTCAGTGGGACTCAAACCTGTGACCCTAAAAATGCTAAGCTCAGAGGTGATACTTCCGTTGTTTCCTCATTAATTCAATATCTATCCCAAAACGCTGACTTGTTTCCCACATTTCCCACAGAAACACAAATTGTCTGTGAAAGGACATATAAATCATGTGACATGTTGCAATCATCTCATTAAAAAAAAAATATATATATAAATAAAGAATATTGAGCAAGTCAGGGTCACAAAAACTTGGATCCTAAGTACTCAACTCTTTATTTGCTACTGACTGAGTTATAATAGCATGGACAAGTTAATAACCACACAAGGCAAGTCCAAGAGCAATAAAACTAAGACCATCTTTCTTGTCAAATCAAAATTATTATATTGGACTTTATGACAAGTGGGACAGTAGCTGCAGAAAGCAACAGAAAAAAGTAAACTTTGAAACCAGGTTGAAACCATTATAAAAAAAAGAAATATTGCTCATAAAAAGTTTTTCCTTTAGTTATATAATTGTATCTGCCTAATATCAAATGGAAAAGATAATTGTTCATGCTTAATTTTCATGGTCTACCTTTACTTTCATTGAAGACATAACCCAAGTAAAAAAATGACATAACTAATTGAAAGCTAATTGTAAGATATTTGTCTTAGTTTTTTTAAACAATAGTTTGGTATAACTTCTGCTTCACATATTTCTTGAATGAATGGGGTTTTGAGGTGCATCAACTGCTTAATTCACTTAGCACGAATTATGAAAATGTAGATAAGGAATTTCTCAACGATTCCCTTTTGTGGCCCAAAAGACTGCAGACAGATGCTTAAAATCTTTTTTGTCTACAGCAAGCGTCCACAGTGTTTGACTCAATCATTGTTAGAAATATCCTAATTATGGAAGTGAATGGCTGAAAAAGATCTGTTCTGTTTATCCTCGATTGACAGACACCAGAACAATTGTCAGCCCAAAATAAATGTGATTACTGGTATGGTATATAACATATCTTGAATATATACAAGGAAATGTCAGGTAACTCACTCTGCTGTTTGAGATGACATCTAGACACTCGTTGACCGCTGGATCTGTCGGTATGAGCATCAGTAACTTCCGTACTCGGGTGGTGATCCTACAAGAGGAACATTTAAATACAAACACGTTACCACGCTTTTGCTTAACAACACAAAATGTAACCCCTCAAAACGTAAGACAAACATGGTTTTGATCAATTATCTCTTTACGTTTAAGTGTGTTTGTTGCATTATTCCTGGATCTTATACGTTTGGTATAAATATCTTGTACAGATAAAATCTTTAGTCTCAAGGATCATTGCATCTTATCAAACATACTGTCTAGATACTGAGTTTAAATACAGATGACTTTTCTTTGATAAGTAAGCAGAAAAACCACAGGTAAACCTTTCTTTTTTCATAATGTAATTTGTTAAAGACAAAATAAAACCCTTTTTTCTTATAGATCAAACAAACTATCAGTGAAAGAACCTTTAAAAGTTTATAGAAATATAAATCATACACTCACAGGAGATTCAACAAAGTCTTTATTTATATATATAAATTGCCTACTGCTATTACTTCCAAATTGAAAGGGCCTAATTTTTCATACAAGAGAAAGGGAGTGACTCACTTGCTTTCCTCCAATTCGGAGAGCTGATACAACATTTCAAAAACTTGACCTCCGGCAGCCATTATCACCCCCGGCAACATCTTCTCCTGTTCCAAATCAAATGTCTGCTTCGACATGGGAGTCATGGTTACCTGAAGGTCAAAGAGTATTCAATAAATATCGTAAAAGATTGATAAGACTTTAGAAATATGGGACATGAGTAACTAAAACCCCAAATTTCCAAAATCTCTATCCCACAAAATATTCATTCAAATGTTCAATAAAGACAGAACAACAAAATTTGAATCATGTTTGAAAGCAGTCAACAGCTTTGAAAAAATTGTGACGACATACCAGGAGTAAAATGACTAATGAAATATGAATGAAAAAGTGTTTATAATGCATATGGTCATAATGGTATAAAACTTACGATCAAATACATTCTACAGTGTACTGATAGAGGATACAAAGAACAAGAACCATCAGACATGTAATACTTCAGAACTTAAATTAAGGTAGAATACCCATAACCTGCCATTTCGAAATTCATTCTTTCATCATAGTACTTTGATTGTTCTCTGAATACATCAGTTGGGGCCAGAACTATTCAAGTGAGTGCAAATAGTTCTGGTCCAGACCGATGCATACCAAAACGACCGAAGTAATCCGACAAGAGAATGATTTTCGCAGATTATGGGTATTCTACCTTAAATGGAAATGTCAAGAATATCGTTTTTACTTAGTGATGCATGACAGTATTCTTTTACACTGTCATTATGACATGATAAATCTTTTTTCTGATCACTTTTCAATTGTATTCGTTAGGATTAGCAGTCCATGGTTTGAAACGAAGTGCGCAGTACAGCTGAGGAAACACATCTTCCTTAAATCTTCTTCAATGAATTTATCAAGGTTGCTAAATTCGAGTTTGACAGCAATTTTCATTCGATTTTTACATTACTGCAGTTGCATTACAAAAATGATGCAGGCTAAATGACCTTAGCCATTGATTCACCTTCGTTTACAGTACAAAAACAGTATCTTTCAATTTTCTTATATGGGTTTTAAATTGCATCAACATTATTTCAGTTACCCTGCGAAGCCAGATTCTTAAAGATGGAGAGAGACCCAATTCACAACTACCCATTAGGGCTGGTCAAGCCAGGTAGAACCATCAGCATTCCGTATGTTAGTCAGGTGACTAGCGTTCATGAAAACTAAAACTATCACCAGGGTTTGAACCTACCATCATGTGATTTCCAGATCTGTAATTATATTTATCCTGTCACTAGTGTCATTTTGGGACCGATAACTATGTGCCGTATAACATTTGTGATATCCGGCACTAACAATATATCACATGCATGTGACAAATCATGACGTCATAAGAACGACATGACGTCATGTTTACATCATTCTCTACTTATTTTGTCCTTTTTTCTCATGTTTTATTTACGTCTTGTTTGTTTGAAAGAATACATTAAGGTAAAAGGATAAATAGAATAGAAAGTTGGTGTCCTTGAGTTGGAAAAGTTATCGGGCTCGGCTTCGAATTATTATCCGTTTCGCCTTCGGCTCACCAGATAATATTCCTAAGCCTTGCCCGATAACATTTTCGATTCACCACACCAACCATCTATTCTCTATTTCAATGCTCATTATCGGTGATGCAGACAGCAAGCTTATCTGCTTGTGTGAGCTGGGCCAAAAAAAACCCACATTCATCCACAGCATTAGAAATCTATTTAACTTATATTTCAATGCTCGACCCATTATCAGTGATGTAGAAAAATTCCAATACATACACAGTCTTAGAATAGAATTTAACTTGTAATTCAATGCCAAGCTCATTATCAGTGACATAAACTGCAAGCTTATCTGCTCATATAAGCTGGGCCAAAAATTTTTTATTCATTCACAGTACTAGAATAGTATCTAACTCATATTTCAATGGTCATTTTCAGTGATGCAGACTGCAAACTTAAATGCTTAAAGGAGCTTGGCCAAAACAATGACATTCATTCATAGTACTAGAACAGTATCTAACTCACATTTCAATGGTCATTTTCAGTGATGCAGACTGCAAACTTAAATGCTTAAAGGGGCTTGGCCAAAACAATGACATTCATTCACAATACTAGAACAGTATCTAACTCACATTTCAATGGTCATTTTCAGTGATGCAGACTGCAAACTTAAATGCTCAAAAGGGCTTGGCCAAAACAATGACATTCATTCACTGTACTAGAACAGTATCTAACTCATATTTCAATGGTCATTTTCAGTGATACAGACAGGAAACTTGACTGGTCATTATGAAATCACAAAATCACCTTTAGTCACAGATATAGAAAACTATTTAACCCTTTCCCAAACAAATACCACATTTGAAGACTTTGTCGCAGACGACTTTAGAAAAAATTGCGTGAAAAGGAGAAATTGCTCGTAATTTTTCCTTTTTTCACAAGGTTTTCAGCTCTTTCTGAAGAATATTGTCCAATTTCATAACATTTTGATATGTTGTCTGCAAACTCTTTCAATTTGGGAAAGTCGAAAATTTGCTGTTTTGGAAAGGGTTAACTTATATTTCAATGCTCATCCCATTATCAGTGAGGCAGATTGCAAGCTAAACTACTGGTATGAATTTGGTCAAGCTTGGGTAGAACCATCCTAATCCGTGAAAGCAAATTAATTGAATCAACTTGACAACTGACCTCTTTACTTTGTGACGTGGATGATGGAGTGACCATTCGGACCTGTACCATCTGATTGTCCTGAAACTCCAGCTGGTGTAACAACTTCTGGTCCTTGTTCGTTCCCAGCTGTAATAAAACAAACATCAAATTCTGTAGATCTGTTTGTTTGTATGTATGGTGATAAATGGTGTTTCAACAATTTGTCAGTTACCAAACGGCATTCCTGCATCCATAATTACTAGGCTAGGGCTCTGAAGTGACTTGCCAAAGATGTCATTGGGGCTTGAATCCTGAACCCTGAGTTCTAAGTCCAGCATGTTAACCCCTGGTCCACGCCTAACCTTATCAAATTATGTAGGTTTGTTTGCTTGTATGGTGTTTAGCAACATATCAACAATTTTCCATTCATGTAACAGCTTTCTTTGATCACCAGTACTATGCTAGGGCTCTGAAAGAACTTGCCAAAGACCACTCAAACAAAACCAGAGGTGTTGGTAGTCTCAAAACCCAACTTAACCATTGGGCCATGTAGGACCCTATCAAATTCTGAAGGTTTGTTTTTTCTGTATGGTGTTATCAACAAATTTCTAGTTATGAAACAGCTTCTCTTGGTTTATCAGTACTAGGCTAGGGCCCTGAAGTGACTTGCCTGAGGCCACTCCCACGAAACCAGTGGTCTCGGTGGGACTTGAACCCAAGACCCTCCCCACCTGTTTTTTCTATTTTCATTGGCCGAATAGTTTGAACCCTGACCGAGATTAACAGGGAACTACGGAAGTAATCCATTGACATAATAAGTATCAAAATGGCTGATTATGGGTACTCCATCTTAACTGCGATTTAAACTTACAATGTTGCTCATCTGTTTCTCCTGAGCTACGACTTGTATGTTCTCTGTAGTTTGTCGCAGTCGATTAGCAATCTTCACACGGACATTGTTGAGGGTTTCATTACTGTGGCACTGAAAATAAAATGGGAAAAGTTATTATTTAACCTTTATAGTGCTGGAACCGACCTCATGCTTATGCAAACAGATTAGATCCAGGCCAGCCGCCAAGTAAATTGGCGGCTGGCCTGTGATCTAACCTGTTTGCTACTCTAGGTATCTACCCTAAACAAAATTAAGTAGATATTCAAGGTTTTGCAAAGCAGATGACACAAAAATCTATTTTTAGAAGTCATAAGATCTGCTCTTCACATGGCACAAACAAGTTTATGTTACAACAATCATTTCAACAAACAGCCTTTCAGTACTACGGGAGACCTATCAAAAAAACACCTGTATACTTACGACCAACATAAACTCCTGTTTCGGTACCTCGCAGGTGACAAACAAGTTGATCTGGTACCCTTGAAACGATGCCCCATGGGGTAGTATGGTTCTAGGGCTAACATGGGTTTCTTCCACAGTCAAAACATACATCTCAGCTATCCACAATAACCGTTCAATATTGAGCAACTTAATTGACCTGTTAAGGAAGGGAAACAATAATAATAAACTCAAATTGTCTATTTATTTTTTTTTATATGGGTTTTACATCACATCAACATTATTTCAGTTATGTAGCGATGCCCGACTCTTAATGATGGAGGAAGACCCCATACTCAACTGCCCACAGGGGCTGGTCAAGGTGGGTAGAACCATCGACATTCCGTAAGTCAGTCGGGAGACTGCCTCTCATGAAAATCCATATCCCTCTCAGGATTTGAACCCACCCGGAGAGGGGCCCTGTGATTTCAAGTTCTGTACTCTAACCACTAGGCCACAGAGGCCCCTCAAATTGTCTATAAAGTTTGAGTTACCCATTATCATCCCTACTTTCCGTATGATTTTTAGATTACAAGAAGCAGGCATGACAAAGTAAGTAAACTTTGCTATTTCTGTATCAGGTTAAATGCGGTGTTCATATTCTTAATCTATATAACAGCTTTCACCAACTCACAATTTTTAGCCATATAACATCCATTTAAGGCTAGAGCTCTAAAGAGTCTTGCCAATTGACACTCCCATGAAACCAGTGGCAAAGGTAGGGATCAAACCCAGGTCCCCAATGTCAAACTGTTTGTTACCACAACCACTTGGCTTTGCAGGATCCTGAGTCAACATTTAATTATGCCATAAGACATTATTGTCCTTGTAGAAAAAATACACTGATGAGTTCAAAAATTGATTTGAGTAACTCCAAACATTTGTTACTAAATTAATATTGTCTTTAAGGTAAAACACAAGACTTACTTAGATGAGACAGTGATTAAGAAATTCCACACACTAATTGTATTACTAAAATTTCATTATCTTTCATGTTGAACACAAGACTTACTTAGATGGTACGGAGACATTGGCTACTTCAGGAACAATGGCTGCGGTCAAAGTTTTAGTAGCACTGGAGATTGCCTGAGATAATGCAGACCCACTAACGCCTATCATGGCTGCCTGAAATATCATATTTAAGAACACATCATGTACCAGTGGCAAAATAATTGGGACAATTATCTTTTCTTTTATATGGTGTTAAACGCTGTATCAAACCTTTTTCAGTTAAGTAACTGTTTTCCTGGATCCACCAGTACTAGGCTAGGACTATGAAGAGACTTGCAAAAGCCAGAGGTTTTTGGATCCTCTCAAAGAGGGACCTTGTGATATCCAGTTATGTACTCTAACACTTAGGTTACAGAGACCCCTCACTGCATATGGTTTAAGAGAAAAACTAGAATCTTAATAAAGGAAGTAACTTATCATTTTGTCACATTCATATAGGTTTCCTGCTGAGAATCATTAAATCAACTTTATATGAGGAATTTGTTAGTAAGTGTTTTTCATCAGGTCAACAGTTTTTCAGTTACAGTCAAACTTGTATTAAGAGGCCAGCCTATGGGACAGAGTAAAATGGCTGTTTAAGACAGGTTGGCTGCTTAACACAAATTGATGTACACTATAAATCTATCAATGGGACTTTCTGTAGTGGCTGTTTAAGGCAGGTTGGCTGCTTAAAAGGGTGGCTGCTAAACACAAGTTAGACTGTATACCAAAATTCCTGGCTTATCATGACAGAGGAAGACCCTTTCCTTAACTTCCCATTAAAGTTGATCAAACAGAGTAGAACCATCAGCCTTCAGTATGTTACCTGGGAGGAGACTTCCCAGGGGTGACAAAATCTGATTCTAATACAGTGATTTCTCGTTAATCCGAACACGTCCGTTCCCACCAAAATGTCCGGATTACCGATTCATCCGGACTAATGAAGAAGCGCATGTTCTTATATACATTAAGACTTAAACGGTCTGTATGCACGTGTATACTTATAACACTTTAGCAAATGCCGAATTGTCGACCGTTCCAAAAATAGTCTTCTGATATGGCAGAAAACATTGTGGGAAAAGGAGAAATTGCTTGTCACGAGCAATTTCTCCTTTTCCCACAATGTTTTCAAAAGTTGTCTGCAACAAACTGGTCAAATAATTCCGTTCCCTTACAATTTCATTCGGACTGCGAGACATTCGGATAATCGGGGTCCGGATAAACGAGGCTTCACTGTATACTTGTCTATGAATGCTATATCCTTTTCTGCACTTCTCCAAGTAATTCTTGCTTAGTAAGTTTCAGTAAAAAAATTACTTGTGTGTTAAGGCTTTTGGACAAGCTGGGCAATACAGACAAGTTATTTAGCCACCCCTGCTACCTCTGATGAAAATCAAAATTAACTGACATCAATATTTGAACCAACACTAAGAGGCTTTTTCGTATGAAGATAAGGGCTAAAATTGATTCCCAAAAGCGAGGGTTAAATGCCAGACTATAGCAAGGAAGGCCTTGCTATAGTCCTGCATTGAACCCTTGTCATGAAATACATGATAGATTTGAATGGTTAAAGTCATATTACAATCATATATGTCAACACAATTATCAACCATCACACTCACCTCTAGTCTGGTCTGGCATTCATTGATGAACTTTTTGTGAAGGTTAATTGGATCCTGGAATATAGTTATGAGATACGTGGGAACAGGGTCAGAGAAGGCTGATGTTCACAGGCCTTTAATTTTGACATTATACCTTTTTCTCACAATGCCAAGATCTGATTTAATCATGAGCGGAATATCATATTAAACTTGTATATATGGGGTTAAATGTGAGTCAACCATTGTTCAGTTATGTTAGTCTTTCTGGATTCACCAGTACTAGGCTGGGGCTCTGAATTGTCTTGCAAAAGGACACTCCCACAAAGCCAAGGGTACCAGTGGGGTTCAAACCAAGAACCCCGATTTTTTAAAACCACCAGCTTAAACCACTAGGGCCACACATAACCTAGTATTTAAAATAGAGAATACTCAATCATACACCTGTGCAGGGAGTGAATAATACATGAGTGCATTTCAGTTTATACATAAGAAGCAGTAGAGCCTAGCCATATTTTTATAAAATGTCAAACAATTATGAAATTAGATTATTGTACACTCTAATCTAACACAAACAAAGTGAGACAATTAAAGCCTAAAGCAACACTATTTCAATCACTAAGCCTGGCAGAGGTTAAGAATAAAGAGCAGTACCTTTTTAATCCTGGCTGCGAGGTTTGTGTAAGACATTCCCAGTAACAGTTGTATAGCCATGTCTGCTATGGCTTCATCTTGTGTGTTCAGACACAACAACCAGAGGTACTCTAATCCTAGCAACTCTGTTTTCTCTGCCACCTGCAACCGAAGGAAGTAGATTATGCAATTAGTTTTCTTCCTTTCTCATAACACAAACAGCAAATACCAAAAATGTATAAAATCTAGTTTTGACCTTTTTATTCAGAAGAGGTATTCAGTAAGCTTAATTCTTTTTGTCCCAATCCATTGGTATAAAAATTCATTTTGCAATAAAACATGTTTACACCAATCTTTTTCCTGATATATACCTATTGTAACTAAAGAGTTTTGAGAAATCTCCCCTTGTGTCTCAAAAGCTTTTAAATAAATAAGTAAAGTCCTTTTTTGCATTATAGCTTTTCCATTGCTCTTGCTTTAAAACTTGACCCAATTATAAAGGATGAATAAAATACTTTTACACACTGACCAAAACTGACCTCATTCTGCCAAAATGAGGATATTTTCTTACAGTCGAAAGCAATTTGTTGATTTCCTAATTGATATTGATATAAAAGTTTTTAGTGGACATATGTGATGACTCTCAGTTTTAATGTGACCTACTGATTCTTTCTAGTCATACTATACTGTTCCAGGGCTGTAGATTCTCCATACACTTACAACCCATCACCAGTTCAAGAAATAATCAATAACCAATGTTAAAACTAATTTACATTTTTTATCAGACTTAATCATAAGCATCACACAACTCAAACAACAAAAAAACATTACCATTTGCCCACTGGTGTCCCTTTTCAGTCTGTGATCATTTTTGTTGACATTCTCAAAGTATGTTTTAAAGCACAGAAACCCTGAAAAAACACAAAGATACACACAAATTAAGAATTAACAAACATTGCATGATAACAATACATTCTTTCAGTCACAATTTCTTAACAAAAATTTCATAATAAAAAAAAACATAAACAGTCGAGCCTCGTTTATCCAAACACTTTCGTTCCTAGGAGAAATGTTTGTATTAAAGAATTTTATGGAATTAAGAAAATGCGAGTTACAGCAAAATGTTTACCTTAACACGGTGTCAGTGTATCATGATAATTACTATGAAGTAAGAAATACACAATTATTACTCTTTTTGAAGGGAAATATAAAGTGTGTTAAGGAAGTGTTTATTTGGTTAAAAAGGATTTTAAAAAAAATGACAATTTGAAGCTAAGTCTTTCGAGAAGTTTAATTTCCTTAAGATAGCTCTGAAAAGAACTGTTCAAAGAAACTGGTATTTAGACACGTCTTTGTTTGGCTATGGGTGTAGACATCTTCAAGTTGTATCTTCTTATTTCAATAATCGAGAAAAGAGGAAGGGATGGATTATCAAGAAATTATTTATAGGGAAAAGGAGCATATTGATTGAGTAATAATTGAAAATGATTGCCAGACATTGTCTCCTGATCGCTGTCTGAGCAGCCAATCAACACCTTATACAAACTCAACTATCGACATGCTACCTTAAATACAATTAGGTAGGACCTATCAACTGACAGAATGGCCGGTTAACTAACAATCAACACCTTCCAGTACACTACACTAGGTTATGGTCAAGCATATGTGCCAGTTTGCAAAACGTGTGAATGCCATTTACAACAGAAGACCGATCCCTCCATTCGCAACTGTAACCGCAAAATAAACAATTATACTGGTTTCCGGACTAGCCATACGCATATACTATAAAAAGTGACTGTTGGTTCCCGAATTATTTTGTCCAGTTCCAGAATGCGGATTTTCCGAATTAAAGTTAAATTGCTGAAGATACCATTCCCTAAAAATTCTGTTCGGATGGTGAATAATCCAGATTAACGACGTTCGGACTATCGCGGCTCGACTGTATTCAAATATTGCATTGTCATATTTTGAAAAAGAATATTTTTATTAACACCAAGTTTAATCTTTAAAATATAAACAAACCTTTCTATATCTTATTTTTCAATTCCATTGAAGGAAAATGAAAAACTCCAAAAACTGAAATCTTAAATAGTCTAAAACGACAAGTTTTATCATTAGTTCCAAGTTAAGCATACCGTTTTCACTGATTTTGGCAGCATCCATTTTCAGCAGATCATTTTGGAAGAGCTTATTCTGAGTTTCATTGTCTAAATCCATCAAACCTTTGGTGAACCACTCATAGCAAGTCTGAAATATAACACACATATTACTTCATTATACACTTATAAACATGGTTGTAGTATAACACCCCCGATAGAAGATCATGAGAAGATTATACATCTTAAGATGCGCAATCTTGTATTTCCTAACCATTTTTAATAGAAATTTCTAACAATATCTTAATTGAGCCTCGAAAAGGTCTTATTTACAATTGCTATAAAATGGAGCCACTTTGAAGCTGATGTGGATTTTTGAATAGAATTAAAGATAATGAAATGAAACTGATTGCAAATGATAGCACCAATGAATTAGTAGGTATTTATGCAAATGATAGCACCAATGAATAAGTAGGTATTTATGCAAATGATAGCACCAATTAGTAGGTATTTATGCAAATGATAGCACCAATGAATAAGTAGGTATTTATGCAAATGATAGCACCAATGAATTAGTAGGTATTTATGCAAATGATAGCACCAATGAATAAGTAGGTATTTATGCATTTCTCCTGCAACTACTTTTGTTATGTACCATTTTTTATACGCCATGTTCCGGCGATCAATTTTCCGCAACCGCCATTGATTATTGTTTTCATTTTGGCCATGCCTTTTGCTCCAAGACTCTGCAGAGAATTTTGAGTCAAGGGATGGGAATAACCTAAAAACATCACCCATCGACTGCAATATCTCTACAGTGTTAGACATCACACCATTATCAATTATGGGTTATCATACACCACCAGAACTGGAAAATTGATGGTCATAACATGGCGTAAGTAAAATAGTGGAAAACAAAATTTATCTCCTGAAAAAAGAAAATACTTGCCACAACTTTTTCCCAGCTTACAAACTAAATTAATGCGTAGACTGTGCTCACCTCTTTATCCCAGTTACATGCCTCTGGTGATGCCACTAGAACACCCCAGATCTCTTTGGCACGGCTCCATGGGAGATACAAAACACCCTCTTGTAACACATATTGTAGAAAGGACAGGTGGGATACCACATACTGGAATAAAACATGGTATCATACAAATTTTGGGAGATACAACACACCCTCTTGTAACACATATTGTAGAAAGGACAGGTGGGATACCACATACTGATATAAAACATGTTATACATACAAGTATGGGAGGTACAACACACCCTCTTGTAACACATATTGTAGAAATTACTATATTGCTATATTGCAAGATCTAATAACTATTCACACTGCTTTTTATCTATAAAAAAAACAAAAAAAAAACAGGATTATAGATTTTTTCAATCAAAATTTAATTTTGTTTTCACCAATTTCGGAACAAAACATCAGCCACAGAAGGACCTAAAAAGTTTCATTAGTCTATTATTAAACACAAAATAAGCCAAACTGGTGGTTTAAAATGCTTTCAAATATTTCTCTGTTACATCACACCAACACTTATTCACACAGTTTGACATCGCTTCAACATTATTTCATCAATGTTGCAATGCCCACCTCTTAATGATGGAGGAAGACCCCATACTCAACTGCCCATAAGGGCTGGTCAAGTCAAGTAGATTCATCAACATTCCATAAGTCAGTTGGGAGACCGCCTCTCATGAAAGTCCTAATGCTGTCACCAGAAATTGAACCCTTGCAGAGAATGTCCTTGGTACCGTTTTACTAAGCAGTTTACGCTCAAGATTTGCGTATGTCTAAAACAACAGTTCCTCTTATTTCAATATTGGGAGAAGCAATATTGCAAAGTACCACATCATTGGAATCGTCTCTCCGAGACGCTTCCAATGACGTGTCACATAGCAATATTGTACTTTTATTTAAGATACTATCCATGTGTTTCAATTATGACTTACGCAAATATTTTCCTTAAGTTGTTTAGTAAAACGGTACCCTTGTGATTGTAAGTTCAGTACTCTAGCCGCTAGGCCAAAGAGCCTCTCTTATAAGATACAGAGAAAACCAATTAGTACCTCGGAGTGTGGATATCTCCCATCTACAACAGTGTTCTCGTCCAGCTGTCCATCCCCTGCAGCAGCCAGGGATTGTTTGTGACATTTCACCAAACTTTGGGTCACCAGCTTGATGATGTCAAAGTTTTTGTTCAGCTCATGCAGGATACCCTGAGAAAAAAATGTTCGTAATAAATGCTTTTAAATTGTTAGGACTTATTTATTTATTTATATGGGTTTTTACATCGCATCAACATTATTTCAGTTATGTTGCAATGCGTAACTCTCCATGATAAGGGCTGGTCAAGCTGGGTAGAATCATCGGCACTCAGTCAGACAGTCAGTCAGTCAGGAGAATGCCTTCCATGAAAATTGGAATTGTTAGGAATTTGATGGCAGCTAGCAACCAAAGATGAATTTAGCCTCATAACCATTACACATATCATTGGTTGATGTTAATAGTGACCCTTTTTTGCCCAATTATTTGAAGAAAGGCGAAATTAAATAAATTGTGAATATGTCTAAGATTTGACAATGAGATCTTGGTCATGTTCCATACAATAAAAGGGGAGCAATGATATTTAAAAGTGGCAAGGACATATACACCAATCACGTCCTAAAAAGTGTTCCTCTGATTTCTTCTTCTTTAGAAAAAAAGTTTTAAAACTTATCAGATGAGAATTTTGACTAGAACAATGTAAATCAAAGATCTTTCATCAGCACAATTCCTCACACACAAATTTTGTTTAATTGAAAGCAACAGCAGAAAATAACTCCAAATTGTACTACACAATGACTTCTTTTGGCGTTATTGTTCTTATGTCGTCTGCGGTAGGCAGATTAAATATTTGCAAAGGAAAAAGGTTAAGGCTTTTTAAATCAAAACCTAAAATAAATGCTTTATTCATAATCATTTTCTGTATTCAGTTTTGCTGGACAAAGAAGACGATAGATAAAAACGGAACGAAGTAACTCACCTTATCCTGTTTGAAACTGTGTTTGAGGATATTTTTGCTGAGCTGATGAAGTTGTTTTAAGGCAGGAAGAACAAATACACCCTGAAGTATTCAAAAGGAGTCATGTTAGGAGGTAAAAAGAGTTTTTATATTCAGTATTTCATTTATCTCTATATGTATTTTCTCTGAAAAAACATTTAATGTAGAAAGAATATCATCCTGACAGAATTTTGACAATTTTACGGGGACAACTGATTAAGCTTCCATTGCTTGTTTTGTAGAGTTTTCACACCACATTCATATTTTTTCTATTGCACTGTGATGTCCAGTTTATCATGTATGGAGGTAGATCCAAGTCACCAATATATCAAAACACATTGTTCATCAATTTATTAAAAGAACAATAAAAAAATCTCTTGTTTGAAAGGAGAAGTAATTATACATTGCTATATCTGTCAAACTAACATTATTTTTAAAAACCCAGTTGTTACCTCATTTTTGTAAAACAATTGAACACATAATTCCTTAATGTATTTGTTATGGAGTAGTAAGTGAAAGGAGTAGTGAATGTGAATGTCTATGTGTGTCAAACTACGGTTAATGCTTAATATCAATGCATAACCCTTTTTAATGTCCACACATTTGGTCAAATAATTTCTTAATGTATTGTAAAATAATTTCTTTTGACCCATTACCAAACAATAACTACATTTGATCAGTTTGTTGCAGACGACTTTAGAAACCAGAGCAACTTCTTCTTTTCCCACTATGTTTTCTGCCCTATCAGAAGATCATTTTTCAATTCCATCACATTTTGAAATATCATCTGCTAACTCTTTTAATTTGGGACAGTTGAAAATTTGGCATTAGGTAAAGGCTTAAGAAAGGTGGGTAAAATGTGCATTTCAATGTACTCTGTATGTCAAACCCTGGATCATATTGATCAATAATGCTATGTTAACTTTTAAAAGTCATCCGCACATTTGGACAAAAAATTCCTATATATAAAGTAAAATATTCTTTAATGAAAGGAGGAAAAAATGTATATTTCAATGTTCACTGTATATCTATGACCCTAATTCCTTACTGTACTTTAAAAGACAACTCTTCTTTGAAAGGAGTAGTCTATGTGGATTTCAATGTTTGTCAAACTCTTGACCTTGTTTGATACCCCTTTATTACCTTTTTAATGTCATCCACACATTTGGACACATAATTTCTCTTGATCTGGTCCTTCACTGTGTAGGAATCATTTAGAATCGCGAGATGTTCCTCTAGTGCTAACTCCACAAGGTGTGTTGAGAGGGCCGGTAAATGGGAGAGATCCCACAGTAACTGTAGTACCTAAAATAAACCAGGTTTAAATTAGCATGGGGTTATTGAAACATTCACATTCAACAGTTTTTAAGGATAGATACAACTTAATTTATCTTTTTATTAACATATTAGCATCTTATGCCACATTTTTGCATCTTGCAACAGACGACTTTCAAAAAGCATTGTGGCAAATGGAGAAATTGCTTGTCACAAGCAATTTTTTCCATTGCCACAATTCTTTTTCAATCCATTCACATTTCACAACAGAAGAACTGAAAGGTTTTTCAGATGTTTATAAAGCTTTTCAAAATTCGTCTGCTTCAAGTAAACAAAATGTTGTCTGCAGGGAATTAAGTGTTCATAGCTGGTTTTGTTTTATAGAGTTTATACCCTGTGTAAACTATATTTTTGTTTATACCCTGTGTAAACTATATTTTTGTTTATACCCTGTGTAAACTATATTTTTGTTAATACCCTGTGTAAACTATTTTTTTTTATACCCTGTGTAAACTATATTTTTGTTTATACCCTGTGCAAACTATATTTTAGTTTATACCCTGTGTAAAATATATTTTTGTTTATACCCTGTGTTAACTATATTTTTGTTTATACCCTGTGTAAACTATATTTTTGTTTATACCCTGAGTAAACTATATTTTTGTTTATACCCTGTGTAAACTATATTTTTGTTTATACCCTGTGTAAACAATATTTTAGTTTATACCCTGTGTAAACTATACTTTTGTTTATACCCTGTGTAAACTATATTTTTGTTTATACCCTGTGTAAACTATATTTTTGTTTATACCCTGTGTAAACTATATTTTTGTTTATACCCTGTGTAAACTATATTTTAGTTTATACCCTGTGTAAACTATATTTTTGGTTATACCCTGTGTAAACTATATTTTAGTTTATACCCTGTGTAAACTATATTTTAGTTTATACCCTGTGTAAACTATATTTTAATTTATACCCTGTGTAAACTATATTTTAGTTTATACCCTGTGTAAACTATATTTTAGTTTATACCCTGTGTAAACTATATTTTTGGTTATACCCTGTGTAAACTATATTTTAGTTTATACCCTGTGTAAACTATATTTTTGTTTATACCCTGTGTAAACTATATTTTAGTTTATACCCTGTGTAAACTATATTTTTGGTTATACCCTGTGTAAACTATATTTTTGTTTATACCCTGTGTAAACTATATTTTAGTTTATACCCTGTGTAAACTATATTTTAGTTTATACCCTGTGTAAACTATATTTTAGTTTATACCCTGTGTAAACTATATTTTTGTTTATACCCTGTGTAAACTATATTTTTGTTTATACCCTGTGTAAACTATATTTTTGTTTATACCCTGTGTAAACTATATTTTTGTTTATACCCTGTGTAAACTATATTTTAGTTATATTATGATGCCTGGATCATGATAGATGGAGGACCTCTGTTTATATGGAGTTTAAAGATGTGTCAACAGTGTTTCAGTTATTTTACAGCTTTCTTGATTTTCACATGTACAAGGTAGAATTCTGCTGTATCTTGCCCAGTGTCACCCCAACATATAATCCAATTTCAGCTCGTGAGGATTGAATCTGGGATCCTGTGTCACTAGTCCTGCACCTTAGCCACTGGGCCATGCAGTACCCGACGGAGGAAGAGCCTAACCTTACTGTCAAGCCGGAGAAAGACATTGGCATTCTGTAAGTCAGCCAGGACACTGCCTCTCATGAAAATCTAAAACCAACACTGGGAATCGAACCCACATGGAAGGGGACCATCTGATTTCAAGTTCTGTACTCTAACCACTAGGCTACAGAGACCCTCTCTTTTCAAATGTCTTATTTGTTTGTATGATGTGTGGTATAAACAATTTTTCAGTTAAATTATGGCTTTCCTTGATCCACCAATCCTAGGCTAGGGCTGTGAGGTGACTTGCCAAAGGTCACTCCACGAAAAAAGGTGTTGGTGGGGTTCGAACTCTGCTTCTTAACCACTGGGCCACATACAGAAATTTGTGGCATACAGTATCAGATCAAAGTTCCAAATATACCAATGAATATCTATAGTCTTAAATAAATATACCAATGATTATCTATAGTCTTAAATAAATATACCAATGAATATCTAGTCTTAAAAAATATACCAATGAATATCTATAGTCTTAAAAAAATATACCAATGAATATCTATAGTCTTAAATAAATATACCAATGAATATCTAGTCTTAAAAAATATACCAATGAATATCTAGTCTTAAAAAAATATACCAATGAATATCTATAGTCTTAAATAAATATACCAATGAATATCTATAGTCTTAAAAAAATATATACCAATGAATATCTAGTCTTAAAAAATATACCAATGAATATCTATAGTCTTAAATAAATATACCAATGAATATCTATAGTCTTAAAAAATATACCAATGAAAATCTATAGTCTTAAAAAAAAAATACCAATGAATATCTATATTCGTAAAAAATACACCAATGAATATCTATAGTCTTAAATAAATATACCAATGAATATCTATAGTCTTAAATAAATATACCAAGGAATATCTATAGTCTTAAATAATATACCAATGATTATCTATAGTCTTAAATAAATATACCAATGAATATCTAGTCTTAAAAAATATACCAATGAATATCTATAGTCTTAAAAAATATACCAATGAATATCTATAGTCTTCAAAAATAAGAGTATGCAACTGAATGAATTTTCATGGAATAAATTAATCCCTTGTGGGGGTGAATATTGAAGGAGCCTACCTGACTTGTAGTCTTGGGTATTTTTGCATCTCGTCCAATTCTACCAATCAGGCTGAGTAACTTCTCTCTGGTTTTATCATTCTCTTCCTGCCATTTCTGTCAAACCAAATCATATATCAGATGTATGTATGAAAGGTGTGATAAAGGGGCTAATTTCTTAAGGGTTTTCTAAACTGTATATTGACATTTCTCATTAGAAATCTACACCATTTAAAATGAATCCTAGGTGAGACTTCAAGTTAAGTCATGCCGATATAAAAGATCATTTTAGAAAAACTTTTGAAGTTCAGGACTATTTGTTTGAAAATGAAAAAGCTACATAGAATGTGAATCCAATACTTCATAAGGTTTATGCCACCAGAAACAATGCAGTATGTTCATTTGCCTTAAATGTGAGCCTTTACTGGGCCAAATATCGTTTACAAAAATTAACTTGAGAAAATGTATTGAATGTCAAGAGACGAAAACTTCCGAAAAGTACAGTATTGAACCAAATACACTGCAGCCTCACTATAACACGGTTGTCGGGAGCCATGATGCTAGATCCGCGTTAATAGTGGGGTTGACAAATATAACGCGGGGTCCCTTACGCGCCATATGCCAGACCATAACCACTTAAGAAACAATCAGATTCAAGAAGTAGTCTATTCATATTTCAAGATTGTGTTGAGTTACGGACTTATCATTGAATTTATTGTGAATAAAAGAAAAGCAAATAAAAAACATAATCAAAACTTACATGTTTAACTATATATTTCTTTTTATTTGTTTCATTACGATTCAAGTTAAGGATCATTGATAGAGGCACGTGCAGTTTAAATACACACTACAGAAAAAGGAGGGTGGATTCAGTTAACCCATGTTCTATTTATAGATTTAAACTCCAAGTAAGGAGTGAGTAAATTTTATCGATAGTTCTCCCAGCATGTGTACCTAATGCTTTACCATTTAAACTAGGTGTGTGTATACATATGATGGAAACAAAGAAGTTAAAACTTCATGTGTTAGTGATATTTGTTTAAAAAGTGTGCATACGGTTGGACGCCCTAGGTTTGGGGAAAAGCATGGGTGCACGAGGGGATTTATGCATCTGTATCCGATAAAAACCTGTAGTTGCTCTAAGTTTTGAGTCAATCAGGCATAAAACACTCCCCTGAATAAGCGTGTACAAACTAATGATATTATGTAATTTATCAACACTATGTACACATAGATTTAAATCTTCCCTCGGGTCACGGATTGTGTACGTATAAAGGCCACGCGCTTTGTTTAAAAGACCGTGACAAACAATGGGGATTACCCAGGGAGTTATTGATTTTCACGCCTTCGGAGTAGTAGGTAGACTTTCTATTTAGGATGCCGACCGCGTCATTTTGCAGAAAGGGGGAGATTTAGGCTATTGTTTAAGCCCTAATGTGCTTGAAATTTTGGGAGCCATAGGAGACCCGCGTTATAATGAATATCGCGATATAACGGGTCGCGGTATAATGAGTCTGCAGTGTAATTAAAAAAAGTATATCAATTACTTGAGGCTAGAAAATTCTTTAAAACTCATCAAAACTAATAGGAGAAATAACAACCCTCACAAAATCTCTGCTTTTATTCAAAATTTGTTTCTCAAAAAGTTAGAGTGGAGGTGCTCTAAAACAAGCAAGTTATTAGTAAATATGCAGTAGTAAATAAGAACCCATGTAAGATTACCTTTTGTATAAGTAAGACAAGATGTTCCAGTTGATTGGAGTCAAATTTAACAGCAGCTGCGGCTATGATGGAGTGAATGTTGTCTATCACATTGTTTGTCTGAGAAATCTGAAATAGAAAAGCATAATCTTATGATTGTTTATTTGTCCCAAAATTAATTCTTTTGCCACTGTTTGAAAAAGAAAATACATTATGATGTTTTATTTATAATTGAGGCTTCTGCCTAAAAATTGAGGCTTCTGCCTAAAAACCAATACACTCCGCATCTAATTCAGCAAAGTAATGGTCTTTTCCTAGTATTGTCTATTTGAATATTGCTTAAAAGTTGAAAAAATTATATGCAAGATAAAATTTCGGTATGCACAAAAACTACACATATGCATTCCATGGTCAACTAACTAGAGATATGTCAACTTCCCTAGACTACTCATCCTTTCGCAACACATACTAATTAATGTTTTATGATTTTATATGAATTGATGTTTCTTCAAAGTAAGCTTAATGGAAATAGAGGTATGCTGAACGGTTGAAAGCAATGTGAAAGCAACTAACAAACATGCCAAAAACAGATGTTGGTGTGATTAATGATTGGGCACAGCAGTATACTGTATGTATAGGATACTATTTAATTTGCATAACTTTACGCCATGCCATTTTTTCTAATTTGAATTGTTATATATGAAGGAATCTTAAAACTTTTTGCCAATCTTATTGGAATCTTTTCGAGACATTGCTCTATTGAAAATGCCAATGCCATCACTGTTTGTAAGCATGTTTTCTATAACATCCAAAAATCAGACTGTTTGTGAAAAAAACATCGGCTAGCATATCCTTGATAGCTGTCATAGATAACCCCAGGAATCACAATTTGACCAGAATAATGAAAGATGATACAGAAATACATACCTGCATTTTCCAGATCATGGTCAGTTCATCCGAGGTAAGGTCCGTCCCGAGGAAGTCAACAATCCCTTTAATCTTATCACAGTACTGGGCTTGGTCTATGCTTCCTGTAAAACAGAGACCATGAAGATAACATTTGAAATAATTGTAACAAATTAAATGAGAAATTTAATTATGGTCTCGTAAAATTGCAGTAATCCCTCTTATCTTGACCTAATTATTGTCTTCACTACTTGCGTTGATTTCCGATTTTGATAGTTTTTCTGTCATTTCCTCTTAAAAATTTTTCCTAGAACTGGTGTTTCCAGTTTACAAGCTTTCTCTATAACCCTGAGTGCCATGGAGGGAAGCTATTTATAACATTTAGGTATAGTCCTTGATGTGTTTGTATGGTGTTTAATATCTTTCAACAATTTTTCAGGTATGTATTATGTAACGGCTTTCCTGGACCCGGAGTACTAGGCTCGGTCTCTGAAGTGACTTGTCAAAGGTCACTCCTATGAAACCAGAGAAGTTGGTGGGGCTCAAACCCAGGACCCCTAATTTCTCTAAGTCCGCAAATTAACCCACTGGGCCACACAGGACCTTAGCCCTTGATGCGACTAGCAGCTGTCTCAAACCTGCCACCTTCCTGAACATGACAGGCACTCTTACTCTGTTACATAGAAGTGGTCTACCTACCTTCCAGGGCTATAGATAGAACTTTATTATCCAACAACCAGGCCTGTATTTTCTCTGCTGGAATGGCCGTCTTCAGTCGGGGAACTTTATTACTTGTGGCTTCATCAATTAACTTGGTAACCTGTATATCAAATTGGTTATAGTAAGTTTCTGACACGGGTACCATATGGGTCCTTTTCATCTGCACCATACCATCATTTTTCAGTTTTGTAACAACTTTCTTGGATACACCAGTACTAGCCTAGGGCTCTGAAGTGACTTACCAAAGGCCAACCCCAAGAAACAAGAAGTCTTGATGAGGCTCGAATCTGCAAGCCCTGAAGTCTGGGCCCACCATCTCAACCAGTACGCCACACAGGACCCTTTTCATTTCAGATCTTTCCCTTATTTGCATGTACGTAAAGCATAAATGTAAAATATGGTTGTTGTGATACAAGCAATTTATTCTTTTCTTACAATATTTACTTTACGAAATGACAAAATCAGTTTTATTTCTCATACTGTATTATCATATGAGGGAACAATGGATATAATTTACAATAACTAACTTCGGTGATTTCAATCCCTTCATTCATATTAACATGTTTTAACATGTAACCTGTAATCAAACGTTTCAATAATTGCTATGACAAAAAAGAAATTGACACAGATTTTCAGAATCCAATCAAACATAGCACAGGTTTATAACAGAGGAAGCCTAAAGAAGGTACCTTAACCATTCAAAATTTCATACATAAAATTATACAGTTAACCCAAAAAGCTCCAAGTTACTCCAGCTTTTGGACTTTCCTATTTAACAACATTTGTTCACAAAATCAACAGGTAAAATCTCTTCCCAATTAAATAAAAAATAAGTAAACGCCTATGGTTTAAGATAGAAAATGTTTTTTACCTCTTTCAGAGAGTTCATTTTGGCATTGAAATGTGGTGACTTCAGCATGCGTAAGGCTACATCTAATCGTAAGTCATCCAAGGCATCGGTGTCAGTAGGCCATATGTGCATACATAACAGCTTCATAGAGGCCAAGAGGTCGGATACACTTCCTACTTTCTGTGAACAAAATACAAGCGAGCAGTAATGACTATCGGTCTTCCTTGCACAATTGTGTTCATCATCGACACAAAACGTGATACAAAAATAGCCTTTTAAAAGAGTTTTAATGATGTTTTTTGAAAATTTAACAAAACAGAGAATTTTGTTCAACCATTTGTAACAGATACCTTCAGAACTAATCTTGACAATGCTTACGGGCAATTGAATATGGGTCATCATCCATTATGGAGAGTTGGAGATCGCAACACAAATGAAATAATGTTGATTGATGTAAAACGCATATGATTAAATTAGATAAATATGTCATAAAGGGGATTTAAGTTAATAAAAGAGATTGTAGCACACTTTACCTTTTCCTTGAAATCCTTCTCCTCCAAATTCTGGACATATTTAATCGACTTCTCCATTCCATTGGCTAACACATTTCGAACAACTTCAGAGTTCAAAAACTCTGAACACATGCCAACTGGCTTTAACAAGGCGGCTATAGACTGCAAAAAAAGGAAACAGAACATGGGTTAAAAAAAATAACATCATCCAAACAAAAATTCACCATCCCAAATTATTTGTTTGTATGGTGTTAAATGACATGTCAACAATTTTTCAGTCATGTTACCTCTTTCCAGAATCCATCAGTGCTAGGCTAGGGCTCTGAAGTGTCTTGCAAAAGCACACTTCCACAAAACAAGAGGTGTTGTTGGGCCAAAACCCCCAAGTTCTAAGTCTCCCACCCTAACCACTGGGCCATGCAGGACCTCCATCCAAAATGAAATGAAAGTATAGGGCACCTTTCAAAATTTTAGGGAATGGCTGACAGGATTTCATGCCTTATCTTATGATCCATTTCTCCTTTAAAGAAGTTCTCTGCAACAGACCCATAAAACTTATTCAGAACAAGAGCTGCCCATAAGAAAGCATGCTTGACTATACGAAAGTCAGAGAGGGGTATAGGCCAGCGAAAGATCATTGTTTCTAAAATATGAGGATGCACACAAAACCTAAACCAAAATGTTCTAAGAACAGAAACTGGTATTTTTTTGCTTCAAATCAAAGGCAGAGTCATTGCACTTGATCAGTAATCTAACATTATGATACAAACTTGCATGTAAAAACTTGGCAATTTTTTAAGTACAAAAAGCCGCATAGTTTGCTTTAATTCAAACAAGAGATATGGAACTTGGTAAGTGACCTTACATATTGACACTGAACACACTTGGAAAGTATGAACCAATTTCATACAGTAGTTAATGAGATATAAGTAAACTTGCATGCAAAAACTTGACCAAGGTGTGATGCCGACACTGTGGTAAATAGAATATCTTTTCTAATTCTTTAAATAGTCAAGCTAAAAATGGAGAAAACTGACTGGAAATCACACCTTATGCACCCTTTAAGCCATATTTATAAGTCACAAATGTGTTGTGGGTACAAAGATATACAGCCCAGGAATGGCCCTAACATTGACTGACTGAATGAAAAGTGGTTTAAGGCACATCAACAGCTAAGGTCATCTAGCACGCACTATGGCCTTAACATTTAATCAGCTCAACTCTTTCTCATTAAATTGATTTGTAACATACAACAGATAATCACCAGATCCAAAAAATGAATACAAGAAAGATGTATCATAACTGAAATTTGCCTTATATATCCTGTAACTCAAATAAGCAGTTTCTTCACAAGGTTTAATGTATATAAAGAAGCCTGTATAGAAATGTTGATAATTGAAAATACATGTTGTTACAAATGTACCTTTAAATGCAAATGTTATTGCTCCAATGTGAAAGTCTTAATGCTAACATATCAAATGAACTTACTGGAGCATCTAATTCTTCACTTTCCAGGATTTTCTGAATATTCTCAAACCCTTTCTGCAGAGCAAACTACAAAAGAAAATATACATGTATAATAACATATACTTTTAAGTGATCTTTGCTTAACTCATCTCTTCTCTTAAGACACCTCTTTCACTCAACCCAAGAAACAATTGTGACAAAAAAAAAAAATGCTAAATAATAACAATTTCTTCTTTTGTCACATTGGTTTTGATAAAGTACAAACAAGATTATTTCTATAAAAATATTCATAATTTCTGCCTACAATGCCTTGCAATTTGAATCATTTTTAAACTATACACATCAGATTTGGCAAATCATTACTCCGTAATAACTCACTTTACACTATCATCATCAGAATACTAAAGAAACAACAATGACAAACATAATGGCCTCTTATGGGTAATGTATCATTTTGACATATTGCTTTACAGCTAGTATCATAATAAAGAAAATGCATGTGACTTCAACGTTATCTGAATCAAGAAACAAGGTGAATAGCAGCAATGTGTGACGCATTTTTTGCCCAGGAAAATTTCAATAAATCAGTCGGGATTCAATCCCGGGACCCTCTAGGCTGACGCACTACCACTGGACCATGGTCCCACTATGAACAACATACTGTTGTAATGACCATATAAATAAGTCACCTACCCGGTTAACCAGTCCCGTTAACCAACCATAGGGATCTTTGTTGTAGGAGCTAGAAACACCAGCATATGGTTTACCATCTTCAAACTTCTCCTCCCACTCTGTTCTGTCTCTTCTGCTCTTGTTTTTGTAGTGAAATTCAGTTTCTGGATTAAAAGCCTAAAACAAAAAAAAGAGTAGATAGAACTGACTATTCCACTTCTGGATTAAAAGCCTATAACAAAAAAAGAGTAGATAGAACTGACTATTCGGCTTCTGGATTAAAAGCCTTTAACACAAAAAGAATTGAAAGAACTAAACTTTGTAGGAGTTGAGGTCTGCATAAAGGTAGAATACCCATAAACTGGATGCCGCCTTTACACCGAAAAGTTCCTGCAACGACCAATGTATACTTCTTGATATACATCAGTCGTGGCCAAAACTATTCTTTGTTAAGCCTGCAACGACAATGACCAAAGTAATCCAACGAAAGAAAAAGTTTCATAATGGCGGAGTATCGATATCTTAACCCATTACCTTATGTTTGACTGTCAGACTATTTTTATCCGAAGAATCATAGTTTAATGGTGATAATGGTAATTATGAGTGATTTCTTCTTTCAAAATAGTGATTTATCATTCCATATGTAGATGGTATGTCAAAATATGTACATACGATAGTAAAATGAACTATGCTTCTCATAAATAAATCAAAATTTCAGAAGTTTTGATAGAGGGTGTATTCATAAGGATGCTTTTTTTGCAGTATATATTTCCAAAATTATAAGACTAATTCCATTTTGTGGGTACTCATCAAATTTCTCTGGTTATTTCTTTTTTGTATGGCATTTTACGTCGCGAACAATATTTCATACATCTAACGGCTTTCCTTGGTCCACCAGTATTAGGCTAGGGCTCTGAAGTGACTTGCCAAAGGTCACTCCCACGTAACCAAAGGTGTGAGTTGAGTTTTAAGTCCGCCTACTTGACCACTGGGCCATGCCGGACCCTTTCTCTGGATAAAATGGGCCACGTCACAGGAAAAGGGGCACTCGGACATAGCAAACAGTGTAGCCCTATACCAGCCGCCACGTCACTGACGTGGCGGCTGGTCTGGGGTTACACTGTTTGCCATCTTAGAGGACATCAAGTTCTACCTTTAAATAAATACAAATGATAACTGTCGTGACTAGATACTGGAATAATAGCGCTAAGAAAGAGATGAGTCAGCGGTTTTTATTTATGTCCGAGTGCCTCTTTTCGCGTGACGCGGCCCAAATGATTCTCGTGAGCGTCATGGAAGTTATTTCTGATGGAACCAGAGACTTCAAATTCCCGGTTTATGTAAATCACAAGTACTGCTTTTGTCAAAGCAGTATTTGCGATTTGCATAGAACCCAAATTTTAAGCCTTTTTGATTCAATCCGAATCAACATCATGACAAATATCGACATTCTGACAATGAGTTTCCAAAATAAAGGGTTTTGAGAATCTATAAAGAAGCTCAGAGAATACACCCATTTTCCCTGACCACTGAAATTCCTTACCATAACGAGTACTTCCATCAGACATATTGGTACAGGAAGATGAAGCAGTCTGGCTGCGGCCAAATCCACCAACAACTGGAGCATGTTGTTGATGCCCTCCTGTATCTCACTGTTCCACCTGTGTACAGCTGTGGATGTCATCAGCTATCAAAACAAAACGTTTGCTTGGGTTACTCATTCATAATGTAAACAAAGCAACAACTGCTTGTCTCAATGGTATATTTTCTGGATCAGCTACCAAAAGAATTTAAGTAGAATTTTGAGAAAAAATCTTGAATTCGGGAAAAATGTTTCCTAAATTCCATTGGAAAAGGGTTCGTTTACGAGACCCAAACAAAGAATGAAAAAAAGAAAAAATGCTGGTTTACCAGACCCAAACAAAGAATGAAAAAAAGAAAAAATGCTGACTAGGTTATAGGTACCTTCATTTTGGCATTCTCAAAAGATGATAAAGAAAATTGGAGTAAAACAAAATGAAGCAAAATTTCTATTTTGTACACAATACCAAAACAATTTGAATTGCCACATTAGACAAAAATCATAAATTATCAAACCATCACTTGAATTTTTTCCAGGCACAATCAACATTCCTCAAGTCTTGAAACTGTGATCTTCTAGGTAGGGTTTTACTAAACATTTTACGTTAAGAATTTGTTTAAGTTCAAAACAACCTTGTGAGGTAAGTAATATTGCAAAGTAACACATCATTGAAATCGTCTCTCCCAGATGCTTCCAATGGAGTGTCGCATTACCATGGGTGAAAGTATTTAAAAGACCTGAAATCCCTAGTTCTCTAATCCTGAAAAGGCAGTTTTACTATATGTTGTATTGTTCAATAGGGATAAAACGTCTCTTGGAAATCAGGAAAAATCCTGAGCACTTTCAACAATGCATTACAATATCTTACTTTTATATATGATACCGGTACTCTCTTTGTTTATCAATTTTCAAATATGCATATATTTTCCATGAACCATTAAGTAAAACGCTACCCTGGATATGTAAATATCCCAGACTTTTAGCTTACCTTCTGAAATGATTCTGTCATCACTCTATTGATGAACCTCATACAGTTATCATCGTTATCCATTATACCTGCAGGATAAATGTTGGAATTACAGTCTTTAAACCATTACTAATCAAGAACGACATCTAACCAGTTTGTTGCAGACAACTTTGGAAAACATTGTGGGGGAAAAGGAGAAATTGCTATTAACGAAAAATAATCTTCTTAAAGATTTTTCAATTTCATCACATTTCAAAATGTCATCTGCAAACTCTTTCTATTTGGGACAGTCGAAAAAAATTTGGTGTTTGGTAAAGGGTTAATGCTTACCCAAATATCTGTATGAAAATTTGATAATAAATGTGACCGTTTAACTAAGGTCATTTTCAATTGCACAAGACCTAAAGAAAGAAGTTACTCATCATGAGCCAATTCTCTGTTTGTTACAATTATGTTCGACTATATCTTCAAAAGCTGTCTCTCTCAAACATGCAAGAAGTATGGTTCAAAGAAAGGAAGGCTAAAACATGTTACCTAGCTGAAACTTAAATCTTAATTAAAATAGATGGAAGAACAGATTTTAACAACTTATAAGTATCAATCACTTGATTCGACTTCCTGGCACATTTCCAGAACTCACACCAAATGTAGATCGAACAAACATCTCTGAGATTTCAACCTACAACCTTATTGCCCTAAAGCACTAATTACCAACAGTGGTGGCAAAATCAATTGCCTGTACAGTACATGTATGCAATTTTGGTTTTTTCCTCCAAAAGTTACTCATCACAATGGTGCTCCCTTTTCCAGCCATACTACACCTTCAAACACCCAACCCGGTGTCCATCGACCACAATGAATCTTCACTGCAGCATTATCTCTATCCCTTTACCAAACACCAAATTTACAACTGTCCCAAAGTGAAAGAGTTTGCAGACGACATTTCAAAATGTGATTGTGATTGAAAAATAATCTTCTGATAGGACAGAAAACATTGTGGGAAAAGGAGAAATTGCTTGTTACGAGCAATTTCTCCTTTTCCCACAATGATTTTTGGAGTCATTTGCAACAGTCTGGTAAAATGTCGTTATTGTTAGTAATGGGCTAAGACAAGATCGCAGTGTTCTTTCACACAGAATTTGCAGTATCTGTGTGGAAATAGGGAAAAAAAACATGTTGCTTGTACTATAATGCCCTGCTTGTACAAACGCCATAACAAACTAGTAAATTTATCATTATATGAACAAGTACAGCAAAAGATTTGGCATTTCAAAACAAGTTAGTCAAACTCTGATACCCCTGCCAATATCCTCCAAAGATATGTTACCTGCAGTGGCTAGCCTTGCTGCAGCTATTAAACATTTCCCGAGAGATTCCTCCTTCTTGTAAGGAATGGACCAATGCTCTGCAAACACCCTTCCCTCAAGTTCATAGAGATTGGTTACAGGGAACTCATAGGGATTACATTCTTCCTCGATGGGCTCTGTACTCTGACTCTCATGCATTGCCTCAACACCAACTCTCTGGAAAAAAAAGTTATTTACCGTTAATCAAAATAATGAAGTGTAGATTACATGAAACTGGTGGAGGGTTCAGTGAAAGACTATAGTAGGTGCTTAACATACGTGCAGCACTTACTGTAGTATTGCACTGAACCCTCATGGTGGTCTTCCTTTCTTTTCTTTTTTTTTTCTTTCTTTTTTTTGCCTTTGTCAGTTGTCAGGTTTTCTGGCAAACAGGGAAAGCAAACAAAATGCAAAAATTGATTCAAAAAAGAAAGAAAGAAAATGAAGTGATATCAATTTGGTTTTAATAAAGATTCTTCTACATGCATCATATTCATATAGTTTTGGATGAGTGCTCTGTTTGTTCAAAAGTGAGCCAGCAATTTGAGTAAAATCAAAACTAAATGGTAGAATCAACAGGTCAACATTGAACAACAACAACAAAAAACATTAGATAGAGCTTCTTTAGCAAACTAGCTTATTGAGCTTTCTTGTCTGAGGTTAAAGACTTATACCTAGATCACATACAAAGTGTTCTCAATAAGAAAACACCGCAGGTCAAAATCACTGTCTCAAATTATATTTTGGCCGGTTCAAATTTGTGGCCTGTTCAGATTTTGTTCTGGCCTGTTCAACCAATTTTTGTTCAGAACACTGCATATATGTATACCGTCAAAATTCATGTAAATGAGGTTACAAAAGGCATTAACTATAAGTTACAACCATAAAAGAAAAGGGTTATGTTAACCACAAACTGTAATTGTTTGAATAAACGTTTTCTGCAAGAACAGATCATATTGCAATATTCAGCAAAACAAAGAATCGGGCGTTAAAAATAAACGAAGTTTCAGCTAAAGTCATCAACAATTCACACCATACAAACTCGATTTTATGCATATATATATAGAACTTGTAGTTGAATCATTGAGAGAATTTCTCATGTTATCAATATTTCTAACCAAACAATTGGCATGCAATTTAACTTACTGTACAATTAACATCTGCTGTTGCTTTCATTAATCAACAGAATGAGAAAGTTTGCCTTTCAATTATTTTAATTTCTAATTAATCGTGATTGACATGTCATTTGTTACATGTATTGTTAAGAATTAACATCTGCCATTACTTTTAATAATCATTGAAAGGGGACATTTCAAATTCAACAATGTTCCCTTATTTGATGTTTTGCTAGCAAGTATTATATAAATAATAAAGCGTTAACACAGCGCTCATTAAAAACTCTAGACACTAAAAGGTACAGGTGAGGAACATTTTCACAAGTATATAGGTTTACCAAGAGTCAATTAAGTGGTCTGAAAATACCTAAGGAAAGAACTGTTCCAGCAAGAGGATGTGGCCAAAAAGGCTGAAAACTGAAACTAGATCTAGTAAATCAAGCAAAAGCTCACAAGGGCCATCACAGATGAAGGTTTAAATGTAGGTCAAATTTTAAGGACCAGTGACCATTTTACACTAAACCATGGCTATTCTAAGCAAGGGGTAAGTGAGGGCAATGATTAGTCACAATTAAAAGACTTCTCCAACATTAGAATCGGCAGGGTAGTGCAAAGTCGTGTGGCATTAGCCATTACCTCTGCGTCAACTACGTCCTAGTAAGTGGGAGCCAGATTGGGACCATTTTTCACTAAAATATGGATATTTTGAGCAAGGGGTAAGTAAGGACAATGACTAGTCCCAGTCAAAAGACCTCTCTTTAAAAGGTCTACCCTTTAAAATGGGCGGGGAAGTGCGAAGTCGTGTGGCATTAGCAATTACCTCGGCGTCAACAACGTCCTCGTACGTTGGAGGCAGATTGGGGCCGTATACCGGGGTCGTAGCGCTTTTGGCAAAATCCTTCATCTCCATATCTACATCTATGTCGTCCAGTGTATCAAACGTCGTGCTCGGGTGGTCGTTTGTCAGAATCGCGACGGCATCGTTGAGACTGTTCTTCGCCAGTCGGAGGGCCTTTCGGACATCCAACTCGCTGGGAAACCCCATCGACAACAGCGTTTGAACATGTTCTTCGTCCACTTCCATTATTGCATACTCACAGAGCGTTATCCATTTGTTGATTGATGGTCACGATGGTGTTTGGTTTTATTCTAGGGTTACGAAATTCAGTTAAATACGAACGCTTTCAAATACGAAAGTCGACTGTCCACCATTTTAGATTTCACATGTCTCTGGAGAGTATTCAGGAAAGATAACTCTGTCGGTATTTTACATAGGCGTATCGATATCGCATATCTGTAAATGTGAGAAGAGTAATGCGTGGGCGAGCTGGGATTGACTCTTGAAACTCTACACTCCTTACTCCTTAGCACATTTTACATACAAACCTGTACAATGCTACTCATTGTATTGATAAATAAAAAAAAGCTCATTCTTAATCTTCAGAAACTATGTCTTCTTTTTCTTGTTCTTCTTCTTGTTGAACATCTTGTTATTGTTCCTTTTCACCATCTTCTTGTTGTTCATCTTTTTCTTCTTGTTCTTGTTGTTGTGTTCTTCTTCTTGTTGTTCTTGTTCTTCTTCTCCTCCTCCTCCAACTCCTACTCCTCTCCCTCCATTTCTATTTCATACGCATATCATCCCCATTTTCGTCTTCTTCAAAGCATTTTATTCAAAGATTCTACAAATTTGGGTTCTAAACGGGTCACATTGCTCTTCATTTGGCGTTCTAATATAGAACACGTCGGTATAAAATGTTAGCTATGTCTATGATCCTGCATTTAGACGATGAATCATGCTTGGACACATGGTTGATGCTGCTTTTTGTGAAAGGATTCTGTATGCTGACCATTGATAATCTTGTCCATATAGACCTTTAGGTCTGTTGTTCAGCTTAACACGGCGGCGACGCGGTTAAAGTACACGTATGCATCACATGTTTACGCGCATATCGCGCATGTGTGTCAGGGTTATTTCAAAGGTAGATATACGTGTTAAATTAGCGCTGCATGCTCCCCACTACCCGTTTTGAAAACCACACTGTTACGATATTTTCATAAGGGCGCATCCAAAAATTATTTAATTATTCCAAAAAGAAATGGTTGAAGGAGCGTTTGAAATTCAATTTACATTGGGAAGTAAGAAAAAACGTGTATTTGTTGTTTTTTGCTCACATTCTTGTAAAATTATGCTTACTATTATTTCGCTGTATATTGAACACGCGCATTAACAGGCTTAAATACCCTAACCATATTTGTAGCATATTGTATTGTGGTTTTACTCAATAGACACACATGCTGAGCGCAAATCATGTATTCGGACTATCTCGATTTATAACGATGAAGACCACTTGGGGTAAAACGCCACACTTAACATGGGGCAAAACGCCTACAAGGGGCGTATTGCCCCGTTGCTACATTTGCTTGTTGTTGTGTTCATTTTAGTTTATTAAAACAACATTTGTAAGAATAATTTGATATTCAATTGTAAGTTTACAATAGATTACAACATGAGAGAGAGAGAGAGAGCGAGAAAGAGAGAGAGCGAGAGGGAGATACAGGGGGAGAGAGAGAGATGGAGGGAGGGAGGTTATTTGATATATAGATAGAAAGGAAGATTATATACCGCAATTGGTTATCTTTTCAGACATGGTTAGAAATTACGAAAGAAAGACAGAAAGAGGGTCGTATGGAAGTGAGATGCTTACAGCGGTATTAGCTGCTATAACAGTGGAATGGCTCTTAAAACTGCAGCAAGGGAATTTGGTGTTCCCCTAGATCATTTAGACGGCACCGGGATGAAAGTGCCAATCAGCCTGGTACCTTAACGATGGGAAAACTCAAATCTATTTAACCTGACTTTGTAGAAAAGGAACTGCAAGACCATATCAAATTCATGGAAAAGCGACTATATGGTCTTACAACGTCAGATGTCAGGAAACTGGCATTTTAATTAGCAGAGAAGGCCAAAATTCAGAACCCATTTAACAAAGCATCTCGTATGGCAGGGAAGGATTTGTTTAGGGGATTCTTGGCTCGACACCAGAACCTCAGACCCAGAGAGCCTCAAGGAACAGCGCCGCAATTGCTTAGTACCTCCTGAAACTGGGTACATGTAGTAAAATGGTGAAGAATGGGTACAATGTCAAATCTGTCTAAGGTGGGCCCATGACGAATGTACTCCGGGAACTATGACATGATCTGTGTGTCCGAACTGTGTATCGGATGAAGATTGAATTAGTTTAGTTTAAACTTATTTATTTTACATCGATTGTGAAACAAGTTTTTACAACTTGGATTAATCACTCTCGATTCTGTTTCCTAGATTTATAACCAGTACTCGCGCCGAATGTGTATTAATGAAAGTTAACAAGGCATATCCCGCTTTTCACAGGATTCGGACCCACCACCCTCGTGTTAAGAAGCCGACGCTCTACCCCTTGACCACTGGCCTCTACAATAACTATTTACATGACAGTTTCTTATGTTTAGTTGTCAATTTACCTTTTGATGATTGATGCCGAGTTATGAATAAAACTTCTAGACGTGACCCGTATAATATCGGTTTCTAGTAAATGAGCTTATTCTGACAAACGCACGAATACATTTCGATCCTAGATTTTTTGCTGGGCGTCGCTAGTTCAATGAAGTTCTATTTTCAAAACCGTCTAACCGCAGGTTCATTTCTATGGATTATAAAATGATATAGAATGTATATACATCAGCCTTCCCGAAACTTCGTAGGCTCTAGGCCATTGACTGACTGAAATCCCTGAGGTCTGACAGAGACCTTCTCTGGACTGACAGTTTTTGACATAGACAAAGAAGAAAGTGTTCAGTTATGTCCTACTGGGCATCTCATAGTTTCGAGAAGTATGTATTTCTCTTTTTGCCACAACATTGTGTAAATTGTAACCTATGTAAAAAAAAACTAGCTAATACATAGGAATCAGTGGCATTCATGAAGGCCATATGAGATAATCTTTTACCCCCCCCCCCCCTCCGGGTTCGTTTTGCCCCATACGCAGGGACGTTATGCCCCGAGCGTGGGACAAAACGCCCCTTTAGAAAAAATACTATTTTTCTGATTAATTAACTAACTCGAATAATTAAAGACGCATTGAATGTGTCAGATGTTCAGTGGACTCAGGCAGATATAAAATATAAAAAAAACCTTTAATCTTTATTCTTTACCAAAATAATTACAAAACAAAAAAAATGGGGGCCTTTTGCCCCACCCTACCTTACTCCAGCGAAACATCCTTTTAAAACTATCAGTAGCTTGGTGGACAGTAAATTGACCCAAAGACCTAATGTTTATTAGGTCTTTGATTGACCCTAATCATATATTCACCCATTTGCATTCAATTGGGCGACGGAAAATGTTGCCATGTACAAAAAATACCACGATGTGCATTATACATGCGTCAAATTTGCTTGGCTAAGTAATAAAACTGCCATCCAACATCTGAATTCACCCAAACGAGGAGCTTCTGGTTGTATGATAGTTTTCTTGAGCAAACCTTGCGATTCGCACATTGCTGGACAACGTTACCTCTTGTTGATGTGTGCACGAGTCCCATCAATATGTAGCGAAGTCAAGGATTGGTTGAGGCCCCATCAGCTCAGTCGGTAATGCGTACGACTCGGAATGCATTGGTAAAAAATTCGAAACGCAGCTCAACAAAGCGCCGACGTTGAATGAATCGAATGTGACATTTTTGTTCGTGTCCCTCCACTGATCAGTTATTTCGTATAACCTTATTTGTATTATATCGATTGTTTAGGAAGCGTGAAGCTTGTTAAATTCATCCTCGATTACTGATTCCTGGAAACTAAACCAGAAGCGCCGATTTGTGGGTTAGTCCTAGCAATTCTCATGGCACTTAACAGAGATCAAACCCGGGACCCTCGGTACAAGAGGCCGACGCTCTGCACAGTTGTGTTCACGTAGGGAAAGCAGTCGATGGCTTCTCAGGACTATTGTGCAGTGCGCTGGTATAGAAATACATTGGGTATAGACAGATGCGCTGGCAGCCATCATGTGACTTAGGAATGAAAATGCTGTTTAACTCTTTACCAGCTGCAGACGAGTCACGCCGATTGTTTTACTTGAAGCAGATGGCATTAAGAAGGTTTGTAAACACGTGAAAACAGTTCAGTTCTGTTGTTGCGATGTGTGAATATACTGAAAAGATTGAAAAAGCATTGTGGCAAAAGGGGAAATTGCTTGTCACAAGCAATTTCTCTTTTTGCCACCATGCGTTTTGAAAGTCGTCTTCTGGAGGACGCAAAAATGTGGAGTAAAGTGGTAATGTGTTAAAATGGCGACAAACCCAAATCAAACCAATCACAAATACCTTCCTTTACATGTATACAGCGTGTATGTTCGACTTCTTCAGGAACTATTGGATTTTTAATTTTAATGGGTTAAAGCGTATCTCAGATCCCCTAAACGCTGTCGACAAAGGCAAGATTTTTTAGTTAGGCCCTGATTGTTCTTTATAAATAGGAGGATTTCTTCAAAATACTCAGGTTTCTTTTAACTTTATAATTGTGCAGTAGGTCTTAGGTCATAAGGTAAAATTCACATAATCGGTCATTGATTTTGTTCATGTTCTTGTCGTAACCTCTCGCCTGGGAGAACCGTCTAGTGATGAGGTTTCAGCTAATAATCAGCTGCATTAGCCTTGTACTGTTGTATTGTTCTTTGAACGTTAATGAAAATTAGGGACCTAATGCATTGTTTGAGAGAACATGCTGGTATTTATATAGGCAACACAACCGCTCAGTGTGCGACAGTGTTTTTCACTGCTCGGATGTGTTTGTGTCTTTGAGAGGTTCATTTGCTCGGTTCGTTACATTGGTGTCAGCGGTGGGATTAAGACTTCGTCTTCTATCGGAGTTGCCTTCC
Source organism: Cerastoderma edule (assembly GCA_947846245.1). Taxonomy (NCBI): domain Eukaryota; kingdom Metazoa; phylum Mollusca; class Bivalvia; order Cardiida; family Cardiidae; genus Cerastoderma; species Cerastoderma edule. Next base: position 45,163,069 of record OX401405.1, read on the forward strand.
CCACGTGCTTCCCAAGGGCCAAGACTCGGGACGAGTCTTCTCTTAAGTGGGAGTTATGTAAAGTTCGTTGAACGTTTATGAAAATTAGGGAACTGATGCATTGCTTGTGAGAACATGCTGGTATTTATATAGACAACACAACCGCTCAGTGTGCGACAATGTTTTTCACTGGTCGGATGTGTTTGTGTTTTTGAGAGGTTCATTTGCTCGGTTCGTTACACTTTGTTGAGCTGTACAGCATGCATCCTTCACCGTTGATTAGCACTATTTACGCAGTCAATGTTCTACTTTGTACGTAAAGATTCGCGATATTATCAATGTGTTCATGAGGGTGAGGTAATTGAACTTAAAGAAAGTGCCTCAGGGAAAACTGTAGTATTAGCATTTTGAAACTCATTAAATCGTCGGATTTCTTCGGTCGTTCTCGGTAGAAATCGGTCGAGGCCGGAACTATACGGTTTAATGCGAATAAATTCGGCCCCGACCTATGTTTATCGATAACGACCGAAGAAGAAAGCCGACGGAAGAATTAGTTACAAAATGACGGATCATGGCTCTCTCTCTCTCTCTCTCTTCTCTCTCTCTCTCTTTCTCTCTCTCTCTCTTTCTCTCTCTCTCTCTCTCTCTCTCTCTCTCTCTCTCTCTCTCTCTCTCTCTCTCTCTCTCTCTCTCTCTGGGAGGGGGGGGGGCACTCACCTTTGGTACCTGGTGAACTGGGTGTGTCCATTTTCTGTTGGACGGAATGGTCCCATTGTCGGAAGGGTCACCTTTTATTCTTTTATTGATTAACAGAGCATAAGGTTAGTCATTTCAGGAATTATATTCTCTATTGATTTTTTTCTGTACAAAACTTATTTCTTACCCTTCTGATATACTGTTTTATGATGAGAAAGGAGTTTGTGACGCCCAGTTCATTGAAACACATGTATTTCTTTTGTTTTAACTTATACAACATGTTTTAACCTCCCTTTAATAACTTCACTTTAAGATTATAAATACGACTTTCACACCTTGGTATAATCAGAGCCACAATAGCGCAGTGGGTAGAGTTACCATCTCAAAAGCCATGGCTCAATACAAGAACTCTCTTATGCCGGTGGTTCGAATCCCTCGACTAATAAATAACGATGTGCTTTTTTTTTCTTCTCCATTTTTAATATTCCCTTTCATGTTTTTTATTGTGTATAAAGGTTAAGCTATCTCATAAGCGGCATGTTATCGTGATAACAAGTTCTGTATCTTTCAGAACAAGTTCTACCCAAACAACAAAAAATTTACAATTATTGCTCCATATTTGTCCTCGATCTTTGCTGCGAATATAAATATGCAAGAAATCTTGGGATAAACTCACAAGTAAGACCATCCTCTGAAAAGATCTGTTCGTGCCAGAATCAGAGGTTGCAACTATATACTTATTGTATGTCTTCGTGTGGCATACCTTGCTGGTTTTAATCAAATCTCATAATGGGCGGTAATCTAGGAATCTGAAGAACGAAAACGAAAATTCTGTTCTTGGGATAGATAGTAGGTCTTGTTGTGAAAAGGCGTAACTGTTTCGTTTTATCACAATGATCTTAGTCCTTGAAAGAAATATGTGACAGTAGCTTGCTTTGAAATGTAATACACAATTGAAGCAATTACTGTAGATGACGGTTTTTTTTTGTAAGAAGTTCTCGTGAATCGTTCATGCAAATAAATGGATAACTTCAAGACATAATCTTGTAAACATGTTTTAATTCCCTGGCCATGTAGCGGTCAATTTTGCTATCAATGACTTGTACCAAAATGCCTGAAAATCATTTATTGGAACGAAAATAGAAGTACCAGCTCGAGACTCGTCTTGGGGTCTTTTAAAGTGCATGTTACTTTTTTTGTTAGTCATAAACATGCTCAGTTTGTTGTACATGTTCTGATGTAAGAAGACAGGGTTTATGCTTGAGTATTAACAGCAGTGAAACGGGTTCTCTCCATTCCCCCCCTCTCTCTCTCCCCTAATTCTCTGTCCGTCCGTCCGTCCGTCCGTCCGTTCCTCCAAATTTATTAAATGTTTAAATCATCTTTTTAATGTATGCATTTCACAGAAAAAAATCCACGGGATCTTTTTATGCGCCCAATAAAAGAACCAATTTCTTTAACTATGTGTTGCTTAGTATAAAAAAAACATAAAAGTTATTATATGTGTGAGTAGGCAGAGAGTTTGTATTCCCTCAATAAAACGGTAGACATTGTATTTTGATTTGATAGCGACAGAGTGTATGTAACATTCGAATATTCTAAACTTACTGACGACTCCCTAAGACATGCATACAAAGTAGGTCTTGTACTATCTTTTTATCAACAATTGTAAAAGAAGGGAAATATGCTCGAAAAGTCGTTTTTTTTTTAAACTTTGACTATGTTGCTTTCAATATGGACAAACACACACAATTAATATGGGGGAATTGGTAAAACTATTGAATCAACGACCTTAAAGGGGTAAGGGCTATAGATCGTACCCGCAAGCAAACAGACACGTGGTCTTTGTTGCTATTGTACAATGTGAGTGAACACTGGTCACACCAAAAAGTTGATCCTCAAATTGAATATAAAGAAGGATTGGTGCTATAATGGGGTAAAGCATCAAAAAGGAATGGGTTTATGCAAAACAGAACTAGCTCGAGAGCTGGCCAGTTCAATACTGACTTATCTCGAAAGTAGGATTAGTTCAATATTGACTTATCTCGAAAATAGGGTTAATGCAATACTGACCTATCTAGGAAATAGAATAAGTGCAAAACTGACTTATCTCGGAAATAGAGTTAGTGCAATACTGACTTATCTCGGAAATAGAGTCAGTGCAATACTGACTTATCTCTGAAATAGAGTCAGTGCAATACTGACTTATCTCTGAAATAGAGTCAGTGCAATACTGACTTATCTCGGAAATAGAGTCAGTGCAATACTGACTTATCTCTGAAATAGAGTCAGTGCAATACTGACTTATCTCGGAAATATGATTAGTGCAATACTGACTTATCTCTGAAATAGAGTCAGTGCAATACTGACTTATCTCGAAAATATGATTAGTGCAATACTGACTTATCTCGAAAATATGATTAGTGCAATACTGACTTATCTCGAAAAAAAGAGTCAGTGCAATACTGACTTATCTCGGAAATATGATTAGTGCAATACTGACTTATCTCGGAAATATGATTAGTGCAATACTGACTTATCTCGGAAATATGATTAGTGCAATACTGACCTATCTCGAAAAAAAGAGTCAGTGCAATACTGACCTATCTAGGAAATAGAGTCAGTGCAATACTGCCTTATCTCGGAAATAGAGTTAGTGCAATACTGACTTATCTCGAAAATAGAGTCAGTGCAGAACTGACTTATCTCTGAAATAGGCTCAGTGCAATACTGAATTATCTCGGAAATAGAGTTAGTTCAATACTGACTTTTCTCCGAAATAGAGTCAGTGCAAAACTGACTTATCTCCGAAATAGAGTCAGTGCAAAACTGACTTATCTCTGAAATAGGGTTAATGCAAAACTGACTTATCTCGGAAATAGAGTCATTGCAAAACTGACTTATCTCTGAAATAGAGTTAGTGCAATGGTGACTTATCTCGGTAATAGAATCAGTGCAATACTGACTTATCTCGGAAATAGAGTCAGTGCAAAACTGACTTATCTCGGAAATAGAGTGAGTGCAAAACTGACTTATCTCTGAAATAGGGTTAATGCAAAACTGACTTATCTCGGAAATAGAGTCAGTGCACAAATGACTTATCACGGAAATAGAGATAGTGCAATACCGAACTATCTTATTTCTTTTATTTGTTCATTGCTTAACAATGCACAAAGTTCATCATTTAAGGAAGAAATTCTTAATTAATTTATTTCTGTATAAAACTCATTTCTTATACTTCTGATATATCATTTCATGATAAAAAAGGAGTTTGTGACGCTCAGCTCATTTATACACGTGTATTTCTTTTGTTTTAATCAAAACAACACATTATAACCTCCCTTCAATAACCACACTTTACAAATATAACTACGAAGTTTACACCTTTCTTGTATAAGATATACAATAGCGCAGTGGATAGAGTGTCCATAACATAAGTTACGTCTTTCTGCCTAAACTCTCTCATGCCACAGGTTCGAATCCCGCAATGGGTTATTGATGATATACATTTTTGTTTTATTCCCTATTAGTATTCCTTTTTATAGTTTTCATTGTGTATATAGTTTATGCTATCTCTAGCCGAAATAAGTCGACGTGAAGATTGCCTTAAATCCTCTGATTGAATAATGATATTGTGCCCGATTCAAAATTTTCTCAAAATTTTCCGATCGCGTCAAAATAGTTTGACTGGTGCTTTCTTATAACCGGCATGTTATGGTTATAACACTTTCTTTATCTTTCAAGACATTTTTATCCAAAACATTAAGAAATTATACAATCATTGCTTTATATTTGTCCTAGGCCTTTGCTGTGAATATGAATCCGTGAGGAATCTACGGAACAACCTCACAATATAGTAACGCCTACCCATCATAAACTAAATACCTCTTACCTTTAATAGAACCGGTAACTTATGTATCATACAGGCGTGTGCATATGAGGACACACATTGTGACAGAACTGGAGAATTTGCCCAAGGTGAGCATTTTCGCATTTTTTCACAATGATTTCCTTTGAAATGAAAGTTACACACAATCGATATGATTCCTGTGTATGACGCTTCTTTAGCTAGACTTTTTGAAGAAATACCTCTTACCTACGACAAACATTGTGACAGAAATCGAGAATTTGCCCAAGATGAGCATTTTCGCATTTTTTCACAAAGTTTGGCTTTGATTATACACAATCGATGCTATTCCTGTGTATGACGCTTCTTTAGCTCGACTATTCGAAGAATAATGAGAGCTATACTACTCACCCTGGCGTCGGCGTCACACTTTGGTTAAGTTTTTACGTGCAAGTTTGTATCTCATTAACTACTGTATGGAATGGGTTGATACTTCACACATGTGTTCAGTGTCATTGTGTTAGGTACCCGACAAAGTTTCATATCTCTAGAATTTTTTTTAACTTAAGCATGGTGTCATGTTGTACTAAAACAATCTCGGTTAAGTTTTTACATACAAGTTTGTCTCATGAACTACTGCATAGAATGGGTTAATATTTTAGTTTCAACTTATTTGTTTCATATCGATTGGGGCGGAAGCTTAAAGCTTATTAAATTCACTCTCGATAACTGTATGGAATGGGTTGACAATTGACACTTATGTTCAAGGTAGAAGTGGCATACATGTAACAAATAATGTACCCCATATGATATGCCTGATGTTTGCAGATGATATTGCTAACTGTTCTGATACTGTCATTAATCTACAACGACAACTCAACATTACTGCTCAATTTTGCGACGATACAGGTATGGAGGTGAATCAAGATAAAACAGAAATTATAGTCTTCAGGAATGGCGGTCCCTTAAGATCAAATGAGAAATGGTTTTATAATAATAAGCAGATTAAAGTAACCTCCAGATACAAATACATGTGCCTTCTATCAACTCCCAAACTGTCCTGGTTTTCAGCTCATCAAAAGCTGGCATCGCAAGCAACGAAAGCAACTTTCTCCATATATAGATATCAGCGCTCATTTGGATATTTTCCTTGTAAACATCTCTTTAAATTGTTTGATTCAATGATTAAGCCAATCCTGTGCTATGTTTCATATCTCTAGTTTTGAATTAAGGCAAATCATGCGGCCTTTTTGTACATAAAAACGTTGGTTAAGTTTTTAAGTGTAAGCTTGTATCTTATAAACTACTGTATGGAATTGGTTGATACTTCACATATGTGTTCAGGGTCATAATCTTAGGTTCCTGATCAAGTTTCATATCTCTCGTCTAGAATCAAAGCAAATTATGCAGCTTTTGTACCTTAAAAATATTGGTTAAGTTTTTACATGCAGGTTCGAATCTTATGGACTGATGTATGGAATGTGTTGATACTTCACACATGCGTCCAGGGTCATAATCTAAGGTCCATGACCAAGTTTCATATCTCTTGTTTCTCATAAACTACTATAGGGAATGGATTGGAATTTTACAAATGGATTAAGGGTCATAATGTTAGGTAACGAACAAAGTTCAAAACCTCTGTTATTGACTTGAAGCAAAGTATGCCAGTGTCTTAGAAAATCTTGGTTTAAGTTTTGTGTGCATCCTCATATTTTAGGAACACATCAAACGTCACTGACCTATACCCCTCTCTAACAGTATTCAATAGTCGAGCATGCTGTCTCATAGACAGCTCTTGTTTAAGATGTTTCGGTGAATCGTTCCTCAACAAATACATGTACAAATTCAAGAAATACTCCAGTTAACATGCGTTAGATTTTCAGCCGCCAATCCATTCATATTAATATCAATTAGTTGTACAAAATAGCTTCCTGGACACGAAGTTTGTTGAATTTTGCTGGACAATGTGATAAAGCGTTTGTCATGCAGAAGTCCCAATAGGTGATTTCTTACTGAAAGAGAAAATCTCGCTGCCTCTATCCCTTCCTCTCTCTCAACCTATCTAATCCCCTCTCTCTCTCCCTCACCCCTCTCTTTATCCCTCCCCTTTCTCTCCATCACTCCCCTCCCCTATTTCCCCTTTCTCTCTTTCTCCACCACCCATCTCTTTATCCCTCCTTCTCTTCATCAATCCCCTCCCCTGTCTCCCCCTCTCTCTCTCCCTCCCTCCCTTTTCTCTCTCTCCTTCTATCCCTCTCTTTCTCTCCCTCTATCTCGCCCTCCCTCCCATCTCTTTCTGCCGACACATAGAGAATGTGAGATTGTGTGTCATAACTAAATTGCACAAATAATAAAACTGAACCAACATTGTTTCTTCATTGTTTATTATGTAATATTCTTGTTTTACATAGTCGTAATGTTCTCTGTAATGGCTACCAAGATTATAATTCATTTCAACACAAATCGTAAAATTATATCAAATAATTTGCAATACATGTTTACCTCAATAATGAAACACAAAAGAACATAAATTCACGATCCCCTTTGGAATCGCCATATCAATTCCTATTTGCAACAAAGAGAGATAACACTGATTAATGAAAATATTGGTATGTAGAAGTAATGCTTCTTTTTTAACAACGATTTTTTTTCTAAATGTAAAACCAGTTGTTTTGTTTGATTCCCTAATGGGGAAGAGTTCTTTTACAATACTACTTGTCAAAGACAATGCATTTGACCTTTCATTCATATACATACAAGTTTGCTCCAAATGACATGTGAAAACCTTGTGAGAAAAGGAGAAGATGCTCGTGATAAGTAAATTCTTCATTTGTCACAATGATTTAAAAATTCATAGAATTTATACATATTACTCATATTTCTTTATTAGTTGGAATAATATTGTATGCTTCAAGACAAAGGGTTCTATACTTTTGCTGGGGTCAATACTATGAAATATACTATACTCTGTATCAATGATTCAGTGCAAGACTATAGTAAGTGCTTCATGTTTATGAAGCACTTACTAAAGTCTTGCATTGAACCCTCGGTATAGTATATTACAAAGTATTGACTCCAGGATAACTATAGACCCATTTGCTTCAAAACATTTGCAACAGCATGAGTTCAGATTACACCAAGAGTACAGATAACACCAACAAAAAAATATACATTGGAAGGAATCATTTTAATAAACAATCATACAAAACCGTAATATAATGACATGCAAAACCAATCATATCTATCTATTCGAGTATTTCCGTGAGCTGAGAAATACGCCTCGTACGTATATGTAAGGTTACAAATTTTACTGTTTTGACCTAGCTAATAACACATCTCCTTGGAAAGTGCATTAATTAGTTTAATGTATATTGAAGTGTTGAACAGCATCTTAAATCATTATGTTTGGTCGGTAACTCATACATGATAGCGACATTATAAGTTGTGATATATATTTGTTTTCTAAATCAAATTAAATGCCTAATAATGACATAAGAGATCTATATTTGAAACAAAAATTCATTGAAAGATGTATTACCAGAAACAATATGGTGTCATCTATGTTATGTTAGAGGCGTTTTCATTGGATAAACCCGACAAGTTCAGTTTGTTGACAAACAACAATTAGGAATAATTTGTGGAAAGGAACAACATGTAATACGCTGTTTCTTCCCATTCCAGAGTGCTCTGTTCTGTAAATATCATGTGAATAAGAGGCATGGACTGTTCTTTACAAAATGATATGCAATCATTGATAAACAAAAGCCTTCATATATGTAGAACACAAGACACATCGATAAAACGCTTCTCATAAGCTAATTTTTCCTTCATTACACAAAACCCCAACTAGAACCAGTTTTCCATATGGTAATTTGTGACTGCTCTAAATTCTATGATAAATGTTCTTTTTAATTTCATACAAACATAGGAACCGCACATTCAACATACTAGTATACCAATTACATTTCCTTCATGCATACAGTTGTTAGCAGACATTGAAAGGATTATTTAATTATACATACACCAAAACAAGATTCACACATTTGCCTTCATGCATATGAAAGCAACAACATACCATTCAGTTATTCCCTTTAGGCTTTCCTTGATTTCACCAGTACAAGGCAGGGCTACGAAATGTCTAGCACAAGGACACTCCCACAAAAGTCAACCTTAACCACTACTGGGGCACACAGAACGCCTGGTTTGGGTTTGGGAAAGTCATAAATCCAAATATGAAGGAAAGGAATTTGTCAAGCTAAGAGCTAGCAATGAGTTTGGAATAACGTGTAAGGTCAATGAATGTTTATTTCACATTTTGATATTAAGTAATCTGGTTATGTATAAAGCACACAAAAGATACATGAAAATAATGTCTTAACACATTACCACCTGACACCACATTTTTGTGTCTTGCAGCAGACGACTTTCAAAAAGCATTGTTGCAAAAGGAGACATTGCCTGTCACTAGCAATTTCTCCTTTTGCCACAATGCTTTATCAATCTATTCACATATCACAACAGTAAAACTGGAAGGGTTTTCACATGTTTACAATTCTTTTCTAAAGTCGTCTGCTTCAAGGAAAAAATGTCATCTGCAGGTGGTAAAGAGTCAACTCAAGTTCCCCCCTCTTTACAGTAAATCCAAATGCATCTATTACTCAGCCAGACAACTGAGTTACAACCATAGCTTTGACTTCTTTTTCCTTGAAAATATGTAACTTCACAAGCAGGGTTCAATGCATTACATGTACTAATGTAAGTCCTTCACAGGCATGAATCACTATGTATAGCCTTGCATTGAAGCCTTGCCAAGAAAATGCCAATAAAGAAGAGAAGCATTTATTGCACAAACCCAATTTAAAAACATAATTAAAAATATCCTGTACAACCTGGTATTAGACCCCTGTCCCTTCCCCATGCAACTTAAAGAATGAATGCCCAATGCTTAAGATACTTCATTTTAGAGAGCAAAATTCAGAAACTCATTAATTCTTTTTCTTTATTAAGATTTCATCAATATTACTTTCCCTTATAAAAAGCCTTTGAAGCTTTTGCATCAGACAAAACACTTGAAAACAGTTTGATAATGTAAAAACATCTTGGCATGAGTACTAACCCTTAAATTGCTGGAACTGTCTTCATGCTTTGCAAACAGGTTAGATCCAGGCAAGCCGACAAGTAAATTAGCAGCTGGCCTGAAACTTACCTGTTTGATACTCTGTCTGGGTATCTTTTCTCAACAAAATTAATCAGATATTTACGATTTTTGAAAGCAGATGACACCAAAATCTATTTTTAGAAAAATTACCCAGCATTCTAAGGGTTAAGTCCCTTTATCAGAGTTTCGATAGTAAATATAAACACAGGTAAATGTGGACATTGACCCATTTGTTTCTCCTAAATAGATTTCCTGTTGTATGCTGCAAACTACAGAGAATTTAGAAAAGCAAAAGCTTATGCACATAACGCTTGTTATGAATGAATTCTTCTTTTTGTTATGTCAGGATGGTTTCAGTGTTAATCAGTAATCATTGGCACAAGCAGCATATTATCCCAAATATTCATGCGTCTGTAGTTAACAAATACTAATGACCCTATTACAAAGGAAGTTGTTTAAGAAGCAGATAAACACAGGAGTTCCAAATCATAGAAGCACTTCAAAAGCATAAAAAGATGATTTATGTTATATATTTAATCAATATGATCTGTTATTGGTCAATATTTGATGTAAATAAGAGTTATAAATAAATTCTTTTGAAGACATAGTGAGCTTTTTTCTTTCCTTCCAAAGACATCATCAATTCTACTCAATATCATCTAGAAAATTTTCATTCCATATGATATAAAAGCACTGATGTCTTCCATTCGGAACAGTTTCAAAAAGTTGGAACAGTTTCAAAAAGTTGATCCGTAAAAAAGTTGATCAAATTAGAAATGCAATCACAGATTTCAGAAGTGGCATGAGACATTATTGGGTCTTCCAAATTGACAGAGTTTTCTGTAGCTATAATCTATGCTAATGCACATCAACAACTTCATTTGTATACAAATGTTAACTTCTCCGGCAGCTTAAAATTTGAAAGGAGCACTTTCTCCTTTTGTTACATTTGCTTTTTAAAAAATGGAGAAATGATAGGGAGATGAGTGCAAATTATGACAAACTGAACATAATTTGAAAAAAAAAAGGAAGAGTAAAAAATGCTTATTGTTAGAGACTTTACAATCATATATATTATGTACAAATCACAGTAAATATTGGTATTATTTACAATTACATAGACAGAAATATCATTTATAATATTTTATAAAGAAATCCAGACATGATTTATTTGTCTTGCTTAAAAATAGAACATGGCACCACTTTTTTGAACATTTAATGCCTAAAATTTGGGTAAGTTCAAAACAACATTCCCTATTATTCTGCTGGGCTAAGCAATATTACAAGGCAACACCTCATTGGAAACATCTCTCCGAGGCGCTTCCAATGATGTGTCACATTGCAATATTGTACTTTTAGTTAGGATACTATCCATGTTTAGCAATTTTGACAAACATAAATATTTTCTTTAAGTTGTTTCTTAAAATGGTACCCAGTTCTGTTAGTTTAAGAAGTACTAAAAAAAGTTATTCTGTCCTGATAAGAATATGCAAGGAACAGTAATGGGTGCACCAATGGCTATGAAATACTGTTCATAAAATGGTGTTAAAGTGACTGACTATCTCACAGACTGTGCTCTGCAGGTAACAATCACAGTCCTGATATTCTGGGTGTACAGTCTGGCCGGGAAATTCAAAGGTCTTTCATGCCTATAGTGATAATTTTTGGCCCAAAAAATCTCATAGAATTTCCCCAAAACTGATATCTTCATTCATTTTAATCATATTTCTATAGAAAAACCCCATTGATTTTTAAGTTTTGGTAAAAAAAGTCCATTGATTTGATTTTTTTTAATTTGAAAAAAATCACTGAAGTTACTCAAAATGTTTTTCCCTATTTTTTCAATCAGCAAGGTATGCCATCTTTACTTCCAGCCTTTATGGCGACAATCTTAATCAATCAGACACATGATAATTGTCTTCCAATTGTGTTAGAGCTAAGAAAAAGCATCTAAAAGACAATGATCTTGAAAGATGACAGGATGACGCTGATTGGATGATAAATAGAGTCTGAACCAATCAATGCCTTCGTAAGTTCTTATCATAGACTCAATGTAACTATGGGCATTAAAAGTATACGGACCAACATGATATGAAAGACAATAATAAAGTAATGCCCATCACGCTTCTTTAACCCTTTACCAAACGCTAAATTTTCAACTGTCCCAAATTGAAAGAGTTTGCAGTCAACATTTCGAATTATGATGAAATTGAAAATTAATCAACTGCTAGGGCAGAAAACATTTTGAGAGAAATTGCTTGTTACGTCTGCATCAAACAGGTCAAATGTTGTTATTGTTTGGTAATGGGTTATGCCAGAAATCCTGTTCAGGCCGGAAAAATAACAGGCCTAATAATGCCCAACTTTGACACATCTCCTGCAGAAGACATCATTATCTATATAGCCACTGTGACAAAAGATTCAATTGCTACTAATGAGCAGTTCATAATTTTGTTACAATGGTTTATATACAATACCGAACAGATCTTTTCTACAAAATGTTTTACTCTATGTCATCTGCTTCAAATTTTGACCTATCACTGATCCCCTTTAGGAGTAGAAGGTTAACCCTTTACCATATGCCAAATTTTCGATTTTCCCGAATTGAAAGAGTTTGCAGACGACATTTCAAAATGTGATAAAATTGAAAAATAATCTTCTGATAGGGCAGAAAATGTGAGAAAGCAGAAATTGCTCTTAAAGAGCAATTTCTCCTTTTCCAACAATGTTGTCCATTGTCGCCTGCAACAAACTGGTTATATATGGTTATTGTTTGGTAATGGGTTAAATAAATAATACATCTACTGGTCTAAGTAGACAGAACAAGGAAGACATGTTTATTCAAATATTAACAACATTTTAACAAAAACAATATTCAAAGCCTCATAGTATTCAATGTCCTTCATAAGATGGTACATATAAAAGATCTAAATTGAAAGCAACAGCAGTCAACTGTCATGATTTATGACAGGCTTGGGAAATATGCGACCAGTGCTTATGATCTAATGCCTGAACAAGTTGATCGTGTGACAGTTTTTGTTTGTTTGTTTTTTTAATTTTTTCACCTACTTTTACCAATAACAGCCACATGGTGTACCCTGCATGAGTTGACCATAAAGTTTCCAGTTCTGGTGGTATATGCTAACTTATCTTTATAACAGCCTTATACTGAACTAGAAGAAGATATTGTTACAAAATGAGCAATTTCTCATATAAAAAGAATAAAGAGAATGAAAAAAGACATGGTTACACTACATGGAGAAATCCTTTGTTACAATAGGCGACGTCACTTAACCCTTTCCCAAACAATAACGAAATTTGACTACTTTGTTGCAGACGACTTTAGAAAACATTGTGGGAAAAAAGGAGAAATTGCTCGTAACAAGGTTTTCTGCTCTATCTAAAGAATATTTTTCAATTTCATCACATTTTGAATTGTTGTTCAATTTGGGACAGTCTAAAATTTGTTGTTTGGGAAAGGGGTAATACAGCACTTCTTTGCTTTTGTCACATCCATTTATTTATCAGGGATGGCAAATGACAAGTGAATTTTAACTAAAATTTTCTATAGAATCATTTTGCAAACAAGTGAAGGAAAACGTTGTACTGCCCCTGTTTATGCTGGCAGTACATAGAAATGAGTAACTAAAAATATGTTTTGTTATCTGTGTAAAGCTATAAGCAAATAGTTTAGGAAGCTTTCTTATTCATTTCATCAAATAATGTATTGAATAAAACATTCCCAATAGGGCGAGTAATCACAACAGGCTAACAAATATGACTATTTGGCTGTGAAAAAAATTGGAATATCTATCCATTATGTAAAATGGAATATTTACATGAAATCTAAACCTGAACAACTATTTGATTGACACAATGTCATGCCATTTTAACAATCTATTGCAAGGGATTAACATATGTACATATTATAAAACAAAACCTAGGGTAGATTTCCGTCCTTTATATGTACAAATGTATAGCAGATGATTTAGGAAAATGTCTTCCAATACTTCATATATAGTCTTACTTGTGTTAAGCAGCCACCCTATTAAGCAGCCAACCTGCCTTAAACAACCACTACAGAAAGTCCCTAGGTTGGACTTATAGTGTACATCAACTTGTGCTAAGCAGCCAACTTGTCTTAAACAGCCAATTTGCTCTGTCCCATAGGCTGGCCTCTTAACACAAGTTTGACTGTATATGGTTCCAAAGCATCTTTGGCTTGTAATACATAGTAGCCCCATTGATAATGAGAAATAAATTGTTACATAGATGATATTTCCCGCGGACACATAGACCTCTGATACAGTAATTAGTACAATTAGATAGTCACATCTAATACTGATACCAATCAAAAGGGTCTGTAGTGAACCTTGGGTCAGTACTATGTAATATGTTTTAGTATATTAACCTTTTCACTACATATAGCGCTGGAATTATCCGCGCACTTGAAGCACCTTATATACCATATCTGCTGTTAATAAACAGTGTAATACGGTTGTATGTATAGAAGCATTAGGTACTTGTTAGAGTTATAGACGGTTGGCATGTAGTTTACTGTGAAACTTGATAATGTTTTTTATGAATCAGTGACATCATTTGAGCGTCTGTTACAGACAGTGCAGGGGTAAATTCTGTCTTGTTCCCATTCTTTTCCACATTTTCCCTTGGTATATAAGAGAGTAACAAGGTCTGGTAGAGGAAAGTTTAAATACATAGTACTGACCCCAAGGATAACTATCGACCCCTATGATAGCCATATGACACATTTGATTATGTGATTCAGATATAATAACATTACATCTGGTAGTAAACTCTGTTTATATATGGAAAAAAGGTAAAAGAAACTTTTAATCAGTATGTAAGATAAGTCAAAATAAGTCTTGTCGAATATGACCTTTGAATATATACAACTCATTCTTTCATATGGCATTCTGTGACTAGCTCAAATATAACCTTTATTCTATATATGATAGAAACCTCCATGATTAAAGGAAAAGTTTCTTATGATGCTCAATTTCACTTTCTGTCAAGGTGATTTCTTGACACATTAAATGTATCCCATGATTCACATCAGATAAAAAAGCCTTTGTTAAATAGCCTGTATGCTTTTGTTGCATATAATAGTGCCTTTTTCCAAAGCTTAAAGTACGGTAGACCACATTTAAGTTCATTTATGATAAACTTTTACAAAAACATACAACTGAATAAAGGGTCCATTGATTAAAATTTTCAACCTTATTCCTTCCTTTGGAAAATTTGATGTGCTTTGAATTACAACAAAGAACATTTATTAAGAGATAAACATGCAATAAACCAGGCAGTTCAAATAATTGCTTGCCTGTAAAACAAGTTGGCCCTTAACCCTTAGAATGCGAACGGTAATTTTTTAGAAATAGATTCATGTGTTGTCTGCTTTCAAGAACCTTAAATGTCTGCTTAATTTGATGAGGAAAGATAGCAAACGGGTTAGATAACAGGCCAGTCGCCAATTTACTTGGCAGCTTGCCTGGATCCAACCTGTTTGCATTAGCATGAAGTCATTTCCTGCACTCTAAAAGTTTAAAAAGTGTAACTGATCAGAAATAATGGATCTTCTACTTCTTAATGACTAAGGCAAACCTGTTATACGACATATAACTGAAGGAGTAGCTCAACACAATACTTCCAAACTAATGACAATATAAAGGGTAACTGTTAATGACTTCCATTTGTCATCTGCTGTTGCTTTCATTCTGGGCAAATGGCATAAAATCCATATATAATGGGAATTGGTTACATACCTAGATATTAGATGCATGAAATGTATTGGACTACAAAAATGCATACCAACTTGGTGCGTAAAGTGGGGACAGGGTCGAAGAAGATAAATTGGAATTTGGGGAGAGTGCATACATGGAAAAAGGACTGGCTACATTGATGATGAACTCTGGTAACTTGGCCTTATGCAAAAATCAGCACAAAAAGTTTTCACACATTACCACCTAACACCACATTTTAGAGTCTTGCTGCAGACCTCTTTCTGAAAGCATTATGGCAAAAGGAGAATTTGCTTGTCACAAGCCATTTCTCCTTTCGTCACAATGTATTTTTCAATCTATTCACATATCAAAACAGCAGAACTGAAAGGCTTTTCAAATGTTCACAGAGCTTTTCTAAAGTTGTCTGCTTCAAGTAAAAAAAAATGTCGTCTGCAGGTGGTAGACACATGTTTACAGAGCTCTTCTAAAGTAATCTGCTTCAATAAAAAAAATGTCGTCTGCAGGTAGTTGTGAATTAAGTAGATAAGTTAGGCAAATCCTGCGGAAGTGATGTCTGGAATCTGGTCAGAACTTGAGATCTGTCAACCTGGAATGATTGCGGTGTTCTCCTGGAAATGTCTCTATCCTCTCTGCCAATTCATCACACATACTTTGTCCCATGGTCAGGATCTGCCACATATTTACCTGTAAGCACATAGAGATGCTCATGAGTCAGCATGTCATACTTTCTTTGGTTTTTTATTAAAAAAAATTTTTTTTTTTATTATGGGTTTTAAATCACATCAACATTATTTCAGTTATGTAGCGATGCCCGACTCTTAATGATGGAGGAAGACCCCATACTCAACTGCCAATAAGGGCTGTTCAAGGCGGGTAGAACCATCGGCATTCCGTAAGTCAGTCGTTGTTAAGTTGTTAAAGTAAACTTAATTGATTGTTTTGATTAAATTTCTTTGCAACCAGGGATAAAGAAGTCTCCAAATCACAATTTGTTCCAGACACACCTAAAACATAAGACAAGCAGTCTTATGTATATTTCCTATGCTCACTTATCTTTATTTTCTAAAAATCCTAAATTAACTTGTATGGTGTTCAACACCTTATCAACATTTTTTTCAGTCAAGTAACGGCTTTCCTAGATCCAACAGTACTAAGCTAGGGCTCTGAAGTGATTTACCAAAGGTAACTCCCACGAAACTAGCGGTATTGATGGGGCTCGAACTCGGAACCCCCAAGTTCTTAGTCTGTCACTCTAACCACTGAGTCACACAGGACTCTCAAATACTAAATTGAAAATATCTAGTGAAATCATCTTTTCAAGAGGATTCTACTACTCAAGTAAAAGTCTAATTGATGAGGCTTCGAGACGTAGCATTATACCCTAATAAGACCCGTATCTAGGCATAAATACCACAGACCAATACACATACCTGCACCAAATCTTTTCTTTGCTAGAGATATTCTGTAGCCTGGACCCACAAGTTCAAAGTCCAAGGCTGACAGTGTAGAACCCTTCAACAAGAGATTCAGCATTATACCTTGATATGGCCCGTATCCAGGTTTAAATATCATAAATACCACAGACCTATACATAACCCATACACATACCTGCACCAAATCTTTTCTTTGCTAGAGATATTCTGTAGCCTGGACCCACAAGTTCAAAGTCCACCCCTGACAGTGTAGAGCCATCCGACAAGAACTGTATGGCAGTCGAGGAGGGTGTGGACTTGCTGCCTTCCTCAGCGAGGGTAAACTTGGCCCGTATTGACCCCTGCGAACTGTTCTCACTCACTTCCGATATGTCATTCAGCTTCCAGGTGGCACGCTTTGTTTCGGGATTCCTGGAAATAAGATGGTATCTTCATAAAATCATACCAAAAGGAAGAATAATGAATAGGTTTTGTATTAAACTAAATCATTGTGAAATCCTAAAATATAGAATATAGAATTCATGACTGTCATTCGGGATGCCAACACAAAATTTTCACTTGATTCTTGGCTTAATTATGACCAGCAATATATTTTAGGTTTTCACATACATCGAAAATCAAGTTAATGGCCATTATGAATGTTACAAAGATTTATTACTTGATATGTTTTGATAGACTGCATACATTAGTATCTATAAGACCTTTTATCTTTGTTTGTATGGGGTTTAACGCCGTATCAATAAATTTTCAGTTATGAGACAGCTTTCCTGGATCTATCAGTACTAAGCTAGGGCTCTAAAGTGACTTGCCAAAGGACATTCCCAAGAAACCAGGCGTATCCGTGGGGCTTATATGTGGGACCTCAGAGTTCTAAGTCCACCACATTAACCACTCTGCCATGCAGGACTTGGGCATTTTATCTGAACCACTGCATACAACAATACATTTATTTCAACATACCAGTTCCCTTCTGGTAAGCTTTGCATGCTGACCACCCCTCCATCCACTATGACTGTGACAGTGATGTTCTTCAATGTGGCGCCTGAGGACACGGCTGCAGGATTGAACCTGTAATCCAGCCTGTAGTCTGTAAACTTGTCCTCACACTTCCAGTACACAACCACAGGTAAGGGTGTACTATCCACTCCCGGACTAGATTTCATCTGGAAATACACAATGCGGTTCCATAGATTGTTTTATTGTGTTTTTTGTGGATACACCAAGATTTCAGAAAAAATCAGCACAGGATTATAAACACATTGTTTAAGATATAAAGGTTCTCTGCAGACGTACATACATGCATTGAACATGCATTGAAAAATTCTAACAGTTGTCTCAAGAGAATTCCTCTTTTTCTATCACCAAGAATGTTGTTTTCACTAAGGAAATGATACCATAACAAATGAAACGTTATTTTCACATACAGTCGAACTTGTATTAAGCAGCCACCCTTTTAAGCAGCCAACCTGCCTTAAATAGCCACTACAGAAAGTCCCATTGTTAGATTTATAGTGTAAATCAATTTGTGTTAATCAGCCAACCTGTCTTTGTTTAAGACAATTTACTCTGTCCCATAGGCTGGCCTCTTAACACAAGTTTGACTGTACAAGTATCCTGCTTTTATACATACAGAATATTATATGTCCATCTTTCACCAGGAAAAAGAGTTGAGAGAAAACAACAAAGTTTACCTGATGTTTCAGAATTGATGTTAAAGAATCAGGTAGATTTATAAAGGAATAAGAGTCGTGAAAACAACAAAGTTTACCTGATATTTCAGAATATCAATGTTAAGAATCAGGTAGATTTATAAAGGAATAAGAGTCGAGAAAAAAACAAAGTTTACCTGATATTTCAGAATATCAATGTTAAAGAATCAGGTAGATTTATTGAGAATAAGAGTCGAGAAAACAACAAGGTTTACCTGACATTACAGAATATCAATGTTAAAGTATGAGGTAGATTTATTGAGAATAAGAGACGAGAAAACAACAAAGTTTACCTGACATTTCAGAATATCAATGTTAAAGAATCAGGTAGATTTATAAAGGAATAAGAGTCGAGAAAACAACAAAGTTTACCTGATATTTCAGAATATCAATGTTAAAGAATCAGGTAGATTTATTGAGAATAAGAGTCGTGAAAACAGCAAAGTTTACCTGACATTTCAGAATATCAAAGTTAAAGAATCAGGTAGATTTATAAAGGAATAAGAGTCGAGGAAACAACAAAGTTTACCTGATATTTCAGAATATCAATGTTAAAGAATCAGGTAGATTTATTGAGAATAAGAGTCGAGAAAACAACAAAGTTTACCTGATATTTCAGAATATCAATGTTAAAGAATCAGGTAGATTTATTGAGAATAAGAGTCGAGAAAACAACAAAGTTTACCTGATATTTCAGAATATCAACGTTAAAGAATCAGGTAGATTTATTGAGAATAAGAGTTGAGAAAACAACAAGGTTTACCTGATATTACAGAATATCAATGTTAAAGTATGAGGTAGATTTATTGAGAATAAGAGTTGAGAAAACAACAAAGTTTACCTGATATTTCAGAATATCAATGTTAAAGTATCAGGTAGATTTATTAAGGAATAAGAGTCGAGAAAACAACAAAGTTTACCTGATATTTCAGAATATCAATGTTAAAGAATCAGGTAGATTTATTGAGAATAAGAGTCGAGAAAACAACAAAGTCTACCTGATATTTCAGAATATCAACGTTAAAGAATCAGGTAGATTTATTGAGAATAAGAGTTGAGAAAACAACAAGGTTTACATGATATTACAGAATATCAATGTTAAAGTATGAGGTAGATTTATTGAGAATAAGAGTTGAGAAAACAACAAAGTTTACCTGATATTTCAGAATATCAATGTTAAAGTATGAGGTAGATTTATTGAGAATAAGAGACGAGAAAACAACAAAGTTTACCTGATATTTCAGAATATCAATGTTAAAGTATGAGGCAGATTTATTCACTTCTCCCTGGTTCCGTAGATGGTCCGCTAACCCCGGCATGTCAAAGTTGTACACTGGACTTCCCTCTATCATCTGACTGGAGTCTCTTCAATTGAAGACACAGGACCATTCATAAATACATTGTTTTTTTATATTTGGTTTAACCTGTTACAAAACGCTAAATCAAGAGTTTGCAGACGACATATCAAAATGTGATGAAATTGAAGAACAATCTTCTGCAGGGCAGAAAACATTGTGGGAAAAGGAGAAATTGCTCGTTAAGAGCAATTTCTCCATTTCTCACAATGTTTTCCAGAGTTGTCTACAACAGACTGGTCAAATGTCGTTATTGTTTGGTAATGGGTTAATACTGTGTCAACAATTTTCAGTAATGTTACAGCTTTCCTGGGATACACCGGTACTAGGCTAGGGCTTTGAATTATCTTGCCAAAAGGACAATCCCGTGAAACCAGTGGTATTAACAGGGCTCAAACTTGGGGTTTCCAGTCTCAACTGCATTGACCCCAACCACTGTGCCATGCAGAAACCAAAAAACCTGATAATAACATGAATAATATCAATTATGCTTATCTTAATTACAATAATACAAACATGTCTTATTAACAATAGGCAATTTAAATTTGATAAATAAAATGTTTGAATAATGAGCTGACATCCAGCTTAAAGGGGGGTTCACTGGCTATCATTTTTACAAGACCATAAAGTAAAAAATCTTTACCTAATGTCATGATATTCATTAGAATATCATCAAGAAAAGCATAATATGAACCCACAACGAAAGGTCTTGGCCATTATAAAGACATTTACCTGTGAAATAAATTCCTTACCCAGTTCTATTGAGAGAAATCTGGACAAATGATTTTGTGATATGAATAAAGGAAAATGACATTGTAATAAAAATGAATAAATGATAGCGTTGTTTGAAATACGATACAAGTATATATATGAATATTCCATTTTTCATGTGTAATGAACCACAATATTACAAGAAAGAAATACCATACAAATATTCCTTCAACCATAATTCAAAAGATAGCCATTTCTTGGTCAATTCGAACACTTAAGGTATAAAAAAAAAACGGAAAAAAAAAATAATTCTAAATGTGGCTAAATATATATATATAACAGCGATATTTTGAGACAAAACATTGAGACTTCACAATATGTTACTCTACATATATCTCTACATCATAAAAATCTAACCATGTCCCCGTAAGTTTAACCCAACAGCTGACAATACAAGGGTACAGTGCAATACTATAGTAAGTGCTTCATGTTTATGAAGCACTTACTATAGTATTGCACTTAACCCTCGAATAGATAGCAAGAAAAAAAACAGTAACATATTCTTTAAGTTTTTCAGTAGGAACAATTGTGACAAGAGGATAAAATGCTCTATATCAAAAACATCTACTCTGATGTTATACTACTGTTATAGATACATTTGAGTGAATACATACACAGTGATGGATACAGATCGCTAATGACACAACATAATATATCCCCTTTATGTATGAAATAACCTATTACACAACTTTCAACAAATCATTAACCACCAAAGACAGTATATTGTAATTACCACAAAACAATAAACCATAAAACATGTCGTCATTCAATATGCAAGAAAGCAAAGGGCTACAAGCATAAGGAAGGGAAGAAAGATTTCAAGACCGTATCTACCCAAAACCCAATTTAAAATACCTATAAAAATATATATAAAAAAAATCGCCAAGAACATGGATTGAGATTCTGTATCAGATCTGCCAGTTTTGCATTACTTTTCTTTTCTGCATTTTTCCAGACTTGCCAAGTTTGTTGGTATGACTTTACAATGAAGACTCACATTATCATGAATCACTACAAGAATTGGCAAAGTTTCAATCGAGAAACATCATCAGTATGTAAACTCTCATTTATACCCTTATATTGCCTTTATGTGGGTCCAAAATTCAAAATTAAAAGCAAAATAGATGACTTTAAAGGATGTAAAAGGTTTTTGTTGTTGTCTTATTTGAGAAATGGGGTACAAACCAATGTGACAAAAGAAAAAAAAAGAGTTTATCATGAGCAGTTTGCCCTCTGCAACAATTGTATCATATGCACATAAAGGGAAGTCAAATATAAATTACTTTGGACAGAAATTTCATTAAAAATATACTGAACCATTAAGTTACTATCATTTTAAGCTATAAACAGACTTCATGAGTGCTTAATTTGTTGTTAGAGTGAGACAAACACATACAAATTCACATTATAAACATGTCTAATTTTTCTATAACTATTAGATCCTAACAGTATAAGTTATGTTCAACACATCTCACAAGGATGATTTACAACAGTCCATTCACATTTCAATTTAACCACTCATTCAAACATGTAAAAAACTGACTAGGAAAATCTTAAAAGCCACACAATTAAACAAGCTTTACTAATTCACTAGACTAGACCCCACTCAAAGACAGTGTAAGAAAGTTAAAAATGATGCGTGGATCATACATTGATTGATTAATAATATGTTTTTCCTATTTCTATTTCGCAAAACTTCTCCTGTAAATATGTAGATGAAAGAAAGTTGATTCCAAAACCTTTTTTTAAAGAAACGTACTAAAGTTTAAACACTAATGAAAATAAAACAAGCCATAGTGAGCATTTTGGCAGGAAAACGTTTCCAATTTTCAGGCGTTGATCAATTAAGTAGAAATTAATTTCAATTCTAATGAGTTACCACAGCCCACCATGGGTTAGCTGCTGTTACATAAAACAAATAGTCACGACTTATGCTTTCTTCATCATTCATTTTCTAGAGATACTTCAAGACATTCCAGGGCAAAGAGAAAATTACTATGCAATCTAGTAGACAAAACAACTAATTAGCAATCATCTTAGATGAGAGGGGGTTGCAAAAAAGGAGTCTTTCCAGGCCAAACATATAGCAAACTGAAAATCAAAACAACAAAACTAATATGTAAGTAACTCAAGAACACATTAATCCCAAAATCAAAGGAAACATTCATGCTCATGAAAAAATCCCATACACGTTAAACAACCTGTAAAGTAACTAAAGAAAACATGTCATTAGCTGAAATGGGGTGAGCAAGCATTTACAGTACTGAAACTAAGGGTAACACTCAGCCAGTCTGGAATTGTGGACAATAGGGATAAAGAAATTGCAGTTCAGGGCTTTCTTAAGTGCTTACATCTTACATCGAGCTTAACAATTAACCAGCATTTAACCACTTTGTTGCAGACGACTTTGGAAAACATTGTGTGAAAAGGAGAAATTGCTTGTAATGAGCAATTTTCTTTTCCCAACAATGTTTTCTGCCCTAACAGAAGGTTGTTTTACAATTTCATCACATTTTGAAATGTTGTCGGCAAACTCATTCAATTTGGGACAGTGAAACATTTCCCGTTTGGTAAAAGATTAAGCTTGATTTAAAGACCACATGATTGTCTGTAAGCTTTTAAAGCTGATGCTAAGACATGAGTGACTCTAAATAGCTTCATTTGAAATAGCAATGATATTTGAAAAAAAGAAAAAGTTTTTTGTAACACAGATGACTATCTATTGACAAAACTGATCTTAACTTGTAACAAAACAATTGGCTTTCGGCAAAGCCAATTTGGATTAGCAGACAATGAAAATTGTAATCAGATACATTGATATTCCTGAGAAAGAAAAGGAAATATAGTCAGAAAAGGAGAATTTTACTCATCATCTGTAACATGCATAATATGATGCACTGATCAAGCGGCATATATTAAATCCCAATAAATTGGTGACAATGGTATTGTCAGTGTTGAAACATGATGGAGAAAATATTATCTGAGTGTGTCATAAGTGGAATGGCCCCATTATCCCAGATTTCAGTACTGTATTGTATGAAATTGTCAGTTTCTACACACTCATGTACACAAGTTACTTCAGAGCTAGGGCCCTGAAGTGACTAGCCAAAGGTCATTCTCGTGAAACCAGAGGTGTCAATGGGGTTCGAAACCTGGCCCCACTTGAGGTCTTCCACCTTAACCACTGGGTCACGCAAAGCGACAAAAAGTCATCACCAAATAAAAGTTTGTCAAGGACAATTAAAGATGATAAAACTATCTATAAATAAGATATTTATCTAGCTGAATTTGAAAAATAATTACTTTTTAAGTAATAAAGTGCCAGTACCAGGAACTGGTTAAACTTACGTACAAAGGAAATTGGGTTTCTACCATTCAAATGTGTTTGTAATTTAGATACATTTTCATTCCTATTTACTACAATAAAGAAGTCCAGCATTTATAAAGGTACATGCATGTAGAATGAAAGACAATTTCATGTTTGCCTAAACAAAGAAAAAGGTGGAAACAGATAATGGGAGTGTTTGAAATTCTGACAGATTGCAACAAATCCTATCTCTTTGGATCTCGGAATAGAGAAACCAAAAATGATGTTGTGACTTTGAATTTGTGGGAAAACTGCATGATTTTAAGGAAGTTTTCCCAATTGGGAAGATGCCTTTTATAGGCCCCTATCATAAAACTCAAAAAGGTCCTGTTCACAAAATCCTATTCCAGGAAATCGGTCAAAATATTCAGCCACGCCCTTTTAACTGTGACACAGGTAGCATAAACAGAAAATAAAAGAGATCCAATTTCGACCACGAATACTTTGCAATCCAAGCATGCAAAAACTAAAGGAAGATGACACGGAACAGAGTGCCAGACATATAGACCCCTTGTGTGACTTACTCAGTGACCAATTGTTTATTTAACAATATTTGCTCCAGATTGGAGGCATTCTTAATTCTAAAACTTAGAAGTGCCGGGTTCGGGTTCTCCATGAAAACACGCACTACGCCTGCAGGGAACGACATCATCAAATTGCCGGTCATTTTCACCGAACATCTGAAACAAAATAATGCAGCAACAAAGCATGAAGCATAGACAACCAAAGTGTTTATGATCCTTAGCTCTTAATTGGTAATGAGGAAAGTTTTCTTAATTTTCTTAATTTATAACAAAGAATGTTTTCTTCATCAGAGCTGGAGGCTTTTGTTGATCTCATTTTATTGGGGTTTTACATTGCATCAACAGAAATTCAACTGTAAATGTTACAAACTTTATCATATCAACAGTAATTAAGATATGTAATACAAAGATAATAATCAATGGAGGATTATAACATCAAGCTTTATAGAATCATCTCAATCCCCTTTATCAGCCTCAAGAAAAGCATCTCTTGAAAACCGTATCACCCAGATATGGCCTTCTTACCCACTAAGAAAAAAGCTTCATGGTTCTAAGTTTAATTTAAAACCATAATCAAATGTTTATCGTTTTAAACTCTGTAGTTTTCTTTTTTTTTATGAATAATTACATTGCTCTATCATGATTAAAGACTTTGTGATTCATCTTCTGGGAGACTTTAAAGCCGTCTGCTACAGCTTCACGAAGGTTTTTAGAGGCAATTGGAAAGCTTAAGTTGTGAAAGACAATTCATTCATGCCAATCTAATGCTTTATACTTAAATATATCTACAACTTGGCTTTTTGTAACTTTAAAAACAGCTAATAACAACTTTTAACAATGAAAAATAACTATTTCAGGGACACTTTAAAGAAACTATTTTTGATAAGGGAAAAGTGCTAAATTTGAGCAAAATCTCCTTTTGCAAGAGTGGTTTCTGAAAAGGTCTTCTGCAGGTGCATTCAAATGAGAATATAATTAAGGAGTAACATGTGAGTTCATTTCAGTTAAGTTCCAAACACAGCTGAAATGGTCAGTTGTTGTATATTCACACCCAAAAAAGCAATTATCCCTGATTAACGTTGAGAATTGAATGCAGTAATAGACATCATAATTGACAAATTAGCCTTATAAAAGCCTTAAAGAGTTATCTTCTTAAGTATCATACGGAAATATTTTCAATAAAGTTTGCTTTAAAAAATGACATAGCATCTACATTGATTCAATTATGTTGTAACACCAAACTAATAATGATAGAGAAATGCCAAGAACTTGACTGTCCTTAAAAGGCACAGCAAACTGTGTAGAACCATCCCCAATCCAATTTCATGAATAACCATTTATCTATTCATATGGAGTTAACATCGCATCAACCATATTTAATTTATGTTGTAATAAAAAACCCTATTTATGGAGAAGACCCTATACCCAACTGCCCTTAAGAGCTGGTCAAGCCTGGCAGAAACATTGACATTATGCAAATCAGTCGAGAGACTACCTCTCATGAAGATCCATATCCCTCACTGGGATTTGAATACATGTGGAGGGGGGGGGCAATGTGATTTCAAGTTCTGTAGTCTAACCACTAGGCCACGGAGGCCCAGAATTAACATAAAGTAAAAGTGTTTTAGGTTTATCCCTTAAGAATAAACCCTGTGTTCATCAAATAAATCTCCTATCTTGTTGTCTGTAACAGTTGATAACAAGACAACAGTTCTTTTGAAAAAAAACATTTGATTACCAGTTTTCCTGGGTAATTGAGAAGTGAAAGGGTTGGGAAAACCAAATATTCATAATTCAATCTTTCCCATACTCAAATCATAATGTATGGGAATATATCGTTTTTCTATGACTTATGAAAACACCAAAACAACTGTGTCCAAAGAAGAAATTGCTTGTCCAAATCAGTTTCTTCTTTTGTCACACTGGATTCTCAAGCTGCCTGCTCTAGACATTTCAAAACGACAATACAAGATCAAACAGACCAATTAAGATGACTGACATATTGTAACATATAACTCATTCAAATAATAAAAACAAGTACATGAAATTGGACCTACTTGGTAGCGTCTGTTCCCTTGAAATAAGCGTTTATAGTTTCCGTAAACGCCACCGCCAGCGGTACCGTGTCTGCCATACCAATGGTGAGTGGACTAGGGCCCCGGGAACTACCCACGGGCATTGATGTGGTATTCCATGTGACTGCCCCGCCCGAATCTCGGTTCACCGTGAATGGACTATTTCTCCCTGAGGGGCGACTAGGTACCTGAGGAAGATAGAGAAATGTTTTCATTTTGTTTGTATGGGGTTTAAGTGGTTTCAACAGTAAATAATTTTCAAAATACATGTATATGTTTATTTTGTTTTGTTGGTTTAAGGCTGTGTCAACAATATTTCATTTGTTTTTTGACATTGGTCCAGGGGAAGGGCGCCAGCTCCTATCATGAGGATCGTGGGTTGAAATCCCTTGAGAAGCGGGATCTGCCTTGCCACCTTTCATTCATTCACATTCAGCGAGAGTACTGGTTATTTATCCAGGAAGAAGAATCAAGAGTAATTTATGTAAGTTGTAAAAACTTGTTTCACAATCAATGTAAAATAAATAAGTTTAAACATTTTCATTCATTTTGTGGCTTTCATGGATTTCGTCAGTACTAGGCAGGCCTCTGCACCGTCTTGTCAAAGGACATTCCAAACAAAAATCCCACTGCTGCTGATAAGGATTGAACCCTGGACTCCCATGTTGCAAGTCCTACACCTCAACCACTCATCCATGTAGAACCCACAATGTTTTCATTTGTGTTTCTATGCATAAACAATTTTTTTTTCATATTATAGAGCATAGCAAATGATAGATTGAAGCAAACTGTCCATATGTGTGTGTTTCAGCTTCTATTGTCACTAGAAACAATTCAAATTTTGAAACATTATCTTCGAAAACCTTCTTCATCCAATGCAACAAAAAAAGGTAATATGGAGTTCAGGGTTTTCCTCAAGCCTTTTAAGCGCTGTGGGACCCCAGCGCCTGAGTTAAAATAAGCCCTTCCCCAGCTTATGAATTTATCCCAATCTGCTTAAAATTTGTCACAGTGTTTTAAACTCCCACAGCCAGTCAACTTGCTTGTGACATTGTTCGTAACATTAAATTAGACATTAAACAGTTCTTTTTGTCCTTTTATTCCAAAAATAAGCCTAAGAATTCTCCATTTTCAAACCCACCCTTTCCCAGTATCAAGCACCCCAGTGCCTGAAAAAAAAAAACCCACACACCTGGGGAAACCCTGGGGTTAATTAACCTACCTGATGTAGAACACCTATAGTTCTAGTAGATAATTAACCTACCTAAGGTAGAACACCTATAGTTCTAGGAGATCATTAACCTACCCGAGGTAGAACACACATAGTTCTAGGAGATAATTAACCTACCTGAGGTAGAACACCTATAGTAGATAATTAACATGCCTGAGGTAGAACACCTATAGTTCTAGTAGATAATTAACATGCCTGAGGTAGAACACCTATAGTTCTAGGAGATAATTAACCTACCTGAGGTAGAACACCTATAGTTCTAGGAGATGTAGTTCTAGGAGATAATTAACCTACCTAAGGTAGAACACCTGTAGTTCTAGGAGATAATTAACCTACCTGAGGTAGAACAGCTATAGTTCTAGGCGATAATTAACCTACCCGAGGTAGAACACACATAGTTCTAGGAGATAATTAACATGCCTGAGGTAGAACACCTATAGTTCTAGTAGATAATTAACATGCCTGAGGTAGAACACCCATAGTTCTAGGAGATAATTAACCTACCTGAGGTAGAACACCTATAGTTCTAGGAGATGTAGTTCTAGGAGATAATTAACCTACCTGAGGTAGAACACCTATAGTTCTAGGAGATAATTAACCTACCTGAGGTAGAACACCTATAGTTCTAGGAGATAATTAACATACCTGAGGTAGAACACCTATAGTTCTAGGAGATAATTAACCTACCTGAGGTAGAACACCTATAGTTCTAGGAGATAATTAAGCTACCTAAGGTAGAACACCTGTAGTTCTAGGAGATAATTAACCTACCTGAAGTAGAACACCTATAGTTCTAGGAGATAATTAACATACCTGAGGTAGAACACCTATAGTTCTAGGAGGTGGTCGTTGAGGAAGAGGAGGAGGAGCTACGTCTGTATCTGGCACACTCATGGGACGAGGAGAACTAGACTGGTTAACAATATCACTTGTATCTGAAATTGGATATCAAAACTTTTTTAGCCATTTTTTTAATCATAATGGATTTAAATACTTCTCTGAATGAAGACGACTTTAAATCACGTATTTTATGTACTAAAAAGAAAATGTATTTTATTTGCGATTTTTGTTTAAGCCATTCAGAAAAAAAGTAAGTAAGAGTTATTTTGGCCTCATGCCATAAGGGTTAAAACATGTTTCTAGAAACAGTAAAAGCTTTCAATTCATGTTTATTTGTTATACAACAGTCTTGTAGGAGACAGCTTGATGGGATGAAAAACAATAGGTTTCCAAAACTATCTTTATCAAATTGCTAAAAGGAGCTGTATAATTTAAACCTTAAAGCAAGTTGTATGCATATAATTGTTATTTTCCCAAATCTTCAAGTTTCAGCAAAAGACTATTTAGAAGTAAGTTACATTGAAAAAAATAATACTTCTGTTGCCAATGCTGCCAATTGTATTGTCCTAAAAATCCTTGAGTGAACTCAGTACCTCACTGAACTATTTCTCATCAAATTGGCTTCCTTTTTATCACATATCTGTAACCCATTACCAAACGAAAACAACATATTATTTTGTTGCAGACAACTTTGGAAAACATTGTGGGAAAAGGAAAATTGCTCTTTATGAGCAATTTCTCCTTTCCCACAATGTTTTTTGCCCTATCAGAAGCTTAATTTTCAATTTCATCACATTTTGAAATGTTGTCTGCAAACTCTTTCAATTTTGGACAGTCGAAAATTTGACATTTGGTAAAGGGTTAAGATAGCTTCAGACTAATAAGCACACCTCATTCACTGTTTGAGAGTGACACCTTAAAACAAAATTGACGGTTTATGCAAATAAGAGGAAATAGCTTGGCCAATTCTCTTGTTCCAGATAGCTCCTACTTACTTGCACTAGACAGCGAGGTATTTACAGCACTAGTATCACTATTAAACACAGAACCATCAGACATTGGAGACAGGGGTGAGGGTAAGTTGAAGTTATAACTGCCCCCTGTGGGTGTCGACGCGGTCGATCCAAAGAAATCTAAGCTTAACAAATCTGCGTTGTTAGGCTTAGTGTTCACCCTGTAAGTAAAAAAAGTTTGAGTTCAAGTATAAATAAAGGAACCACAGTTTCTATAACTCTTAGAATGCTGGGTATTTTCATTAAAATTCAAGATTTTTGTGTCGTATGCTTTCCAAATCCTTAAATATCTGTTTAATTTTGTTGAGGAAGACACTCACAGTAGCAAACAGGTTAGATTACAGGCCTGCTGCCAATTTACTTGGCGGCTGGCGTAGATCTAACCTGTTTGCATGAGCATGCAGTCGGTTTAAGCTCTATAAGGGTTAATCCATAAAGTCATAAATGAGAATTATGACTACATGTATTTGCATATTAAAGGCCCATTAAAGGAGATAAATGCTATATCAAACTATATTATTGGGTAAACATTTGGACAGATTCAAAAAGTTATCACCAGAAAACACCATCAGCACACCTTAAATGTGAAAGTAAACCAGAAATAACCCAGATTAGCAAGTTTTATAAATCACATTTCCTGATTCTTCACCTCTGACCTTGACAGTTGATACACACATTTTTTAACCAACCAATCAGAACTGGTTATTTTGAATATGTAAACAAACAGGTTGTTGATATACAGATTGAATTGGAGACAACTATATTTCAAGCACAAAATAACTTAATTTAAATGAGTCTATTCTATAAGGTCTCAATGCATTCGTAAATTAATTCTCATGACTTTTATGAATATAATAACATAACTCCATAAATCTTTTGACAATTTTATTTGTTCTCCTCTCCTTTGACGTGCCTTTAAGCAAATTCTCATTTTGCTATGATGTTTTTTAAGATTTAGATAACAACATGTTTTAAGGAAAAACATTTTAGGAAAGACGATATCCCCTCAAATTGATTAGTTAACACATCCACATGCTTTCCCATTTTTACACTCAATATCTTGTATCATTTTTGTTTTTTGCATTATTTACATCCTTTCTCTTGTTTCTTGCATTATTTACATCCTTTCTATTGTTTCTTGCATTATTTACATCCTTTCTATTGTTTCTTGCATTATTACATCCTTTCTCTTATTTCTTGCATTATTTACATCCTTTCTATTGTTTTTTGCATTATGTACATCCTTTCTATTGTTTCTTGCATTATTTACATCCTTTCTATTGTTTTTTGCATTATGTACATCCTTTCTATTGTTTCTTGCATTATTTACATCCTTTCTATTGTTTCTTGCATTATTACATCCTTTCTCTTATTTCTTGCATTATTTACATCCTTTCTATTGTTTCTTGCATTATTTACATCCTTTCTATTGTTTCTTGCATTATTTACATCCTTTCTATTGTTTCTTGCATTATTACATCCTTTCTCTTATTTCTTGCATTATTTACATCCTTTCTATTGTTTTTTGCATTATGTACATCCTTTCTATTATTTCTTGCATTATTTACATCCTTTCTATTGTTTCTTGCATTATTTACATCCTTTCTATTGTTTCTTGCATTATCTACATCCTTTCTATTGTTTCTGAAGTCTCCTAAAGTAGTTGCATTTGTATAGATAAATATGTATTTAACTTACTCTAAAGTATCTGACTCTGACTGTGAACGCTTCATCATCATTTTTCTGTCTATTGGTGTAGTTCTACCTTTCTTCTGTAAAAATAAACAATTGGAAAATTAGCTAAAAATGTGTCTGTAGTTCATTTGCGTTTGTATCACATCAATTTATGACTACAGGTGCTTTAAAAAGCAGGCATTGTCTTTAAACATGTAAGAGGTGCATGCAACATACCACAAGTTTATAAAGTGTTAAATCAAGCGAATGAATGCATTACTGCACCTTCTTCTCAAATAAATGATGCCTATCTTATCTATGACATTTCCTTACTTATTCTCTGAGTTTATTCCTTTTTTTTCAAAAATGGTATGTACTCTGTAGCAAAAATGGATGACAAATTGTATTTCCTCACAATCCTGTGACTTAATGAAATTACCAATTTTGACGAGTACCCAACAAAAACAGATTTAACATAACAGTCTTGAGATTGCATTTAAAAGACTCCAACCTACAATAGTCCAATTCAAAACATTTAAAATCCAGATAAACAGACATGGCTTGATGTTTCCAGTAGTTCAATGAGTACTACATATTGAGGGTTCAATGCAATACTATAGTAAGTGCTTCACATTTGTGAAGCACTTACTATAGTCTTGTATTGAAGCTTTGAAGCTAAACAGAAGTATGATTCTTTTTTTTGTTCTTTTTTAATGGGTTTTTACATCACACCAACATTATTTCAGTTATGTAGCGATGCCCGACTATTAATGATGGAGGAAGACCCCATACTAAACTGCCCATAAGAGCTGGTCAAGGCGGAGAAAACCATCGGCATTCCATAAGTCAGTCGGGAGACTGCCTCTCATGAAGAAGTACAGTCTAACTTGTGTTAAGCAGCCACCCTTCTAAGCAGCCAACCTGCCTTAAACAGCCACTACAGAAAGTCCCATTGTTATATTTATAGTGCAAATCAATTTGTGTTAAGCAGCCAACCTGTCTTAAACGGCCAATTTACTCTGTCCCATAGGGTGGCCTCTTAACACAAGTTTGACTGTATGATTAAAATGTTTACTTACCCCAAAAGTTGGAGAGAGCCTCAAATTGCCAACAGATTTTTTAATGTCATCGACATTGGCCGAAGTCTCGTGGGATCCATTTGGACTCAGGGGTTTGATTTGTACCTTGATTTTCCTGGAGATATCTGTATCTTTACAAGAAATACAAATAAAATTAGTAAAGTACAGTACAAAAAAAAAAGTTGTATTGTCTGAACCTTTAATAAATTATATTTCTAAATGTCTGATTTTATAGGGACTTACTATTTTGTTCAATACATGACCAACCTAATTCCGAATATATAAAGGCTATTTGTTAACAAACAATCACTTTGATCAAAGTTAGACACACATTAACTCATGCAGTTGTATTTCCTAATTGACTTACAAAGCTTGTTTTACTTGGGATGATTAAGTAGGGTAAGACGTTGAAATAGGATTCAGCAAAACATGTATTTATACCCCAACATACCTGAGTCTGAATCAGAGTCTGAAGAGTTCCAGGATTTTGTGTCGCCATTTTCTATACAAGTGTTAAAGAAAATGTTCGTTGGAAACACAATTATTCAAAGTTTAAAATAATCCATCATGCTTAATGCTTATCTTGTAAGCATGGTGTTTAATGCTTTACCAACAACTTTTCAGTCATGAAACGGCTTTCTACTAGGATAGGGCTCTGAAGTGTCTAGCCAAGGGTCACTCCCATGAAACCAGAGGTATTGGTGGGGCTCAAACCCAGGACCTATGAGCTCTATGCAGGCCACCTAAACCATTGGCAATACATGACCCCTACTGACGACAATCAAACTAAAAAAAGGTTTGAAAATGACTAAGATTTGAGTTTAACCTTTCTGTCAATAGTCAATGTATCCGCTACAGCACATCTAAATTAATAATGTCTGTCAATCAGAGATACATGTACTGTAATATAATTGGTTAAATGTAATGTATGTATTGTGTATAAAGGATACGTTCCGCATCTGGGGGTCTTATTGTATAGCCATCTTCATCCACCTCTGGGGCATTCTGGGATGCTTCTTCACTTCCTTGCGTGCCCCTGATTAAAAGCAAGGTAAAAAAACAAATGAATATGAAAATACAAACATTGTTATAATGATTATTTTTCTGTTTTCAAGGTAAGGGTGGAGTTCAAACCTGAGACCCCCTACTTCCAAGTTTTCCACCTTAACCACTGGGCCACGCAGGACCCCTGTATTGATTGGTTTTTGTCTAAAAGTTAATATGGAGTATCAATTGTTAAATAAGTATTTTACAGCTTTCAGAAGACCCAATAAGGCCTGCTTTAAGCTGGGTGGAACCATTTACAGGTACCAGATACAATCTTCTATAATGTCCGAATATATTTACTATATACTTATATATTTTTTTTTAATACATTGTATATGGGTTTTACATCACATCAACATTATTTCAGTTATGTAGCCATGCCCCACTCTTAATGATGGAGGAAGACCCCATTCTCAACTACCCATAGGGGCTGGTCAAGGCGGGTAAAACCATCGGCATTCCATAAGTCAGTAGGGAGACTGCCTCTCATGAAAATCCATAATATACTTATATAGTATATATCATATATATTCGGACATTATAGAAGATTGTATCTAGTACCTGTGTAAGCATTGACAACTTATCAGTAAGCCTGAACAAGACCTCTAATAAATATGCAAATTCAACCAATCACACAAAAGGAGTACCGGTAACTACCACTTCAAAGATAAAATCCAAGTCATTGAGAAAAAAAAAACGATAATAAAAAGAGATTTTCATGTAAATAAACAATACATTGTATACAAGTAGTAACTTTCTTTATACTTTATATTCTTTATATATGGGTTTTACATCACATCAACATTATTTCAGTTATGTAGCGATGCCCGACTCTTAATGATGGAGGAAGACCCCATACTCAACTGCCCATAAGGGCTGGTCAAGGCGGGTAGAACCATCGGCATTCCGTAAGTCAGTCGGGAGACTGCCTCTCATGAAAATCCATATCCCTCTCAGGATTTGAACCCATGCGGAGAGGGGCCATGTGATTCCAAGTTCTGTACTCTAACCACTAGGCCACGTAGGCCTCAGTAGTACCTTTCATAAAGATACAAATCTAGTGGTGATAAAAAAAAACAAGGAAAAGTTACTACTACATTAAGGATAACAGAACAGGGTACCGTTTTACCAAACAGTTTACCCTTAAGATTTGCGTAAGTCTAAAACAACAAGTCCTCTTATTTTAATATTGGGCGAAGCAATATTGCAAAGTAACACATCATTGGAATCGTCTCTCCGAGACGCTTCCAATGACGTGTTACGTTGCAATATTGTACTTTCATTGAAGATACTATCCATGTGTACCAGTTATGACTTACGCAACTTACGCAAGTATTTTCCTTAAGTTGCTTAGTAAAACGGTACCCTGTTATGTAATATAAATAGACAATCTCCCCGAAATCGCAAATCGTTGTCATTGATCATGTGGTCTACAAATGAAAAGAATGTCTAATTTGAGATTAAGTTAAATTTCATCTCGATGCATTAGTTTTGAAATTAGAATCATTCAAACTGCAATTATGAAGATATGATGGCTCTCCTTTGACCAAATCAGCTATCAAAAGTAATTTTTCATTCCCTAGTATATGCCAGTACAGAAATTGTTATGTTTTAAGGTAGAATATCCATAATCTGCCATTAGAAAACCCATTCTTCTGCCGTGTTATTTCAGTCGTTCTCCAAAATACATCAGTCTGTGCCGAAACTATTTGGTTTAATGGGAATAATTCCAGCTCAAACAAATGTATTTCGAGAATGAATGAGGTAATCCTACAAAAGAACAAGTTTTAAAATGGTGGTGTAAGAGCATTCTACCTTAAAGCACTTTTAATGCATTTTTCCATTTTCTCCAGTAAACATACACCTATTATGTATGTTTTTTTACAACTTACACAGACTCTGTGTCCTTGTTATCATCTTTTTCCCCTTTCTTCTTCTTTTTCTTCTCCTTTCGCTTGTTTTTCGATTTCAAAAACCCTACAAGAGGTACAAACTAAATGAGTTCAGCATCAACATAAAGAATGTGTACCGGTATATGTTTTCTTATAATTTTCGGGAAAAGCCGTATCCTCATTGAAGAAAGCTGTAAGTTCAAATGTATTTCATAAAAAATTATGATATAAACTTATTATTAAAGAAATTTTACAAATGAATATATTAAAATTTCAAGCAATTTATTTATCTCTACATAATTCCCTTCAAAACACCTAATCTTTGAAGAGCATTTGATATTTACAGATAATTCTATTTTGTATATGCTTTATGGTGGCACACTATCTAAATGGTAATTCTGGATGCTTATTTTCCATTAACTTGGATGTCAACTCAAACATTTGATTGAAATAGGATTTTTTTCCATTTTTTACCATGGTTTGGTAAGATTTTTGTGTCATCTGCTTTCAAAAACCTTGAATATCTGCTTAGTTTTGATGAGGAAAGATACTCAGAGTAGCAAACAGGTTTGATCACAGGCCAGTGGCCAATTTACTTGGTGGCTGGCCTGGATCTAACCTGTTTGCTTAAGCATGAAGTCAGTTCCAGCACTTTAAGGACGAAGTGTACTTCTTGGTATTTCTAACAATTTACAGCATCATAGTTATTTTCAAGTGACAGGCTTTCTATTTCAAAGTTTTTGCTTAAAATAACATTAAAACCAACAAATAAACCCTTATATACCAGAGGTTGAAATATGAAGGACAAACTTCAGTATAACTTTCAATGAAAAATAAAATCAGTGAGAAAAATGGAGACTTTCCTCATCATGACGAAACTCTCTCCATTTTGCATTAAGGAGTTCTAACCTCATTGCTTGCATAGATATCAAAGGTTACCTTTATCAGACATACTGATATGACCAAAGTCAGAGAAAACAATGATTGATAGGAGACAATCTGAAATAGGGATAGCGACAGTGGCAGTGGTAAAATAAAGCGAACACATAATCTGTATTAGAATCATTTGTGAGCATTACTAATACAAAAGCATTGGAAGAAGGTTAATTTTGTTAGTCAACAAGTGTAGAAGCAAAACATAATAAATGCGTGCTAAGAGAATTATTAAACATATTATCACTTGACTGATCAACAAAAGCAAGAAAACTGTATAAGTCATCACCTTGAAATGAGGGAAGTAATAAAACACCAACAACCAAATAAAACAAGTCTTCCCTTTGTTGCCATGAATAATAAAATGAGAACTTGTACATTCCAATTTAAAAAGGAAAAGTACCTCCTTATCTCCATAAAAAATAATGTAAAAGGTACATGTAATGAAATGTAAAGTTAAGTAGAATGAAAATTGGGAGCAATTTGGTCTTGTATCTCATTGTTTTCCTTAACCCTTTACCAAACGCCTATTTTTCGTCTGTCCCAAATTGAAAGAGATTGCAGACGACATTTCAAAATGTGATGAAATTGAAAAAGAGTCTTCTTATAGCGCAGGAAACATTGTGGGAAAAGAAGAAATTGCTCATTAAAAGAAATTTCTCCTTTTCCCATAATGATTTCCAGAGTGGTATGCAACAAACTGGTTAAATGTCGATATTGTTTGGTAATGGGTTAAGCTTAATGTCTAATAAAATAATTATTTAGGGTCAATTAAACTTATCAAAATAGACTAGTCCAAATGGAAGGAATCAACAGACTTGTACTTATATTTAAGTAATACAATGCACTATGACTATGCCTTTACAAGTGCATATACAACAAAACAGTGACAATTACAAAACACATATCCGATACTTGCAAACTCACAGGATTAGATATGAAATTGAGCTTGTTTCTATAACTATTTGTGCTTCAAACTACATAAGTTGGTAACATTTAAACTAAAATTATAAAATAAATACTTTGTATCCCTCTTTAGATAATGCTTATTGTGAAGCCCTCAGAATCATTTGAACAGCAAACATGGAAATCGCTCTTATTTCCTCTTATTCAATCTATAGTTTTTTGTTTTGACTGAGAAATGATATCATGGTGTTTGATAAAAACTAAACTCTTTCCCAAACAACAAATTTTCGACTGTCCCAAATTGAAAGAGTTTGCAGACGACATTTCAAAATGTGATGAAATTGGACAATGGACAATAATCTTCTGATAGGCAAGAAAACATTTTGGGAAAAGGAAAAATTGCTCGTCTGCAACAAAGTGGTCAAATGTCTATATTGTTTGGGAAAGGGCTAAAAGAGCTTGAAAGAATCCAAAGAACTGGATGCAGTTTAATTGTAGAAGTGAACCATATGCAATTATCTCTATCCTATTTGATAGAGCATATGTTAAGAAAGCTGTGATTTAAGTGGCAAGTTAAAGGTTCTGTGGTCACTCTGGGAATAGATTAACCCATTACCAAACAATAACGACATTTGACCACTTTGTTGCAGACAACTGTGTAAAGCATTGTGGGAAAAGGACAAATTGCTCTTAACGAGCAATTTCTCCTTTTCTCACAATGTTTTCTACCCTATCAGAAGGTTATTTTCTAATTCCATCACACTTTAAAATGTCAACTGCACACTCTTTCAATTTAGGACAGTCGAAAATTTGGCATTTGGTAAAGGGTTAAGACAAAAGATAAAGTTACTAAGATAAAGCTTATATTACTAAAGCCCTATTTGTCAAAATACTTTCCTTCTTGTTCAGATGAATCTTTACCAGACAATTTAACAAACAATTGTGGAAAAACAGAAACAAGTGTTTCTTTTTGTGACATTAAAAACTTCCTTATATCATTTTACTGATTGAAATATTGAATATAGAATGGTCACAAGAGGCAAAAAATTAAAGGCAAAACTTTCCTTTGCGATTTTTTTTTTTTTGCAGCAAAACTTTCATATTTTGTATTCTTCACCAAGTTGCATGGAAAGAAATAGATAGAGCAAGAATAAATCATACAAGAATAAAATCCTTAACCAAAATATAAGCATCATCAAATTCGACATCTCCCTTTCCAAAACCAGGATATAAGTAATCAATCAATCATTTATTTAAAGAAATAGGACAAACATTGTTAAATATGAATGAGTAAATTTTACTCTTAATCACCTGAAGACGACATCTTTTTTACTTGAAGCAGACGACTTTCGAAAAGCTTTATTAACATGTGAAAAACCTTTCAGTAACGTTAATCAGATGTTGATCATCTTTTTTTTGTCCAAGCCATATTCTATGTTATTGTAAATGGCCATAGACAAATTTTGTCGATGATTGCCAATAAAAAATTGAATTGAATTATGTTGTGATATGTGAATAGATTGAAAAAGCATTATGGCATAAGGAGAAATTGCTTGAGAAAAGCAATTTCTCTTTTTGCCACATTGTTTTTTTTTGTAGAGAAATATGCTGCAAGACGCAAAATTGTGGTGTTAGGTGGTAAATAGGGGATTTTAACTAGCCACTCCTCGTGTCTAGCTCTTTAACGAAAAGATTCTAAGAAACATTTACCACATACAAAGTCATTTTTACATTCATTCTTATTTCTCACTAAAATATTTAAATAAAGGGATAGAAATCTTTGAAGCATGTTGAAGATTCAGTGCAAGGCTGTAGTAAGTTCTTTACAAACATGAAGTTACTATAACCCGAACTCCCCACAGTTTACGCAGTATCGATCACTGCCTGAACATGATTTTCATCCAGATTTGGATGGAATTTAAACAATGTTTTATTTTTCAAATTTGTTTGGATATAGTAGCAACTATATTCCATTCTTCACAATTATTCTGTCTCAATTAAAAGAATAACCAGTTTTCTTCTGCATATGTATATATCAAAAACACAAAGAAAAGTAAAGGACAGAGGACCATGGGAAGTGTGTTGGCACCCAGACAAAAGGATCGTGGGTTTAAACCCCACAAGTAGCTTGGCCAACTTTGTAATCTTTCATCAATCAAAATTTGTTGTGAGTACTTGTCATTAAGAAAGCACAATTGAGACTGATTAATCTTAGTTGTAAGAACTTGCTTCAAAATATATGTTAAACAAAAAAGAGAGACTCAAAACAATAATAAGACTATTCATATATATTTCAAGATAAAAGATTAATACTGTTAGATTCTTTTATTGAGAATTTATGAAGACATTTTATCGAGTTGCTTAAGAGAGAAAGGGAAATATTTCTTAAGTTTGAAATCAAGTTTTCTTTTTTAATGATTTAAAAATATCAGCAATGGTTGTTTTCTGTTCTAGCACTATAGAGCAAAACAGCAACTATGATTCTTTGTGTTTTAACACAAGTTACTGTCTAAAACCGATTCGTAATGATTCACACTTTTAACACCTTAAACACAATCTTCTGAAAAGTTCTATCTAGCTGATTTCCTTGTTTGGGATTTTCTAACAGTCTAATTTGAAACCATTGGCAGACACCAATCAAAAAGGAAAACAGTCAAAGTTCCTTTAGACATTAGGAAGAAAACATTGAAGCAAAAGTTGAGATTGCTCATCACTTTATGAGCAACTCATTCTTTTGTCAAATACATTCCTTTATGATTTGACTGAATCTCTTTATATTTGGACTAAATCTCTTTTTGATTTGATTTAATCTCTTTATGATTGGACTAAATCTCTTTATGATTGGACTAAATCTCTTTATGATTGGACTTAATCTCTTTATGATTGGACTAAATCTCTTTATGATTTGACTAAATCTCTTTATGATTTGACTAAATCAACTTATGGTTTGACTGAATCTCTTTATGATTTGACCAAATCTCTTAATGATTGGACTTAATCTCTAGGATTTGACTAGATCTCTTTATGATTGGAATAAATCTCTTTATGATTGGACTAAATCTCTTTATGATTTAACTAAATCTCTTAATGATTTGACTAAATCAACTTATGGTTTTACCGAAACTCTTTATGATTTGACTAAATCTCTATATGTTTGGACTAAATCTTTTTATAATTTGACTAAACCTCATCATGATTTGACTAAATCAACTTATGGTTTGACCGAATCTCTTTCTGATTTGACTAAACATCTTCATGATTTGAATGAATTTTTTATGGTTTGTCTAAACCTGTCTCCAAAATTGCATATACTAAGGAAGGGGCTGATCAACTTGACATTTTCATTTCTTCATCAATTCATTCAAATTTCTTGGTCTGAGTACAGCATAACTACCTATACTACAATTTTACACATCAAGGATTCAACGCCAAGGCCATGGTAAGTACTAATGCGATGAATCCCTAACATGATCGGAGAACACTCTGTATGTGGTATTGGGGTTGAAAATCAAAAACGAAAGGAAATAAAAATGCATGCACTGTCTTTGATCTTGTCTAAGTAACTTTAGCTAGTCACCCACGGACGACATACAAGCACATGAAAAGTAAAGAGTGAGAGAGGTTACATGTTCGAGAGGCTCGTAGCTTCACGCTTCGACTTAACGGCCCGGGCTGGTCCCCGGGCACGGGGCTCGCACTACCGCTGGAGTCTAAAAATAAAAATTTATTTTACCACAAAATTCAAGTGAGAAAAAAACTCAATGTGAGTCAAAGATCTATCTAAAATAGTGAGACATACATGTACAAGTTGCAGAATCACTTGACCAATGTTTACGATCTTATGTCCGAACAAGATTGCTGCCCCTAGGTATTTTTTCTTTTTTTTCACCTACTTTTGCCAATGATAGCCACATTGTGTACCCTGCATGAGTTGACCATCAACTTTCCGAATAACTTACTAATTACTTCTAACACTCAGCAGAGAAGTAGGTAGCAGTTGACAGCACAAATTACCTAAGAACATCCCCTGTCAACTGTGATTCCTCTGC
Organism: Cerastoderma edule; assembly: GCA_947846245.1. Classification (NCBI taxonomy): domain Eukaryota; kingdom Metazoa; phylum Mollusca; class Bivalvia; order Cardiida; family Cardiidae; genus Cerastoderma; species Cerastoderma edule. Next base: position 45,204,409 of record OX401405.1, read on the forward strand.
TGAGAGTAACGCTGATATAAAGCATGGGTTATCATAAATCACCGGAACTGGAAAGATGATGGTCAACTCATGCTGACCACCGCTATCATTTGCCAAAGTAGGTGGGAAAAGCAGAATTACCTATTCCATCAAGGAAGCGGCCATCTTGTTTGGGCATAATATCTTAAACATTGGTCATGTGATTCACCCACCTGATGTATGAGAAAAACCTAAACCGTTGCAAAGCACCCTCAAGAAGATTACAATAGCTATTTACAACTCATAGTGTTAAGATGTTTGTTTGATTTTTATTGTGGTAATGCTTTCTACTCTTTCTCAAAATGAAATGGTCATTGCTTTGCTTGTAAAAAACGGAATTGCCGACTTACTGCCAAAACTAATAATTTCTTTCAACACTTTTTTTTTTATTACTGTATGAAGTAAAAAAAATGTATTAAAGACCTTTCAAAATGTTGCAAAACAACTCTTTTTTTACCATGATTTAGATTTTCAATCAGATTTCTTTTTCATTGTCAAAAGCACAGCTTAAAATAAATCCTGTTTTACTCTTAGCATAAAATTTATTCATTATTTTATCTTTATTAAGGGTTAACATTGCATCATGAATTAATTATGATTCAGAAGCTTAATTAACATTATCAATGTCAAACAACAATAGAAAAAGTACTGTTTCAACGACATTTTATTTTGACCTTCAAATTTTCTCTTCTGTGAACAATAAAAATTGTATTTGGACTAAGGGTGCGTAAACACCTTTAGTCCATTGAATTTACATACCACTTTTTGAGGGACGGTACTTTATCGATACACAAACAGTGGTCTGACACCAATTACGCATTAAACATCCGCCTTCACTGTGCGGACTAATACCTTCTTGGAACTAGGAATGTAGTCCGGATTTACTCGCTTTGTTTTGCTCTATATTATAATAACTGTTGCCTCATGCGAAATCGTAAAATGTCCAGATGTTAAAGTAAATTGAGCATAAAATGTAGTATTTGATAACTATTTGTTATTGATAAGTTTAGTATTAGTTATAAAAATCTAAGAATATTAACAATTCCCATCTCCCAATAATGAAACAATTAGATCACTTTCTGTACTTTTAACAATAGATATGACTTATTATATGGGAATCCTTATTTCATGGGGATTTTTGATTTATTAATTTTCTAATTTATTAATTTCATGTCAAACTAATAGGTGATGGTCAAAGACCCAACATATGTATTAGTCCAAATTAAGACAAAATAAATAGACACTTTTCAAGATTAATACTAAGTTTGTATATTGACAACTTAAATATTTTGTGTAACTAGTAATTTTTCAAACACTTTCATGACAAAATAACTTTCAATGTATATACATGTAAAATCTGACTGATACGTCTTCAAACACTCTTTCCAAGCTAACTCTCCATTTATATACAGGAACAATCTGTTGGTGGTAACTCATCAAACACTCGTTTACAAACTAACTCTCAATTTCTTTCTTTTTGCAATCAGTAACTCTTCAAACACTCTCTTTACAAACTAACTCTTAATTTCTTTCTTTTTGCAATCAGTAACTCTTCAAACAAACTTTACAAAATAACTCTCAATACAAAGAAATGTGCAATCCTTAACAGTTACTGGTTGTTCTTCATACACTCTCAATTCAAACACACTTCAAAAAATGTAATTTACAAATACATTAATTTAAAGAATCTCTCAATATTTGTTCAATACAAAGTGGCTACTTTTAAAATCTTGAATTAAAAACCATCAATTCAATGGCAAACAGCTCTTTCAACTTTCTCAAACATCAATTTTATTCAACCTTAAATCTACACACACTCCTTGACACACCTGCACCAAAAGGTATTGTCAGGCAATGTGAAAGTAGGTCTGGTTATCAAGAGTTCATCATTTTCATGACTAGCTAACAACTTATTTACAAGGATTGAAAGCAAAGGCACCAAATAAATTGTGAACATAATATAACGGAAAGCTCTAGCATGCAGCTTATCAAATTAAAACAAAGCCTAAATTCGATTTTATAATTTGCAACTAGTACAAATAGAAAGCAACATAAATGTAAAAGAAAAATTACTCAATGGTATTTGGTAGAAATAATTGTGACAAAAGGATAAGTTGCTCTTTGTGAGCATTTTATCTTTTCGTCATAGATGTTATCAAAAGACTTCTGCAGAAAATGTTTCAAGGGGAGGTAACTTGAAGGAAGGGGATTCAGCAAAGAGAGAAAATTTCCCGACCATATATTTACTGAGAAAGTAGTTTAACCCATTACCAAAAAATAGCATCATTTGACCACTTTGTTGCAGACGCCTCTGGAAAACGTGGGAAAGGAAGAAATTGCTCATGATGAGCAATTTCTCCTTTTCCCACAATGTTTTCTACCCTATCAGATGCTTATCTTCAAAGTTCATCACATTTTGAAATGTCGTCTGCAAACTCTTTCAATTTGAGACAGTCAAACATTTGGCATTTGGTCAAAGGTTAATAAGACACCTTTTGTATATGAAATTAATGAGTTTTCCATTCCCCTTTTCATTAGTGATATAAAGTATATAAGGTCTGGTTTCTATACATTTGTGATAGATTGACTGTTTGGCCAGGCCATTCATACACCTCTACTTGAATCTATTCTATGAGCAAGTTTTATGTTTACAAACAGCAATTGAAGAATGTTTATGAAGTTCATGATTTAATTCTTGAATCTTTCTCAGGGCTATGGTTGTAAGCAAAAGTTTTGATACTCTAAAATAAAAGTGGATCAGACCCCGCTATTCTTTAAGTTCATAAGTCAATCATTCTATCCAAGAGCAACCTAGATTTCTATTGATCAATCAACACAATACTCCTTTGTCTCAACGCAATCCAGATTTATATAAAGTGATCGACACATTCCTCTTCTCCCTAAGAATGCTTGGTAATTTTCCAAAAAATTCCCCAAAACCTTAAAACATATGCTTAATTTTGATGAGGAAAGATACTCAGAGTAGCAAAAAGGTCAGATCACAGGCCAGCTGCCAATTTACTGGATCTAACCTGCTTGCATAAGGATGAAGTTGGTTCCAGCAATATATGGGTTAAATGAGTCAGCAAGTATATGTACTTTGAAAGTAATGACTTTAATACTTTGGGTGAAGAGTTAACCTAAACGCAGAACATGGTAAAATTCTATAGTTTCAAGGACGCCAATATTCGTAATAATACAATCCAGATTTATGTTACATGTACTTGCCTAAACTGCCACCTTACAATAATAAGTAAATTTACAAGGTCTTAACCCATTACCAAACAATAACGACATTTGACCAGTTTGTTTCAGACCAATCTGGAAAACCTTGTGGGAAAAGGAGAAATTGCTCATGATGAGCAATTTCTCCTTTTCCCACGATTTTTCTGCCCTATCAGAAGATTTTTTTCCAATTTCATCACATTCTGAAGTGTTGTCTGCAAACTCTTTCAATTTGGGACAGTCGAAAAATTGGTGTTTGGTAAAGGGTTGAGGCAATAACTTAAACTTAACACAGTTTTCTTACCAGCTTTCAACTATTAGTAAGTGTACAAGATCTAAAGGCAATAGCTTAAACTAAATACAATTTTCCAAGTTCAAAACTCTTAATACAGAGTTGTGTTTCTTGGTTGTTATATTTCCCTTGTTAAAGTAAGCATACCCAGCTCTAAAGAAATAGCTCTAATACCATCTAGTTAATGGTTAGTTAATAAAGATACATAGTGATATGAGATCTGATTGTCTTCATAAAGCAAAAGGAGACTCTTTAGGCCTTTAAGATTGTTGATGAATTATGGTTGTATTATGCTGATTTTAAAACCAAAACAAATAACTAAAGCTAACAAGAGCTCTCAATAGCGCACTTGATAGGTCAGTGAAATATAATTTGTTTCCAAAATATGAGGATGTACATAAAATCTAAAACAAGATTTTCTGAGTACAGAAACTGGTACAGTTTTCTTCAAATCAATAGCAGAGTTATTGCACTTGGTCAGTAACCTTACATTATGACCCTTCATCTGTGTGTAAAGTTTCAATCTATTCCCTAGAGTAGTTTATGAGAAACAAACTTTTGTGTAAAACTTTAAAAAAGTACAAAGAAACCCATAATTTGCTTGTAATCATAATAAGAGAATAGGAATTTTATAAGTGAACTTTGCTTATGATCCCAAACACATATGTGAAGTTTTAATCCAATTGCAGCAGTTTGTTGTGATAGAAGCTTGAATGAAAAAACTTAACCAAGACTTTCTGATTACAAAAAGGCCCTAAGTTTTTTAAAATCAATACAGGAGTTATGGGAGTTGGTAAGGGACCTGACATTGTGACCCAAAACACATAGTTTCAATCAATTCCATACAGTAGTAAGTACAAAAGGGAGCATAATTTACCTAAATGCAATTCAATTATCATGGAACTTGGTAAGGGACCTTACATAATGACATTGAACAAATGTATGAAGTATCAACCCATTCCATAAAGTGGTTCTTGGATAAAAACTTGCGCGTAAAAACTTAACCAAGGTGGGCCGTGTAAAGACTCAACCAAGGTGTGACGCCAACGTCTCTCCATAATTTTCAAATAGTTGAGTTAAACTAAAATTATATTTGAGTGAGAAAACAAGCAAAACAAAGGAAAAACTTGGACAAAGATTTTCCTATTAACAAAATTGTTTTAAGAACTATCATGATTTCATCCAGATATTACTATCTTTATTATATAATTCCAAATACAACTGTTTTAAATATTCAAGATATAACTGTTTTAAATGTATCATTCAGGATATGGTTTAACAAGTAGATGGTAAATACTAGCCTTTACTGTACAGACAATGGGTTAAATGAATAGTCTTTTATACATGGTTAGCCCTTTACCAAACAAGTAAAATATATAAAAGATCAAACACAGATGAATTTCAAATTATTGTTGGAAAAAGGAAGAAACTGCTGAGCAAGTGAGCAGTTTCTCCCTTTTCCCAACAATAATTTCTTATTTCTTACCTACTGGAGGAAATGTTCCCAATCCTTTTTCGATGGCATGATAACTTTTTTCTAAACTTTGCAAACTATTGGCAATTTGTCATCATAAAATGTTGCAAACTATTTCAAATCAGCTTGATATAAAAGGAAAAATCATTTGGTAATGAGTTAATTGTAAATTTGTTGAATTAATAAGCTTTAACCCATTACCAAACAATAATGACATTTAACCACTTTGTTGCAGACAGCTATGGAAAACACTTTGGGAAAACAGGAAATTGCTCGTGACATGCAATTTCTTCTTTTCCCAATATGTTTTCTACTCTACCAGAAGATTACTTTCCAATTTCATTACATTATGATATGTTGTCTGCAAACTCTTTCAATTTGGGGCAGATGAAAATTTGCCGTTTGGTAAAGCTTTAAAGCTAATACAATGGATAACTGAGGTAAAGGATAGTTGACAGTACACCAGATAGGCATTATATAGCATGCAAGGATTACAAGAATTGGTTACTTACAAATCGCATCTAAAATGGTTAAAACAGAAATGAATGCCATAAAGAAGCTACTTCTGCCTGCGTAATAAAATTTTTTTTTTTCAGAACTTTAGAAGCACTTAACCCATTACCAAACAATCAAAACATTCGTCCACTTTGTAGCAGACGCCCCTGGAAGAACTTGCGGGAAAAGGAGAACTTGCCTGTAGAGAGCAATTTCTCCTTTTTGCCACAATTTTTTCTGCCCTTTTAGAAGATTATTTTTCAATTTCATCACATTTTGAAATGTCTTCTGCAAACTATTTCAATTTGGAACCGTCGAAAAATTAGGTGTTTGGTAAAGGGTTAAAGTTAACTAATGTCTCCTGTAATCTGTTGGGAAAACACATCATAATTATCCCCTAACAGGAAATGCGATAGGCTTCAATCATAAAAGGAAGTGACACATTCAAGACCGTGACAACTATTAACACCCAAAAAGGGTTTTTTACTCTCAGTCATGCAAGCTAATGAACTAGACATTTTGATAGATGGTAAATGGTTTTTTAAAAAGACCAACGCTTATTATGCAGATAATTTCATAAAAATAGATTTTTGTGTGCTCTGCTTTTCAAAATCTGCTTGATCATGATGAGGGATGATACTCAGGGTAGCAAACAGGCTAGATTCCAGGCCAGCTGCCAGTTTATATGGCAGCTGCCCTTGATAAAACCTGTTTGCTTCCTGCAGTGTAAGGACTAATGTTCAATTCTTCATTAACAATATAATCTTATACAGGCATTGGACTGGTATCGGTGGTATAAAGTTATGAATAAGAATTATTCTCATCAAATTGATTTCCTTTTTATCACATATCTTTAACCCATTACCAAACAATAACGACATTTGACCAGTTTACTGCGGTTGACTCTGGATAACATTGTTGGAAAAGAAGATATTGTTTTTAGTGAGCATTTTTCTCCTTTTCCCACAATGTTTTCTGCCCTATCATAAGATTATTTTTCAATATCATCACATTTCGAAATGTCGTCTGCAAACTCTTTCAATTTGGGACTGTCAAAAATTTGGCATTTGGTAAAGGGTTAAGGGATTTCTTAATGGTGAATATGGTGTACCTCTGTATAGGAAACCAAGACAATTATCGTCTGAGGTAAATGGTGGATTTACAAATTCATTATAAAAGATGATTAACCTAAATCATCATGTAAATTTAGGATACTGCTAAGCCTAAAACAAGACTTTTGACATTTGGACGGTTGATGACATTAAGAAAATATCAAATATGTGGGAAAGGGTGTGTAATGCAGTTTGTATAGGGTTATCATCTATAAAAGATAATCTCAATAACAATTCTGTGATTCTATTTCAATGGAAAGGTATCATATATGAGGCAAAAGGGAACAATGGGAGTATATAAAATGTACCATGCGAAACCCTAACATTAGACAGATGGATAAAAGAGATGTCCATGATTGGCCAGGTACAGTCTCGGATGGGCCCTTTGAGTTTTGTAACAACTTTTAACTCATCACTCAATAATAAAACGTAACTCTCTTGGGAGCATCTTTTATTTGAATGGTATATCAACAATTTTTCAGATATGTAACAGCTTTCCTGGATCAACCAGTACTAGACTAGGGTTCTGTTTGCAGCATCTGCCGTCATGTGGTCTGCTGTTGCTTTCAATTTGGACTTGACACAAATTCCATTCTAATTGTTTGTTTGTTTATCAACTATTTTTCAGTTACGTTAAAGCTTTGCTGGATCCACCAGTACTAGGCTGGGATTCTGGAAAGACTTGCCAAAGGTCACTCCAACAAAACCAGGTGTCATGGGACTCAAACCCGGGAACTCAAATTCCAAGTCCGCCACCATAACCACTTGGCCATGCAGGATCCCTAAATTGGTTTAATTGAGACATAATGTTTGCTTTCCATGTTACAAATAAGCTTAATGACAGGTTTCGCTTTGCTCATTGGTTAAGGTAGTGGACTTGTAACCAAGGGGTCCCAAGCACTTCAAAGCCTTGACCAATTACTCTTGAACCCCAAGGAAAAGCTGTAATATAACTGAGCAGTTGTTGACACTTTCTTCAAATCCCCTCCCCATAAACAGTTAAAAGAGTATAGTGGGTATGAAGAGAGGAACATACAGGTTGGACAATGGATGATACATAGAGGGCATTCATTCATTTGTATGGTTATGTCAGCAATTCTAATTTATTAAATCCAATTAAGTCATATTGAGGCTTCAGTGCAGGACTATAGCGAGTCATTCAAAAATCTAGTGACTTCTTAGTAGTGTAATTAATCCTCAATATTGGAATAAGGGACAGCATTTGCAGATTGCAAAAGTGACTAGGTTAAACAAAACACATTTTTGAATTTATGTGGAATTCAAATTGTGGCAAAGGGAGAAGAAATTGCTTACTATGACCTATCTGTCACTTTATCATCAATAAAAATTGGTGAAATTGCATTGGATTTCAGACATTTGAACAGTAGTGGGATAAAAAAAGAGCAAATTGTTTTCTGCATGTTTTGGGGCAAGGGATGAAGATAAGAGTGGATAGAGATGAGGTTGATGAGTTGGACGATATAAATAATACAATACCAGTAAATATGGCAGAGTCTGAAACAATAAAACAGGACGATTTATTTCGTTACACACATGAACACTTAAAAACATGTAAATTGATCAACCACTTTCCATATTGTTTTGGACTGATCCACATTGAGATGGTGTATATTGGGTCCACAGGGGTCTATAGTTAACCTGGGGTCAGTACTATGTATTTCAATCTAGTATATCACATAGTACTGATCCCAGGATAACTATAGACATTCATAGGGATCTATAGGGGTCTATAATTATCCTGGGGTCTGTAATATGTAATAGTATATATTACATAGTACCCGACCCCAGGATAATTATTGACCCTCTAGAACATTTTACATGTACAACAGGCCTGTTAATGTTAAGGTATGCTCAAGCCTGAATATTAATACTTGAAGGCTGAACTTAAACATATTCAATCTGAACAAAGAAGGAAAATTCAAAGTCTCAAAGCCATGAAAATTACCAGGCCTGGACTACAATACAATTAATCGTCAAAAGGTCACTGTTCATTCTATGCTTTTTAAATTCATCTTCTTTAATGGTGTAGAGATACTCCCCCGCTTCCCCCATCCCCCATATACCCTAGATATAACTAAGTGACTTGAAATATCATTATCATTGTGACAATGATTAAAATCCCATTTAGCCATGGCTTATTTGTAATTGTAAAGTCGTCTGAATATGCTGAGCCTAAAAGTAGATTATAAACCTTCACCTTAACCTTTTATTTGTTGTGTTAAAACATATAAAAGTGCAGAGTTAAATAAGGCTTTTGAATCTTTGAAAAACAATTTTATAAATGTTTGTTTACATAAAGACAAACAAACACTATGAAAGAAGAAACCTTTAAGTCAACAGAAATATTCCACATGGCCTAAGGCGATTAGGAAATGATGTTGAAAAGCACATTGGCAGTTTCAGGGATTGTCATAAAAACTTTAACCCTTTACCAAACGCTAAATTTTCAACTGTCCAAAATTGAAAGAGATTACAGACATTCCAAAAGGTGATGAAATGGTAATATAATCTTCTGATAGGGCAAAAATCATTGTGAGAAAAGGAGAAATTATTCATTAAGAGCAATTTCTTCTTTTCTCACCATGTTTTCAAGAGTCGTCTGAAACAAACTGGTCAAATGTTGTTATTGTTTGGTAATGGGTTAAGTATCTGCAGAAGATGTAGTGAAGTATGAACAAAAATAGTTAAACCAAAGTAAACTTTACACTGAAACACTATGCCCTGAAGGAGAAATTTTGTGTCACATTACTCCATTTGTCAGAGAAATTCAATGTACCGGGTATATTTAAACAAGTGTGTTAAATGTCATCTCAAGTTGTCCATTTTAAGTCATAATTAAATACATAATCAGAGAGTCCAGCAATCATATATATAGAAAAAAAAAATGTGAAGCTGATCAATTTTCGTGTCTTCTTGCTACATCATCATAACGATGGTTCGGTGCAAGAGGTTAGTAAGTGCTTCATGTTGATGAAGCACTTACTATAGTCTTGCATTGAACCCTCAAAAACAGCTTGGACGAGGGAAAGTGCAAAAAATGCATTTTTGAACTATCAGGATAAAAATGGGTAGGTAGGAATAAATGTTTGGCATAATTCAAAGCCAGTGATACCAAATCCAACCAATGCAAAATTATAAATATGAAGCAGCACAAATGAATAAACAAAATAAAACAAATAAATAAAATTGGGGGAAATAACACAAAATTCATGTGTATTCGAAATTAAGAAAACCAAATCTACCTTTATAGCACCTTTGTCAACGTAACCAAAACTAAGTTTACATAATTAACATTGAAAAGATGCAAATTAACCCTTAGAATGCTGGGTATTTTTCTAAAATAAATATTGTTGTGTCGTTTGCTTTTCAAAATCTTAAAAATCTGCTTAATTTTAGACACAAAGAGTAGCAGCCAGGTCAGATCACAAGCCAGATGCAAATTTATTTGGCGATTGGTCTGGGTCTAACCTGTTTGCATAAGCATGAAGTTGGTTTCACCAATAATGAGTTTAAAAACCACAGTGACAAAAACAGGAAATTTCGTTCAAGAAAACTGCTGATTAGTTTCACATTTATTGACATTTCAAACAGGTTATATGACATCAATAATTCAATTCTTCAAAGGGAGATCAAACCCATGACATTTGGTCTTATTTCCTGAAGAAGAAAAAGGCTCTTAAGATCTGACAATCAAATCACATATGCCCTTTGAAATAATACTTTTTTGTTTTAATACACAATTGTAGAGATATTGTTCTCATCAACATCTAATTATTGAATATGCTACATGAAATGAAACCAAAAATATTTAAACTCCTCATATCTAATATCTGAACGATTTTAAAGACACACACATTTCATTAGTTACTTTTGGTGCAAAACTACAGACAGCAGAAACAGATACCAGAAAAACGTATCTTCGCAACAAGGAATTGCTCAATTCAAGTAATTTCTCTTCAAGCAAAATGATCTCTTAAAATATCAAACAATAATCCAAAGACTTAAAAAACTAATTCTTATTCTACACTCAAAGCTGTCTTCTTAACAATGTGGTGTCAGTAATCATCCCTTAGAATGCTGGGTATTTTTCTAAAAATAGATTTTCGTGTCATCTGCTTTCCAAAACCTTAATATCTGCTTAATTTTGATGAAGAAAGATACTCAGAGTAACAAACAGGTTAGATCACAGGCCAGCCGCCAATTTACTTGGCAGCTGGCCTGGATCTAACTGGTTTGCATAATCATGAAGTCGGTTCCAGTACTATGAGGGTTAAAGAAAAACATAACTGCTAACGGCTAGATCAGTACAACTAAACGACATCCAATACACACAGTACTGTAACTACAGGAGTCAGCTCAAAACTGGGACATACAGAAATTCAAAATGCACAGCAAAACATAAACGAAAATTAATATAAGTCACAATGGAAATTGACCAGAAAACACAAAATGGAAAAATAACATTTTTCAAAGCATTGTCTAAAATATACAGCCAAACTGCTCACAGATGTGATCTCTTGTTTTTCAAACACTTCCATTGTATATTTCAATAAAATTAGTTCAAATTGAACGCAAAAGTAGACAACAATAAAATAAATGTCACAGTGTTCTTATTTAGATGTCGGTTTGGATGTCAGTTTGAAGACAATGTTATAAAAGGGAGAAACCAGTATTGTCACTATTGTGAGCATTTTTTTCTGTCACAATAGCAGCTTCCATTGCATATGGGTAAAACTTTAAAAATAAGTTGACGTTTTCACTAACTTACTGAAAAAACTTTGTACTCAAGATGGTCATAAGACAGCAGAGCTTCCGGAGTTTAAGTACTGCATGATGTTGGTGTCTAAGTTACCCTAATTACCAAACTTTAAAAGCCTTTCAAGTGTTCATGTTACTTGTGCAAAGAAGTGAAGAAGCCAACCTCCTAACCAAACAGCACAGTTTTAAACCATTTGTGCCAGATCGATCAGGGTTTGCTACGGTGGCATAGAGGTGAGAAGTGTATGTCTTTATTTATCTCGGCCATGACTTAACACTGTCTAGTGATCAGAAGGTAACCAAGACATGTGAAACAGTTACTAACTTGTGCACACACCTTATCAACTCAAGACCACCACTTCGTATCATGTGGTCATGAAATGATAAAAACGTTCAAAAGTCACCTCTATGCCACTGTAGTTAGGTGACTACAACAACCCTCTAAAATAATCATTCAAAATTGTGCTCATTATAAACTCTTTCCTCTTATTTACTTATTTGTTTATGTGAGGTTCAACACCATGCCAACAAGTTTTCAGTTACGTTACAGCCTTCCTGGATTCACCAGTACTAGGCTAAGGCTCTGAATAGCCTTACGAAAGGATCTACCACAAACAAACCAGAGGTGTTGGTGGGGCTCAAACCCCCCCCACCAAATTCTAAGACCATCATTTTATCTACTGGGCCAGGTAGGACCGCTTCTTTCCTATCATGCTGTACTAGTTCTCAATAACCTTTGAAACAGGAAAGTTAATCTTATTGCCTGACAATCAGATAACCTTGTAGCAAAACCAACTTATATGCTATTTTAACGAATGAAGAAAGCATCTTACAGTAACCTTTTCCCTGATGCCATAGCCTCAAAGTGTCTTATCAATAAAAATAATGTTCAAGGGTTCAGTTTACGACTATAGGATAACAAACTATAGTGCTATGGTCAAGCTAAACCATTTTCTATCCATAGTGTCAAAAACGTTTTGATTCATGAATTCAAATCTGTTGGAATTTTGTTGCTGTGTTTAATTCAAGCCATCATGAAATGAAAATTGTAAAATATGTATCACATTTTGGGCTGTTCTAAATTCAAGCCATCTTCCAATGAAAACTGTAAAATTTCATTACATACTTCTTGATATTAATGCAATACTCAACACTTTAACACGATTTCTTTTGCATTTCTCTGTGACCTTTCGCAGTTTAATTGCATGAGGGAAAAAGGTAAAGCAGGTTAATCAACTAATCAGAACAGAACTGCTTACCAGCATGACCAGATGGACTGACATCTATTCAAAAACATAGGAAAAGGTATTTATTTAAATCAATCATAACATGTATAGTGCTGGAATCAACTTCATGCCTATGCAAACAGGTTAGATCCAGGCCCGCCACCAATGACTTGGCGGCTGGCCTGTGATCTAACCTGTTTGTTACTCTGCGTATCTTTCCTCAAATGAATTAAGCATATATTTAATGTTTTGGAAAGCAGACGACACAAAAATCTATCTCTAGAAAGTTACCCAGCATTCTAACGGTTAAAGTCTGTCTACCTGTCTAGAGGCTTCTTTTCCCTCCCTCTGTATCTCTATGACACACATACATGCACTCATAAAGGCATCATATCATACCTACACACTCATACTTATAAACACCATACAATTTACAACACATTCACACTCTTCCACAACCACACCCACTCACATCAAGTCCACTGCCACACACAATCATGTTTTGTTATACATAAATCTCATGTTTATCAACTCACTTATTTGTTTTATTTTATGGTGTTTAACATTGTGTCTACAATTTTTCAATCATGTTATGGCTTTCCTGGATTCACCAGTACTAAGCTAGGGCTCTTAAGTGACTTGCCAAGACTCTTCCAAGAAAGCAGAAGTGTCAGTGGTGCTCAAACTTGAGGCCAAAACAAATGACAATTTCATTTTGAGATTTAAATTAAAAGGCATTCTGGTAAAACGAAATAATTGATAGTATTAATAAATAGTGTATTACTGTTTGAAATCTTGTAGATGATCACAACAAGATAACTACATCTTCTTAAAAACAATCGTGGAATGAAAACATCAAACAGAAGCAAATGACAATTTCATTTTGAGGTCTGACAGAAAGCATACATATAAAAGAAACAATCAATAGTAAAACATCTTAATGCCCTCTTTGAAAACTTGCAAGCTTTTTAAAAGATAGGCCTATTTAGAACAATGAAGTAATCGAACCAAAACAAATGACAATTTCATTTTAAGGTCTCATAGATTAGAAAGCATGATTTGATCTTCGTTTTGTTTAAACTATGTCTAACTAATAAAAAGGAAATTTCATTTTAAGGTCTCACAGTTTATAAAATATTTTAATTAAGGAAACAAACAATGGTAAAAATGCATGATAATATTATGTTCTTTGCATATTCAAAATATTGAACCAAAACTAATGACAATTTCATTTTTAAGTATCACAGACTAGAAAGCATTCGGATAAAAGGAACAATTGTTTTTTAGTTGTTCTTTTTATTTAAAAAAAAATGTTCTTAACATAGGATGAAAATATCAACCAAAAACAAATGGCAATTTCATTACGAGGTCTCACAGATTAGAAAACATTCTTTAAAATGGACAAACAATAATGGTAAAACTGCTTAATACATTCTTTACAAATTTTATAACTTTATTTTTAGAACACAGAATAGTTCTTACAGTTCAAAAAGTATTTTTATATAGTCCTTAAAGTTCAAAAAGTATTTCTATATAGTCCTTACAGTTCAAAAAGTATTTTTATATAGTCCTTACAGTTCAAAAAGTATTTTTTATATAAGGAACATTTTATTTATACAAGAGTTTACACAAGAATCCTGTTAAAAAGGAAGATTTGCTTCTGAAATATTTTGTAAATGTTTTGAAAACTTGGAGACCATTCCCTTAAAGATCGCATGTTGCCCAAAGTAATGAAAATAGTGTTACAATGGGAGAATTCACTCATTTCATGCTAATATCCTCTTGTCAAAATATTACATCAATTGCAAAAGAAACATATCATTAAATATCAAAATTTGAGGCCTTTAAACATATTCAATTAACTAGAGCCCTATATCCTTGCCTTGTCCAATAAGTATCTTTAGTACAACAACACTGTAGAAGATCAATGATGCAATCAAACATTAATAACTGAAAACCTGCTAAGTTGAAGAAAATGTATTATGAGATGTCATTTGCTTTAAAAACACTAAAATGCATCAATGGCATATGCAAGCCTGAAACAGCATCTTGTAAGCATAAGATGACCATTCCACAATGTTCTTTTCCCCTAAAACAGCATTTTGTAAGCAACAGGTGAACATACCATGTTTTTTTTTATTTTTCTTAAACAGCATCTTGTAAGCGCACGGTAACCATTCCACATTTTTCTTGTCCAAAAACCATATTTTGTAAGCAACAACTAATCCTACTAAAATTTTCATAATAATTTTCATAATATTCTATCACATTATAAGATGACTTTGTCAGAGTGAATATCACCAATTTAATGACAAGTCATGGAAATCATCCAAATTTAAAGGACTCAAGTTACTTTGTCATATCAGAATTTCAAGTCTAATGTGACTCAAAACATGGATGTTATCTTAACTGAATGTATAACATTGCAATGTTACACATCATTGGAAGCGTCCCGGAGAGAATTCCAATGATGTGTCACTTTCCAATATTCCTTAACCCAATGTTGAAATAACAAGGAACATTGTTTTAAACTTACACAAATCTTAAGCATAAAATGTCTAATAAAACAGTACCCAGTTCTATGTAAAAACAAGTCAGTGACAAGTGTTTTATTTACCTGTCTTACTCTTCTCGCTCACGCTGTCTCTCTTTTCCACGGTGGTCGCATCTGGGGACATAGGACGCTGCGCCGGCAGGCTCGATAAATCAGGCTCAACAAACTCAAGTGGTCCTGAAGGAAAATCATTCATTATCATAATTAATCATACATAAACCAATTAACCTATCAATTAACATAAAAAAGGTAGAAGGTATCTTTCATACGAAACATAGGAAATTCATAGGGACATAAAAGGAAATTATAAATGCCGTCAAATCTACCATGAAGATCCTTCAATCCATTATTTGTTGACATAATGCATAAAAAAAAAAGACATTTCCAATTGTTCAATATAGTGCACCAAACCATGCATCCTTTTAATTTCTGAACATAGCAACACAGCAACGTTAAACAGCAACTCAAATGATAAGTGATATAACATTGACTTAAAGTTGAGAACTTTAATTTATTATGGCAACGCTTAGATTGGATCGAGTAAGTCTCAGTCATATAACCCCTATAATAGTTTTTTTTGTTATTATTTTTAAGGGACCAGATGTGCCGACGGGACTTTCACCCGGACCCAAAGGGTTCTAAGTCTGCCACCTTCATCACCAGGCCAAGCAGGACCCTTCTTGCTCTCTAATAAAATCCCCTTTTAATATCTTGATTTCATTAAATTTTCTCATCAAAACCATGATTTCTATTTATCACAACATTGAAAACAAAAAGTCACATCCTTGGATGGAGATGGTACATTTGTAATGTTAGTTCCCTTGGGATTTTTCTTTTCTCATTAGACCTAAAAAGAGTATGTCCAAAACTTATATAAATTGTGAAAACCAAAGAATTTTACGCAACATAAATATTTTCTTTCTTCAGTGAAATTTGCTGCATAACAAAAAAAAATCAAATTTCATCCATGAAAAGCTGCTTCATAAAAAAAGCCAATGGGAATCATTGTCGCAAAAAGAGGATTCTATCATGATAAGTTGATTATCCTATCGTTTTTTTTCATTATTACAATTCTTAACCCTTGGAACGCTGTGTCATTTTTTGGACATGGATTTTTGTGTCTTCTGCTTTCCAAAACATTAGATATCTGTTTAATTTTGATGAGGAAAGCTACTCAGAATGGCAAACAGCTTAGATCACAGGCCAGCTGCCAATTAAGTTGGCGTCCGTCCTGGATCTAACCTGTTTGCATAAGCATAAAGTTGGTTCCAGCACTATGAGGATTAAATTGAATTTTGATCAATGAACATTTTAACAAGTATAACACAGAATTGTCTTATAAATAGTTAGAAAGTTACTCAAGTCTTCATAATTCCAAATGGAAATTATCCAAACTACTAGAACTTGTGAGATATTTCCCATAATTTGATACATAACTTGGAGTCAAATGCTTTATAAATAATAACAACAACAGTGCACTATAACAAATGTACCGATACTATACATCATGCAACTATGTGGTCATGGGGAAAACATACCCACTAAACTCAAAATTCATATCATTTAAAAAAACAAACAAACAAAAACCCTTTGCCTTAATCCTACTATGCTTTATGCAATGTTGTGGTCATGGGGAAAACATACCAACTGAACTGAAAATTCATATTGTTCAAAAAAAGAAAATATATCTTTATCTAAGATGTGTCATAAGGAATAACAAAGCAGCAAGCAAGAACTCAAGTTGAATGAAATGCCAAAAATTATATAACGCATTAATAAATCATTAAAAAAATTGCACTTAACCCACTACCAAACAGTAACCACATTTGACAAGTGTTACATACGACTCTGGAAAAAATTATGGGAAAAGGAGAAATTGAGTTTGATTAGCAATTTCCTCATATTCCACAATGTTTTCTGCCCTATCAGAAGAATATTTTTTAATTTCATCATATTTTAAAATGTTGTCTGCAAACTCTTTCAATTTGGGACAGAAACAAATTTGGCGTTTGCTAAAGGGTTAAAGCAAGGTATTATGTTGCCAGTTATCAAATTTTGTTATTCATCACATACTGTCTAAATCAGCTATCAAGTCATAAACTATATGTTCAATTAACCATTTCCCTTATTACCGTGTGTTATAATGCTCCTACAGCAGAAAATATAAGAGAAGATTGTAACAAAAGAAGAAATCATTAATTGTGGAGGAATTTCCATCTTGGTACGTTTGTTTCTATATCCGAACCATTAAGATAACTTTTCTATACTGAATACTAGAAGGTAAAGGTAGGGTTTATCGTCTTTCTATCTATGCTAGGCATATTCACCCAACTTTCAAAATTATCTCCCTGTTCACTGGGTGATAAACAGCCCATTTAAATATGGCGCAAATGCAGCCATGGCATATCTGTTTGTTCCCCCAAAGGTACCCATATATACACCTTGATAGAGAGGAGTAATGTGGGATAAATGTTTTACTCAATAAAGTTCCAATGATCCTGCCGGGATTCCAACCTGGGACCAGAATTCAGAATCCGACACCCTACCACTGGACCAGGGTTTTGGCCTCCGGTTGGTTTCAATTCAACCCATTACCAAACAATAATGACATTTCACCAGTTTGTTGCGGACCACTCTGGAAATCATTGTGGGACAAGGGACAGTTGCTCTTAACAAGCAATTTCTCCTTTTCCCACAATGTTTTCTGCCCTTAAGGAAGATTATTTTTCAATTTCATCACATTATGAAATGGCGTCTGCAAACTCTTTGAATTTGGGACAGGCTAAAATGTGGCATTTGGTAAAGGATTAAACAATCTATAAAATGCTTTTTGAAGGGACAGGCTAGGAAAGATCTATCATCAAGAAACCAAACACAAATTAGGATAATCTCCCAACTATGCTACACAACATTGTCAAGTACATATATACAATCAAGGGACATTTTGAATACCTGTGAATTCCCAGGTATGGGGTGCTTTAAACATACATAAATTTTCAATATATATATATATATATTCGTTAAGATACACATATTATTCAATAGAAATTGTTATGTGTAGTTGCTTTTTCACTAAACCCCCCAATGTGGGATTTCGTAACTGGTCCAAATCAAAATCGGCACACAACAAAATGTGGCAAGAAAAAAGTACACTTTCTCTATAATATGAATGGAAACCATTGTTACATAAAAAAAAAGGAGCTGAAAATAAGCAATTCACATTTTTGCGACAAAATGTTGTTCTAAATTTCTTTTTTTACCAGATTCAGTAAATTGAGGTAACAAAGAGTAAGGGTAAACTGTGGGGAGACTGTCTCTCATTAAAATCCAAATGCGATCTCCAGGATTTGAACCAACACAGAGAGAGGTCCTGTGATTCCATCCAGATGATTAATGGTTCCATGAAAACATTTATGATTCCATGAAATCACTCTGATAAAAAGGGATGGATTAGTTATCATGATAAGAAAGTTGCATTCATGAACTTGTTCTCAACTGACAAGTGGCCAAAACGCCTCAAAATGAATATTCTAAATGGTTTAGTCAATCAATGAAACTGTATACAAAAATTTCAACAACAAATGCATGTGGACATTTCTTTTTTAATCAAAGATGAAGGACTTATTATAGTCTCTCATTTAACACTCATATTGTGAAATAACCTTGGGGGCTGGTCAATTGCCATTCATGTACATGTGCCATTTATTGTCCGTTTAACCTCTTATACATAGATTAAACTGAATTTTATAATCTTTCAAAATTGCATCTACAATATCTTAGTTATACATAATACAACATGTTAGCTCAATATTGATTGACGAAGACCCTATTTTTTTCCTTCCATTACGGCATGGAATGCTAGAACCATTGACATTCCATAAATATATCACTTTAGTTTAAAACAATTTCATGACAAAAGAAATCATCTGCATATGCAAAATCTGCTCTAAATACGTGCCTTTATCTATTAATAATACAAAGATTACGTTAGATTTCTTACAGTATATCTTAATAAAAGGTCTTAAAATTGACCATCTGCGAAAGCTTGGGTATCAAAAAGTAGATAAAGAAACATTAAGCAAGGATCTGGACACCATTCAAAGATAATGAAAGTCACGTTACCTGGTTTTTCTAACCCAGTAGATTTGGCCTGAATGAAAGTTTCTAGTAACTTTTGAACATTTAAAAGATCACAGCTTGCTTTAAATTCTGCTTGAGCCTGAAATAAATGTGAAAGAAAAATGAAAACACATAGTTGTAATACTGACATCAACACAGATCACATTTATAAACAAAATACCTTCATATTTTTTGAGAAAATTACCATGGGGTAATGGTTATTTCCTCCACTTGAATTATCCCTTTTGATGCATAAGTCCAGTGTTGTCAAAAAGAATAGGTTGAACAGGCCTACATAAAATCTGAACAGGCCACTTGGAGAGAGGGGGGGGGGGAGTGGGGGGTTCCATTGGGGTTTGTAATATCTCTATGAATTTGAACCTGCCAAAACATAATTTGAAGAGGTCATTTTTGGATGTGGCATTTTCTTATTGCGAACACTGTATATCTATAAAAAAATATATCAAACATACATGCAAGAAAGTAAATCAAAATGCTTAATTGACAAGATAACTAAGAAATAGTTGAAAATGACTTTTCTGCATGGCACTCTGGGTAATATAGATAATAGCATTAAAACAAACAAAAAAAAGTTTCAGGTTATAATAAGATGGCTCTGATATCAATTAAGTGACTGCTTTCCACAAAACATAACTGTTAAACTGTTGAAAAAGACATCAAACAACAGACAAGCGAGAACTTCTGAGAAAGACTAACCTGTCCAAATAAAACATGCTCGTTTTCCATGGCCCTTGCATAAGTATCAACAAAATCTTTCATTTGACATATATGCTCTTCCTCTAACTCTTGGAAATGCTGGAAAAAAAAGAAAAATACTGTGAATAGGAACACATTGGCTAATGGATATATAAAATGGCTAAATAAGATTTAATCGACCCTAAGCTCAAGCCACTTTCTGTAATATAACCCTATCAGTCAAAACTTTTCTTGCAACTTATTCTTAAAAGAGAAAAATATACAGCAAAACAATCTTTAAGCACCAACAAATCTAAGTGATTATCCATAAGGTAAAGGGATAAATCAATCAATATGATGTCATTTTTTACATAATGTTGCAATAGTATTTTTTCCCTCTTAATACGACTCCCAATACAGTAAACAACAGTGTCTTAAAGATCTGAACCTTTCATGACACAAACGACGTAAACAATTGAATAATGGAAAATTAAACTCCCCGACAGGCAACAGTTTTTCAGTTGTGAAACCGACAGGCAACAGTTTTTCAGTTTTGAAACAGACAGACAACAGTTTTTCAGTTGCAATGCCTTGTCCAAAAAGTTGGAACACTCCAACGAAAACTCCCCGTGCCACTGGTGAGGAATGAACCCAGGACAGGAGGACACCCAAGCCAAAAGTCCTACACCTTAACCACTGGGTCACACAGGACCCTTTGTCTCCTTGGAAATGGATAGAAAACATTGTCAAAATCATGCAAAAATATTTTCTACAAGCAATGTCTTTTTTAAATAACAACCTCAATTTCAGTGATGCCTGTTGGGTGTTTTTATGTCGAACTATCATGTATGTGGAAACATCTCATTTACTAACAGGGCAACAGTGATGCAGAGGGTTAGCCTCTTGTACTGAGGGTTTCAGGTTCGATTCCCTTTAGGGTAGGCGAAAATTGCTGGGACAAGCCTTCAATTCAGAGCAACTACTGGTTTAGTATTCATTGCGAGTGAATTCAAAAAGCTCCAAGCTTCTATCGCAATTGATGCAAAATAACAAAAGCATAACTAAACCATAGCGTCAAGAGGCTTTGTACTCTACCACCTCTGTAAGATCGTTATGATATTGACAATTAACCCTTTACCAAACAATAAAGACATTTTCATCAGGTGCATCTAGATGACTCTAGAAAACATTGTGGGAAAGGAAGAAACTGCTCGTAATGAGCAATTTCTTCTTTTCCCATAATGTTTTCTTCTCTATCAGAAGATTATTTTTCAATTTTATCATATTTTGTAATGCTGTCTGCAAACTCTTGCAATTTGGGACAGTCGAAAGTTAGGCGTTTGGTAAAGGGTTAAGAAAAGACTTACCATACATGAGCCATTCATTTTTGACTGAAAATCACTTCTCACACCCTCATACTTTTCCACTAGTAGTCTGTATTCTTCCCCTATAAAAATACCATCAATGTATTAGTATCATGCTGAAATTGCAAAAATGATGAAATAAAAACAACTAACAATTGATTATATTCATAATATTTTGAATTGTTTGTTTCACATTGTGTCAATAGTATTTCATTTATTTTACTGCTTTTCTGGATTTCACCAGTATCAGGCAGGGCTCTGCAATGTCTTAACCAAAGGACATTCCCATGAAGAATCCTAGTGTGGCCAGAAAAGATTGAACCCAGGACCATAGCATCACAAGTCCTTTACCTTAATCATCAGGCCAAGCAGGACTTAACTATTTTGAAAGCTGTCAAAACTACAGCATGGGCATAACGTAACATGAAAGAACATGTGATTCTATGAGGTTTAAGATTAAGATTTAAGATTTAAGATTAAATGACAGAGTTCTTCTCCAAGGATAAGTGTTACAATCCTGCAATCATTGCTTTACCAAACATAAAAATTTGCATATCTAACTCTTAAGTACATGGCTATTAATTTTATAAAATCATATCATTAACCCTCATTCTACAGTCATATAAATGTCCCAATTTCAGTGTTAACTTGCTCAAATCATCTCTACTTACTTGCTTTTTTGTACTTCACTTCAGACTGAAATGAAAGTAATTAACATATTTATAACATGTACATATCTTTTTAACACAAATTGAGATATTTAGCAACAAATGTTAAGTAACAAGATATAACTTGTTATAAATTTTGTGTCAGCCAAATTTTCAAGGCAGTTATAACCAATTACAATAAACAACACTTTAGATAAGATTTTTGATAATAGTTATTTGACTGTCCAATTTTTGTTTAATGAGGTGGCAGTATGTAATCATTAACTATCCTGTACAGACATTGAATGGACTTCAATATAGGTATAGAGATAGGCATAACAACACATTATTTCAAAAGGCACTGTACTTTTGAAATAGGGTGTGGGAGGAAGTAGGGTTAAAATGAAAGTGTCAGGCCCTTCCTTTTAAACAATGATTTCTTCTCAACATGTTGCAGGTCTAATGTTATCTCAAGTATTTGATTTTATCATCAAGGAGAAAGCATAGAAACTTTCGTGAGGATGCTAAACAAATTCTCATTTTATAAGACGCAGCGCTACTTTCATTAATATTTGTAGTAGGAGGGTAATTTGCAAAAGTAGGTAGGCAGGAGCTTTGTTGGACCTCATCAGTTAATTTATCATAAAACTGAGCAAAGGAGCCAGGATATCTGGTCAAAGAAGCCTGAGGAAATTCCCCAAACCCTGGTCTTAATGAAACATCTGCACTTCACTGTAAGTGATGAATACTTTTTTAATCAATCATACCTTTTCTATATCTCTAGCAGACGCATTTTCACGCTTTAATCTTTCAAGCTCTAAACATCTTGTGTGATATATTTCTTTGGCCTGTAAAATGAAAATATATTAAGGAATCTTGCTATATAAGTACAAACTCTTATTTCTTTTATTTTAGAACTTAACTTCCATTTGACATTGATCTTAATTGGGACCTTCACAACCATAACTATAATTCTCATCTAAGTCTAGATGGCAAAGGTTTAAGATCCTTTTATCTTTATATCCACTATTTCTTACTTTCCATCCCTTTGAGCAATTTTTTCCTTAAATTAGAATACCCATAATACACCATTTTAAAACTCATTCTATCGTCAGTTTACTTCAGTCTGGGTAAAAAACTGTTTCCATTCAACCAAATAGTTCCCGCCCCAACTGGGTACCGTTTTACTAAACAGTTTACGCTTAAGATTTGCGTAAGTGTAAAACAACAATTCCTCTTATTTCCATAATGGGTTGAGCAATATTGCAAAGTAACACATCATTGGAATTGTCTCTCTGAGACGCTTCCAATGACGTGTCACATTGCAATATTGTACTTCACTAAAGATGCTATCCATGTGTGTCAGTTATAACTTATGCAAATATTTTCCGTAAATTGTTTAGTAAACGGTACCCTGATGTATACCAAGAGCAACCAAAGTAATCCTACAAAATGAGTTTCAAAATGACAGATTATGGGTATTCTACCTTCATAACATTTATTTTTAAGGTCTTTGCTCCAACTATGTGATTTATAGGCCCAAGCTGCCAGGTGTAACAAACTGTATTATGTTAATCATTTTTCTAAAAATTGTACACATGTCACTATAATAAACAATTTACTTACTTAAATGGTGTGCTTATTTCCGGTTTTAAATCATGTTAACATTATTTCAGTTAAATGCCTCTGCCAGTCTTAAGATTAAATGAAGGAAATATATTAAGTTATAAACAGCAACGTACCCTGTGAAGTGCGTTGGTTGTATTCTGTATTGACTGAACTATCGTTTGTGTTTCCGCCTCACCTTCCTTCATCTAGAACATAAAAGAGGGAAATAGATAAAAATGGATAAAACGCCAATTCAAAATCCCTTATCATACATATTTTAAGACAATTCCAGGTTACAATTCAATCGCCTTAACCACTTGGCCACAATGGACCGTACAAAGTCTTCTTCTGCACATATGTGAAGGAAGAGCACAAGGCCCAAATTCAATGATTCTGCACAAGACTACAGCAACTCCTTCACTCAAGTCTTGCACTTGACCCTCGTGGTAAGAGCAAGTTAAAGCCTTCACATTCAGAATTCAATCTGAATTCAGACTCCAAAGCATTAAATCTTACTTAGTGGATTAATTTATGAGTTTTAACATCCCAACAACAGTATTAACAGTTATATTGCGACACCCAGCTCCTTGTGATAGAGGATGACACATAATTTGACTGACCAGAAGTGCTGGTCAAGCCAGGTACAGTTGGAAATGACTACTAGGGAACTACCTCTTATTGAATCCATCCAGATAGGGGCCATGTGATTTCAAATTTTATTCTCTTTGAGGCTACTTTGTGGATACTCATAAGAATTGTTGTATAAGCACGATTCTTCTCACCTGTACCAACAGTATGGGGTTTTGAGAGGAATTCAAGAAGAATACGTGCAATATAAGCTTCTCACCAGGTTCACTTGATGTATATGGAATAATGGGTTTACTTACACCATTGTGACCGATGTAAATGGTGTAATGGTTTTACCCTATAGACAACTTACACCTTTGTGACGTTTATGTTGCTCTTCACTGTATCGGATTATATCCTTCATCAAATCAGACCATGTGTGCACAAGTTGCATGTGTAAGCTGGCTAGTTTTTCTGCAAGTGTCTTCAGTATGTTCCAAAACGGGGCAAACGTTCTGTAGAGAAATAACAATCCATGTATAAACAAGCAAAGAGATGACTGCACATGTCAATATTAAGAATGATTCATTGTTTTCCTTTACCCTAAAAATGCTTGGAAATGTTCGAAAAAATATATTTTTGTGTCGTCTGCTTTCCAAAACTTTACATATTTGCTTAATTTTGACGAGGAACGATACATCAGAGTAGCAAACAGGTTAGATCACAGACAATTTACTTGGCTGCTGGCCTGGATCTAACCTGTATGCATCAGCATGAAGTTGTTTCCAGCACTATAAGGGTTAAATAAAAAAGTTATGGCTATCATTATGAAACAGGACCTAGATGCACAGGCACATTCCCAATTGAAATCATGCCTTTTTCTCAAAAATCGAAAAGTTTCCCCAGCTTTCTAATTTCCAAATCCAGCTATTTCTATAAAAATCATAATTTCTTCTTATCATTAACAGGCTATGGCTCTTCATGAATTAAGAAATAAAGAATATATTCCAGCCGACGCTCTAACCCTGGACCACTGTCCTCTACACCTCCTTCATTGCTTTAGAGGCACATAAGAGGAGATGAGTATAAATAAATTACTGAAAAAATATATGGAGTTCTTTTATTGTGTTCATGAAAGTCATGATAGTTAATTTACAATGCATATTACGAGTCTATTAAATAGACTCCTTAAACATAAGTTAGTTTGTGCTTGCAATATAGTTGTCTCCAATTCAATCATGTTTATCAACAACCTGTTTGTTAACATATTCAAAATAACGAATTCTGTTTGGTCGGTTCAAATATTTGTGTATCAACTGTCAAGGTCAGCGGTAAAGAAACACACAATTTGAATTATCAAACTGGTTTATCTGGGTTATTTCTTGTTGGTTTTAACATTTAAGTTGTGCTGATGGTTTTTTTTGCTGATAACTAGTTGAACCTGGCCAAAAGATTACCAAATAATGTAGTTTGATATAGCATTAATCTCCTTTTATGTGCCTTTAAATAAGTAATGTATCTTACTTACCCCACTTGTGAACTGTTTGATGCAACCTTGGCAAGTTTGAGTAACAATTTGCTATAAGTCTCCTCAACCTGGCAGCTGTGAGAAAAATAAGCAGACTTAGTAATTTATAACTCTATAAACTCACACCAGGACTAAGTAATAAGTCTTTGCAAACTCACAATATGATTTAGTTTTAACTCTTTGCAAACTCATAACAAGACTTGGTTATATTCCCTTTCAAACTCATAATATGATTTAGTAATAACTCTTTGCAAACTCATAATATGATTTAGTAATGACTCTTTGCAAACTCATAATATGATTTAGTAATAACTCTTTGCAAACTCACAATATGATTTAGTAATAACTCTTTGCAAACTCATAATATGATTAAGTAATAACTCTTTGCAAACTCATAATATGATTTAGTAATAACTCTTTGCAAACTCACAATATGACTTAGTAATAACTCTTTGCAAACTCACAATATGATTTAGTAATAACTCTTTGCAAACTAATAATATGATTTAGTAATAACTCTTTGCAAACTCATAATATGATTTAGTAATAACTCTTTGCAAACTCATAACAAGACTTGATTATAACTCCTTCCAAACTCACAATACGATTTAGTTATAACTCTTTGAAATTCACAACATTACTTGGTTTTAACTCCTTTCAAAACTTATAATATGACTTACTTATAACTCTTTATTGACTTTCACTTAGGACTTAGTAATAGCTCTTTGCAAACTCATAACAAGACTTGGTTATAACTCCTTTCAAACTCACAACATGATTCAGTTATAACTCTTTGCAAACTCATAACAAGACTTAATACTTGACCTTTTCCCTTATATGGAACTTTTGGCTATTCCAAATTGAGAGCAGATGCAGATAAAACCATAAAATAATGAAAAATTACATTTTGTTTATGACAAATAGAGAAGTTGTCCATCATGAGTTGTTCATCATTAGCGATCTCTTGATTAGACACAATGGTATACAAGATCTCCTGCTGTATGGGCATCAAGCTATATATATATCCATGAAGGTATCAAGATGCTTATAAGTCATTATAACAAGTTAAAAAATAAGTAATGCTTTCACACACCTTTCTCGGAGGAAGTCTATGAGATCTTTTGTTGAAGTCTGACCCTGTTTCATGTTATGGTACAGCACATAGAACCCATTGTTCTTCCCTCCCTGAAATGAATATAGAGATACGTATATCAAAACCTCCAAAATTACACATGTTTATAACCATCCTTTTAAAATTGAGTATTGGGACTTAGCACATGATTATTACCATTCTCTTAAAAAAAAGAAGTATTGGGACTTAGCACATGATTATTACCATTCTCTTAAAAAAAAGAAGTTTTGGGACTTTGCACTTGATTCAGGGTTTTCGCTAAGATTTAACATAATAGATCAAGCTCGAGATCTAACCGATTCAGCCAGGCAACCCTCTTTCATCAGACCCTATCCACACGATATAATTATTTCATGATAAAGGACATTATAAGAGCATAGACATTAGCTGAAGAGTAAAAATTATAAGAGAGTGCATTTTTAATTATTAATGATTCATTTTCATAAGATGTTAACTTCATTTGAAATGAATTACTAGATCTAGTTGTTCTGCTTATATGCAAAGTAGATTAATTTTGCCAAACCATTCCATATGATAGGAAATTTTGAAAGGATTTACAAAGATTTTTACCACTGACAATCTTGCCTACAATGAGAGGCAGAGACATATTGTACATAGTAAACCAATTCGCCCTACAATGCGAATCTATCTAGTGATTTCATTTCACAAAATTTACTGCTGTGAAGGCATCAATAGTTAGATGATAAGTACAAATGGTAAGAGAAAAAAATGAGATTTCTTATTGATTTAAAAGGTTATTTTTCTATATATGAATACCTTACTATGTTTTGTTGATTGCATTTCATGTTAGCCAATAAAGAAGGTTTACGAAATTCAAATATCAGAGATTAACAAATCTAGCAAATAAACCTTTTAAATACAGAATCACATCCTATTAGTGATACCACTGCTGTTCAATAAGCAGTTGTGTTGTCTATTCATAATCATATGCCTATATGTTCTCCATGCATAACTTCCCTAATTTGCAGTTATCATTCTGAGAATGTTACATAAATTCCACCTGGAAGAAGACTCATTCAAAGTCTTAGTTATTGAGAGTTATGTGGGAACAGGGTTCTCTCCGGCTAAAATTTTCTTTGCACCAACACTTGCGCCAAATTAAAAAAATTGGAGCCAAATTCAATAAGTGTGAGCCAGAAGTCTTCTGTAGAAGGGGAAATCCTTCATCAGGGTCATCTATGGTTCTAAAGAGGTTCTTAAGTGTTTGTTTGTTCTATCCATTTCTTAGTGCTGTTTTCATTAGGTTCTATGAACTAAATCCTCTTTCACACTCAACATTTGAAACAGGACATAGCAGAAACATAACTTTCACCTTGGCCTTATATTATAACCAACTATTTCCTGTGCTCCAAGCCTCCTTGAAATTACGGTTGTCAGATGCCAATTTGATTTTTAGTGGGAGGCATATTCACAGACTGAGAAGATCGATTTAAAGTCATTGTGTTGGATCAGAATGAAATGTCACTGAGAGTTCTCTGGCTAAAATTTTCTTTGCGCCAACACTTGCGCCAAATTTAAAAAGCTGGAGCCAAATTAAAAAAGTTAGAGCCAAATTCAATAAGTTTGAGCCAAAAGTCTTCTGTAGAAGGGAAAATCCTTCATCAGGGTCATCTACGGTTCTAAAGAGGTTCTTAAGTGTTTGTTTGTTCTATCTATTTCTACATGCTGTTTTCATTAGGTTCTCTGGACTAAATCCTCTCTCACACTCAACATTTGAAACAGGACATAGCAGAAACATGACTTCCATCTTGGCGTCATATTATAACCAACTTTTTCCTGTCCTCCAATCATCCTTGAAATGACGGTTGTCGGATGTCTATTTGATTTTTAGTGGGAGGCATATTCAACGACTAAGAAGATCAATTTAAAGTCATTGTGTTGAATCATAATTAAGTGTCACTTAAAATCGCGGATTTTATGTACCAAAGCTTCAGTGCATAAATGAATTTTTATTTATTTGTCAATCAACAAAACTGACTTCATCAATGTTTAATGTCAACTTCTTTATAAGGAGCGCGAGGGCAAACATTTTAATTGAAAAGCAATTAAAATAATCAAAGTCATAATTTCCATATAATTGAAGTTGTGAAGGCTGGAGAATAACTAAATGGTCTACACAAGAAAGTGTCACCTTCAACAAACTTGACAATCAACAGATAATGAACTGAATAAGTGTGAAAACAGGATTATCTGGTATCGGAAATCACATTTGATAAACAAGCTGGTTCCCAAGTTCTAATTCAAAGTACTGCGCTTACGGGAACCATCGATACATGGTTCTCAGCTTTCCAGTAAAAAAAAAATAAATATTGAATTGAGAAATATTGAATCGGCAACCATGTGGTAAGCAAACATTAAATTCCCACGGAAAATAGTCGGCTCCAGCAACTTTCGCCAAATTTGTTTTTCTTGCGCCAATTTCTTAATTTTGTCGCAAATGGCGCCATTTGCGTGAACCCTGGGAAAAGCAACTCCGATATACGGAGAAGTCTTTTTGAAGACTTCTTAGACAGTGCTTATAACAGTCTTTCCGAAATATGATAAAAATGCCTGTCCACCGGACCGTCAGTCTTGAAACTGTTAGAAACCAAAAATACGTGTCGGAATTTCCAAGTTGTAGTGTTTATGATTGAAAGGTAAAGGTCATCACCGCTAGCTAGGAAAGAATTCATTGGCTTTAATGACATCTAATGTTAAGGATAAGCCAATCAATGATAACAACGCGCGTTGCAAGGGAGATCAATCCAACTTATTCAATCACTTATAATAGAAAAATACTCTAAATTACCCACAGTAACGTCATCTTTAGGGGGGAGGTTCATAATTTGGTAATAGCTTCATATCTGTCTACTACAAAAAAGCCGGACACTCGGACCGTCAGAATGTGATTCTATGGCGGTCCGAAATGAAATTTGCCGCTAAGAATCTGTGGACCAGCACTTTGGGGAAAGACTGTTGTTTGTTTGTTTGTTTGTTTTCCAATTTGTTTTACATCGATTGTGAAGGAGGCTTTATAGCCCATCGAGTCACTCTCGATGACTGCTTCCTGGAGAATACACCAGTATTGTTGTTAGCACATTAAATGGTAAAAATAAGGGTTTGGGGACATTGGGGTACAAGATAATGTACTTATCTATAACTAGGTGTGATTTTGTTACAAACGATAAGTCAATTTGTGCTGCAAACAGTAAAGGGGGAGGAATTACTAGTGTCCAAGAGCAATGACGACATGGTAATAACATTTCTTCTACTCTCATGCTTGCTTTCGCTAAATTGATTTCAAATGTTTGATACCACCAGTAAGAAGAAACACTTTCATTGCTACGTTTCCATAAAGAGAGACCCTACTAGATAAACATATAATTAACATATAGAAAGACCATTGATGTCCCCTCTTTGTGGGACCAAATCTGTCAAGCAAACTTTGACCCCTTTCACAAGCACGAATTCAAGCACCACATAGCATGTAGGCGTTCTAATTCAAAGTATACACTTCGCCTCTGGTATTATTAGACACATTCTAGCATTCTTCCGATTTAAGACTTGGTCAAAGACATCGGATCATAACGACTTGATTGACAGTAAATATTCCAACAGGTGTCAACAGGTGGGTGGGGCATGCAAATACACTCTGCGATTTCCATTGAAAAGCAATCGATGCTTGTGCAAATTACGTGCATGATGCACTCTATAGTGTGCCGATTAAGAATAAGTAGAGGAGTACCCAAAAGCTTTCTGCAAAGGATGTCATGATTGCTTCAAACTGTGTTCACATCATCTGAAAATGGCGATCACTGTTTTGAAATGAACTGCGCATGCTCGGAAATTGCCACCTCCATCTTCATTTCACTGTATAGAGTGGTGTACGCGGATAATTGATGGGATGGGTGTTGACACTGATATGGTTATACACGCAATACCTTACATTTCAAAAGTAATTTTCAGTTGATTCTTCCCCAGAATCTGACACGGGGGAATATTTGAACCTATGTATCAATCTATTGTTACATGTGATGTTTTATAGAGACGTAGTTATCGTTTATATGAATTTTGTGACTGGTATGACTGTTCCAAATTCAAAGCACTATCAGAGACATAGATAACAGAGATTGGCAACTCCGGAATTATCGCCAAACTCTCGCGTGCCGCGAGGTTCTGCGAGATAAGGAAAGTGCTTACCTGTTTATCTGTTGTCACGGGAGATGTCAAGCGAAATTGATACTTCTTTATTACAGTAAAATAGCTATGTTTTGGTTATCTGAAACAACTTCTGGACATTTTGTTTTATTTTCATTTTATTAAATTGATTTTATGTTAAAAACATAACATAAAGTTCCAGTAGGCCTTCTTTTTCAATGACAGGCTTGATTACCATGCAATTCAGAATTGTACTTATAACGACAATGTCTTTCAAGCAAAGGTTTGAATAATATTTTGTAATA
The DNA here is from genome assembly GCA_947846245.1 of Cerastoderma edule. Classification (NCBI taxonomy): domain Eukaryota; kingdom Metazoa; phylum Mollusca; class Bivalvia; order Cardiida; family Cardiidae; genus Cerastoderma; species Cerastoderma edule. The sequence goes on from OX401405.1 coordinate 45,235,708, forward strand.
AATCAAGTGACTTAGTTGCAGTTAATAACCAAAGCATGAACTTTCCACTAAGACATCATAGTTTTCGTCAATACTAAAAGATTGCTTTCTCACTTCATTTCATTTATTCTGTGTCGTAAAACTGTTTACAGTGCTAATTTTGTCAAAACAAAACACATATTTCATCATGACATTATTTCAAGCCAAATGTTTCAATTTAAGAAGATCAAAAGTATTTTATGATGTTAAAATGCATGTGATGAGAATTTTTGTAAAAGTGGTTTTAGTAAACGAAAGGACACGTAAGAAAAAACTGACGTGCAAAGTTTTTCAATACACCTTTTACCGCAGATTCCTCTAATACTGATTGCAAATCAATAAGTACATAATTATTCTTAAACACGTAAGTGTCTGGTCTTATCATGCTGCTGACCGAAATGATTTTAGAAAAAAGAAATGTGAGCTTTTTGAATATTAAACCAAAACAAATAGTGTGTCTTCACCTTCGTTTTTATTATCATTTCTCAACGAGAAATTAAGTCAAAGCACACAAATTTTAAAACCAGACAGACGCTTTAAACAGAACAAATCCTCCCTATTTTGTTTTCGGGATCTTTAGGTCATTAAATTTGAATGAGGTGTCAGAGAGTGGACACACGGTTAGCGCACACACTTCTTGTGTAATCGCCCTAGCATCAAAAGGTTTTATGACATCAAACTACATATTTATGGGGTGGCAATTTACAATCATAGCCTGTATTGTCCACTACCGTGATTGACTCTATCACCCTTCGTTCTTCAAATGACACATTTCACTTGACATATTTGCAAGCGATCGGAATTAAGAAGAAGTATGACGAAAAAGGAAATATCGTGGTGTTTCTGATTAAGAAGATCTATCCATTCTCTTTTGTTCATTAATTGAATGGATTTTCTTCTTCTTATATAGGAATAACACTTTGAAAATACGGGAAACTATAAAACTTAGTCAGCATTTAATACGGGATCAATTCAAACTCATTCAGACGTTTTCAGTAATAACACGTTTGATAAAATCCAAGTCACACAGTTTAAGTATTAATTGATGCAAAAATAAAAGATTTTGATTGAAAATAAAATGGCCGAAATCATGATTATGCTTGTGTGGTAAAGCAAACCTGGTATAACTTCGTAATAAACACGACAATCACAATAAAAAAGCGGGTAACCATAAAACAAAAATAACACTTCAGGAAAATGTCAAGTATGATATGATTCAGTGCAGTGTTATTTAGTTTAACTTGCTACAACTTTGTTATATTTTGGTTGGAAATCAAGATGGCTGAACTCATTAAGGTAGTAAATGGGACATACTTAGTACGCAATAACTTCTAAATGACAAAGAATATCAGACTGAAAATTTGGAAATCAACAAAATCATATTATCCCATTTAAGTGGAATAAATCAGAAATGTTTGAATAAACCTCTATTAAAACATTTTACTTTGTACAAGTATGAAATATTTTGGTTGAAAATAAAATGGCCGAAATCACGATCATACTTGTGTGGTTAAGTAAACCTGGTATAACTTCGTTATGGAGGCGAAGATTACTTTAAAAATGCGGGCAACCATAAAACAAATATAACACTTCAGGAAAGTGTCAAGTATGATATGATCCAGTGCATAGTTTTTTAGTTTTACTGTGCACAACTTTGTTATATTTTGGTTGGAAATCAAGATGGCTTAACTCATTAAGGTAGTAAATGGGATATATTTAGTACGCAATAACTTCTAAATGACAAAGAATATCAGACTGAAAATTTGGAAACCGACAAAGTCATATTAACCCATTAAAATGGACACAAATTAGAAATGTTTGAATAAACCTCCATTAAAACATTTTTCTTTGTACAAGTATGAAATATTTTGGTTGAAAATAAAATGGCCGAAATCATGATCATGCTTGTGTGGTTAAGTAAACCTGGCATAACTTCGTTATGGAAGCGAAGATTACTATAAAAATGCGGGCAACCATAAAACAAATATAACACTTCAGGAAAATGTCAAGTATGATATGATCCAGTGCATAGTTTTTTAGTTTTACTGTGCACAACTTTGTTAATTTTTGGTTGGAAATCAAGATGGCTGAACTCATTAAGGTAGTAAATGGGACATATTCAGTACGGAATAACTTCTAAATGACAAGGAATATCAAACTGAAAATTTGGAAATGTAGAAAATCATATTAACCCATTAAAATGGACACAAATTAGAAATGTTTGAATAAACCTCCATTAAAACATATTACTTTTTACAAGTATGAAATATTTTGGTTGAAAATAAAATGGCCGAAATCATGATCATGCTTGTGTGGTTAAGTAAACCTGGTATAACTTCGTTATGGAAGCGAAGATTACTATAAAAATGCGGGCAACCATAAAACAAAAATAACACTTCAGGAAAATGTCAAGTATGATATGATCCAGTGCGTAGTTTTTTAGTTTTATTGTGCACAACTTTGTTAATTTTTGCTTGTAAATCAAGATGGTTAAACTCATTAGGGTCGTAAAATGGACATATTCAGTACGGAATAACTTCTAAATGACAAGGAATATCAAACTGAAAATTTGGAAATGTAGAAAAACAAACCCTTTCTTTAAAATGGACTTGAATTGGAAATGTTTGAAAACCCTCCTTTAGAACAGTTTGAATCTAAAACTACTCAATTATCACGTTTATCGCACAAAACCACGAAATTGCGAACAATTCAATCAAGTTTGTCGCAGTTTGCAATGTTTATTTCTTTGATAATCGCTTGCTGATCGGTCTTGTTGGATGGAGAAACTTTCTAACAATAACAATATAGTAAATTCGGTAAGAAAATAATTTAATTATGACTTAAAACACGCTTAAATGTGTGTTGCCTATTTCGCGTTTAGTTGAAAATTGCGTCGATAGACAGATCTCGAAAGGTCTCGCTAAATAACGCGTCATGCGAGATATCGCAGAAACCGGCTATAGATAAAGAAGGAGTTGCCAATCTCTGTTATCTGTATGCGGATTCAGGGAAATCTTGTTTTCAGTTGTTTTCAGTTAAATAGTTGTTTTTGGTTTCCCAAATACCGGGTTCAAAGGGGGCGCAGTCGGTGCGCGCCCCCTAAAATCGGCAAAGCAACATTTTTTGTTCATTTGTTTGGGTTTTCTTTTAAGTGTGTCTTCTTCTTCCTTTTCTATTTTTTTTTCAACTTTCTACCCATAATAACACAGCTGATGATCGCTCTACAACAACACCGTGGCCTTGACCTGGACTCACCGGGGGCACTAACGGCCACGTCGACTCCAAGCGTATTTTGCCCCCCCCCCAACACCAGAAATCCTGGATCCACCCCTGTACATCCTCCACGCCACTTATCTAGCTGATTGACAAATGCCCAGACAGCGCTTCCACACGATTTTCTATGATCTTTTACAAGTCTGGTTAGTTTAGTTTTGTTGTAATAATAGCCAAAGACTTTATAAACATTTTTTTTTGTAATAGCTAATCATATTTGGTGTGAATGAATAGAATCGGAAGCTTTGTCACAACCCGTTTTGAAATAAAGCTGCAAAATGAAATAAAATTATTTCTAGACGCGTCGCGATGACATAAATTTATTTCAATTTGCTCACAACCCGTTTTGAAATAAAATCGCAAATTGAAATAAACTTATCAAAAATGTATTTAATGTAAAGATATTTAAACCAAATTGACACATGTGATTACTGAAGTCGGTTTAAGGTATTTTCGACAGTCTATGACCCATTCTGACCGTTAATGGCCATGATAGACATACATAACAAATGTGTGTAAAAGTTCAAATATCACCTTCTAGTCATGGTAATGCGACTCAGATGTGACTGATTGATGTCTATGAGTGATTTTCATGAGACTGAGACAGATTTGAACCATATAATGAAGAAAGTTCAAATTGAAATAAAATTATTTCAAAACGCGCTGCGGTGACATAAATTTATTTCAATTTGCTAATAACCCGTTTTGAAATAAAATCGCAAATTGAAATAAACTTACCAAAAATGTATTTTATATAAAGATATTAAAACCAAATTGACACATGTGATAACTGAAGTCGGTTTAAGGTATTTTCGATAGTCTATGACCCATTCTGACCGTTGATGGCCATGATAGACTTACATAAAAATGTGTGTAAAAGTTCAAATATCACCTTCTAGTCATGGTAATACGACTCGTATGTGACTGATTGATGTCTAGGAGTGATTTTCATGAGACTGAGACAGATTTGAACCATATAATGAAGAAAGTTCAAATTGAAATAAAATTATTTCAAAACGCGTCGCGATGACATAAATTTATTTCAATTTGCTAACAACCCGTTTTGAAATAAAATCGCAAATTGAAATAAACTTGCATAAAATGTATTTTATGTAAAGATATTAAAACCAAATTGACACAGGTGATAACTGAAGTCGGTTTAAGGTATTTTCGACAGTCTATGACCCATTCTGACCGTTGATGGCCATGATAGACTTACATAAAAATGTGTGTAAAAGTTCAAATATCACCTTCTAGTCATGGTAATACGACTCGTATGTGACTGATTGATGTCTATGAGTGATTTTCATGAGACTGAGACAGATTTGAACCATATAATGAAGAAAGTTCAAATTGAAATAAAATTATTTCAAAACGCGTCGCGATGACATAACCTTATTTTAATTTGCTAACAACCCGTTTTGAAATAAAATCGCAAATTGAAATAAACTTTTCAAACATGTATTATATGTTAAAATATCGAATCCAAACCGACACATGTTCTGACTGAGGCTAGTAAAAGGTGTTTTCGACAGTTTTTGACCAATGCTGATCATAAATGGCCATATATAAATATCATAGAGAATTGGTGTTAATGTTAAAAATTCAACCTCTGAACGTCGATATAACCTGTCTTTGTCTGAATGATGCCCGGAATAGACTTTCGAGAAAAAAAAGTGAATCAAAATTAAAATGAAATAATGTTAGAATTATACTATAATTAATTCAAAACGCGTTGCAACAACAAAATGTTATTTCAATTTGATCTTAACACATTTAAAAATTAAAATAGAAAAATAAAATAAGCTTTCAAAGACGTATTTCATATCAACACATCAACTCCAAACTGATACATGTACATGTTATGTCTGAAAGTTGTAAAGGGTATTTCGACAGTCTATGACCCATTCTGAATAGTAAAGCTTTTTTTTAGAATTATCACAGAATGTTTAGTTAATATTCAAAATTCTAATCTATTTGTGGCAATATTACCTGTATGTGTCTGAATGATGACAAGAATTGACTTTCATGAAACTGAGATGAATTAAAAGTTTATCATGAAAGAATGTTCGAATTGAAATGAAATTAGATCTACGCAAGAACGCGTTGCGATTATGAAAATTACTTCAATTTAGGGTTAACAACCTGTTTTGCAGTATAAAATTGTGATTTGAGAAACCTTTTAAAAATATATTTTTGTACATCATAACATCGACTCTATTTTAAAATATGGGATGAATGAGGTAAGTTTTAATGCATTTTTGGACTGTCTAAAACACTTCCGAACATTTCTCGCCGTATAAAAAAAATATTAAAGAAAAATGGTGCCTATGTTCAAAAATCACATTTAAGTCGCAGCAGTGCAACTCGCATGTGTCTGAACAGTGCCTAGAGATATGAATACAACCGTTAAGACCTAGTCCGAACGATCCAGTCGTAGATATGTCCTTCTATATTCTCATACAGGTATAGCTTGGATAATCCGAGTCGGTTAAGACCTGGTATTAATAGTTACAGCAATAAACACGGAACCATACAGCTTGTGGCGGAAACAGGTGCGCTTCTTTCGGCAACATACACTGAAGATATTTTCTTTTCCATTCTGCGTTGCTACTATCTAAACAATTTGCTTGAGCGATGGATCAAGGTGTATGATTTGCATTTTTGGTTTCCCGGTTTGATCGTCCCCAGTGGCACTTTCTTTTAGTGGCCTTAGCCAAGACACTGTATAGCCCTACCCTTGTACAGGTCAAACTCAGGAGAGCCACACTCTAAGTGAAATATCATCTACAAGGCTTTAAACCCATACAATAAAAAGTCTACGACATACGTTGTTTAACCTAGTTTTTCCTTTAATGAAAAGCCGGGAGTGTTACAAAATATATATTTCATTAAATGTAGCCATGTTAAAACAACTTAGTGTTTTAAGTCTAATTATTACATATGTTTTTTAATACGGACAGTCAAGCAAACATGACTTCTTAAAATATGGAATATCCCGAATGTACCCTCGGCAAACAACACCTCAGCTCACAGGTTTATCAAAATGTGAAAAACACGAAGCCGTTGTTTGAAATAAAGTTTTGTAATTGATATTTCCAAATGTCTATATGTACTAGGTATCTGTTCCGTCTAACAAATATATTGAAACAGATTATGGCTTTGGTACTCATAAAATATATGCAGGGTCTTACCAAATTTCGTCATGCAAAGGTGTCCAGGTGTTTGAATCTCAAATGGCATCTATGATATGAAGAATGGAACTTATATAATTATGTTTTATACGTTAACTTAAGGAAAGATCAACCAAGTTGGATAGGGATTCGCCCTGTGAAATATTTCGATATAAACCACTTTTAACCGTAACAACTACTAGACCAAATTATATTGAAACTTTCATGAGACGAACATGCTTTAATAACAATTATAAGCATGGCAACTATTCCCATATTCTGATCTGAAAATTTCTGTAATTAAAGTAATTGAAGGTTTGAACCCAGTGTAAAGAGTATACTTCACTTGAAGTATAGTTTGCACTCTTGAAGACAAACCTTTCGAAGTATCAGATATTCAATGATTTTTCAATAACATTTAATTCAGAACTTTTAGGAAATAGGTTAGGAAAAACGCAAAGGAAAGTAGCAGTGGAAGGCTATCATTTGTACTTTGAAATTGCTAAAGAATGTATTAAAAAAATGAAAATAAAAAGGCTAAAAAAAAATTCCATGCATTTTTCGTCCGTTATGTGGTTGGCAGGCTTTTCCCAAACAGAAAACTACAGACGTGATCTGTGTACTTTGACTACTTTGGATTGATTTTCGTTGTTACCTGTAACAACGCTTATCCAATAATGTTACACAGGCGATGAAAACACGTGACCAATGCTTACAATCTTATGTCCGAACAAGATGACCGGGCCACAGGCGAAAGACCCAAAACACTGCGATTTCTCTGCCGAGTGTTAGCCGTAACGCCGCTTTAAAGCATGGGTTATCATATACCACCAGAACCGGCAAGTTGATAGCCAACTCATGCGGGATTTACAATATGGCTATTATTGGTAAAAAAAGATGAAAAGGGCAAAAATACCTGTGCCGTCATTTGCGAGGCCATCTTGTTTATACATATTATTTTAAACATGAGTCTTGTTTCACAACGGATTGAAAGAAACTCGATATAAAGTTATATCATCGCAACGCATTTTATTTCGATTTTAACAGTCTTTCATGATAAACTAAGATTCATCCCAGTTTCATGAAATTCACTTCTTGGCACCATTTAGACACATATAGATTACACTACCTTGAATATAATGTGGTATTCGAACATTAACACAAAATTTTCATGATAGTTCCGTACGAGCATCAATGTTCAAATCTGTCTCAGTCTCATGAAAATCACTCCTAGACATCAATCAGTCACATACAAGTCGCGTTGCCATGACTAGATGGTGATATATGAACTTTTACACACATTTTTTATGTATTTCTATCATGGCCATCAACGGTCAGAATAGGTCATAGACTGTCGAAAATACCTTAAACCGACTTCAGTTATCACATGTGTCAATTTGGTTTTAGTATCTTTATATAAAATACTTTTTTGGTAAGTTTATTTCAATTTGCGATTTTATTTCAAAACGGGTTGCTAGCAAATTGAAATAAATTTATAACATCTGAGTCGCATTGCCATGACTAGAAGGTGATATTTGAACTTTTACACACACTTTTTATGTAAGTCTATCATGGCCATCAACGGTCAGAATGGGTCATAGACTGTCGAAAATACCTTAAACCGACTTCAGTTATCACATGTGTCAATTTGGTTTAAGTATCTTTATATAAAATACATTTTTGGTAAGTTTATTTCAATTTGCGATTTTATTTCAAAACGGGTTGTGAGCAAATTGAAATTAAGTTATGTCATCGCGACGCGTTTTGAAATAATTTCATTTCAATTTGAACTTTCTTCATTATATGGTTCAAATCTGTCTCAGTCTCATGAAAATCACTCCTAGACATCAATCAGTCACATACGAGTCGCATTGCCATGACTAGAAGGTGATATTTGAACTTTTAAACACATTTTTTATGTAAGTCTATCATGGCCATCAACGGTCAGAATGGGACATTACCTGTCGAAAATACCGTAAACCGACTTCAGTTATCACATGTGTCAATTTGGTTTTAGTATCTTTATATAAAATACATTTTTGGTAAGTTTATTTCTATTTGCGATTTTATTTCAAAACGGGTTGTTAGCAAATTGAAATAAATTTATGTCATCGCGACGCGTTTTGAAATAATTTTATTTCAATTTGAACTTTCTTCATTGATATGGTTCAAATCTGTCTCAGTTTCATGAAAATCAATCCTAGACATCAATCAGTCACATATGAGTCGCATTGCCATGACTAGAAGGTGATATTTGAACTTTTACACACATTTTTATGTAAGTCTATCATGGCCATCAACGGTCAGAATGGGTCATAGACTGTCGAAAATACCTTAAACCGACTTCAGTTATCACATGTGTCAATTTGGTTTTAATATCTTTATATAAAATACATTTTTGGTAAGCTTATTTCAATTTGCGATTTTATTTCAAAACGGGTTGTCAGCAAATTGAAATAAATTTTTGTCATCGCGACGCGTTTTGAAATAATTTCATTTCAATTTGAACTTTCTTCATTATATGGTTCAAATCTGTCTCAGTCTCATGAAAATCACTCCTAGACATCAATCAGTCACATATGAGTCGCGTTGCCATGACTAGAAGGTGATATTTGAACTTTTATACACATTTTTTTTGTAAGTCTATCATGGCCATCAACGGTCAGAATGGGTCATAGACTGTCGAAAATACCTTAGACCGACTTCAGTTATCACATGTGTCAATTTGGTTTAATTATCTTTATATAAAATACATTTTTGGTAAGTTTATTTCTATTTGCGATTTTATTTCAAAACGGGTTGTGAGCAAATTGAAATAAAGTTATGTTATCGCGACGCGTTTTGAAATAATTTCATTTCAATTTGAACTTTCTTCATTATATGGTTAAAATCTGTCTCAGTCTCATGAAAATCACATTCACATAGAACATACACAATCAGCCATCACATGGGTCATAGACTGTCGAAAATACCGTAAACCGACTTCAGTTATCACATGTGTCAATTTGGTTTTAGTATCTTTATATAAAATACATTTTTGGTAAGTTTATTTCTATTTGCGATTTTATTTCAAAACGGGTTGTGAGCAAATTGAAATAAAGTTATGTCATCGCGACGCGTTTTGAAATAATTTTATTTCAATTTGAATTTTCTTCATTATATGGTTCACATCTGTCTCAGTCTCATGAAAATCACTCCTAGACATCAATCAGTCACATACGAGTCGCATTGCCATGACTAGAAGGTGATATTTGAACTTTTACACACATTTTTTATGTAAGTCTATCATTGCCATCAACGGTCAGAATGGGTCATAGACTGTCAAAAATACCTTAAACCGACTTCAGTTATCACATGTGTCAATTTGGTTTTAATATCCTTCTATAAAATACATTTTTGATAAGTTTATTTCAATTTGCGATTTTATTTCAAAACGGGTTGTTAGCAAATTGAAATAAATTTATGTCATCGCGACGCGTTTTGAAATAATTTTATTTCAATTTGAACTTTCTCCATTATATGGTTCAAATCTGTCTCAGTCTCATGAAAATCACTCCTAGACATCAATCAGTTCATACGAGTCGCATTGCCATGACTAGAAGGTGATATTTGAACTTTTACACACATTTTTTATGTCAGTCTATCATGGCCATCAACGGTCAGAATGGGACATTACCTGTCGAAAATACCTTAAACCGACTTCAGTTATCACATGTGTCAATTTGGTTTTAATATCCTTATATAAAATACATTTTATAAGTTTATTTCAATTTGCGATTTTATTTCAAAACGGGTTGTTAGCAAATTGAAATAAATTTATGTCATCGCGACGCGTTTTGAAATAATTTTATTTCAATTTGAACTTTCTCCATTATATGGTTCAAATCTGTCTCAGTCTCATGAAAATCACTCCTAGACATCAATCAGTCACATACGAGTCGCATTGCCATGACTAGAAGGTGATATTTGAACTTTTACACACATTTTTTATGTCAGTCCATCATGGCCATCAACGGTCAGAATGGGACATTACCTGTCGAAAATACCTTAAACCGACTTCAGTTATCACATGTGTCAATTTGGTTTTAGTATCTTTATATAAAATAAATTTTTGATAAGTTTATTTCAATTTGCGATTTTATTTCAAAACGGGTTGTTGGCAAATTGAAATAAATTTATGTCATCGCGACGCGTTTTGAAATAATTTTATTTCATTTTGCAACTTTATTTCAAAACGGGTTGTGACAAAGCTTTCTTGTGACCTCTATCTTCATTTGATCAAGGTTCAGCTTTTCGTGACTTAACTGACTTTTTCATGCGAAATGACAAACCGCAATGGTAGCCTGCATAATGATAACATGGATGATACAAGCTATATTCATGTTTGGAATGAAATATCTATGCTTGGACCATTCAGACGAGTATAGCGATATAAAAATTAGTCTATGGGTTCGAAATACAAAATTTATTGAAGGGCATTTATAGGTTTCAAGTGTAAGTTAAAAAAAAAAGATGGAAAAAGGCGTCACGGAACGTTGGTATATGAGTGGAGGACATTGGTCAAGGGGTAGATCGTCGGCCACGGGACAAGAGGTGCATGGTTTCGAATCCCATGAGTAGCGGAATCTGCTTTGCTACCTCTTATCAATCCACATTCGGCGCGAGTACTGGTTAAGTATCCACGAAGCAGAACCAAGAGTGATGTAGGCCTATCTAAGTTGTAAGATCTTGTTTCTCAATTAAGTGATGTAAAATAAATGAGTTTAGCATAACGTTGGTGTTAAAGTGTATATTTCTTTAATTTCACATACCTTATAGTCTTTAATCAGAAGGAGAGTTACACTACTTTTCCTAGGCTGGGGCAATTTCTAGTAGGTCTAAATCTATTTCCGTAGTTTGAGAAGGTAATCGGGTAGCAATTATAAATTAAATGATATCCGCATGAATATATTCGGTTTCCAAAACGGTTTATCTAAGGCAGAATAATTCCCTTAAACCATTACCAAACAATAACGGCATTTGACCAGTTCGGTGCAGACGGCTCTGGAAAACATTGTGATGAAAGGAAAAATTGCTTTTAGCATTTTCTACTTTTCCCACAATGTTTTCTGCCCTATCAGAAGATTTTTTTTTCAATTTCATCACATTTTGAAATGTCGTCTGCAAACTCTTACAATTTCAGAAAGTCGAAAATCTAACGTTTGGTAAAGGGTTGAAAGATATATATCGTTTCGGATTTTCCATTGAATAAGCGATAACACTGTGTAGGCTTTCCCCGCAAATTGTAATTACGATACATGCGTTCAGAATATTTGTTATTTTCCTTAATTATTGATTAACCTCTGACCCACATGGGTTTCAATGTATGCCATGCAAATAAAATGGTTCAAATGGCAACGTGCCATCGATACAGATATAACTTCACATGAATAGTATATTTGGTATGTATACACGTTTTCGTCTTATCTCATCATGTTATTCTACGACCAATCTGAACACATCGGGTTTATCAAATGAAAACACGGAAATACCCGAGTAGTTCCGATTGATTCTACGACAAAACTGGCCCCACAAGACGGACTACATTGTCAACGTAGTATGACCACAAGAACCTGTTTGCAGCGAGGAACCATTTCATTGCAGCAAACGTTTTTATTTTGGTGATTCATATCATTAAAGGCTCATGAAAGGAGATTAATGCGGTATCAAACTATATCATTTGGTTAACTTTTAGTCAGATTCAAATAGTTATCACCAAAACAAATCAAAGCGCTGATAGCGCTGGAGGACTAATTAAGGTGCGTTTAAAGCAAGATGATTGAGGATACATTTGGAAATGTCTTTGGGCAACATCTCGAGGAAAAGAGCTGCTCCTTTTACCACCATTATTATAATTAATATTTCTGTGAACAGAGACTGAACGATAGTCTATTTTTCGAACATCTGGACATTTTACGATTTCTGTGAGACAACAGTTATAATAATATAAAGCAAAACAAAGCAAGTAAATCTTGACTACATTCCTAGTTCCAAGAATGTATTAGTCCGCACAGTGAAGGCGGATGTTTAATAAGTAATTGGGGTCAAACCGCTATTTGTGTGTCGATAAAGTACCGTCCCTCAAAATGTGGTATGTTAATTCAATGGACTAAGGTGCTGACGCACCCTAAGTTCAAAAACCATCAACACAACTTTAACCTGAAATTCAACAAAAAGTAGCCCAGATTAGCAAGTTTGATAATTCAGATTGCCTCGTTCTTCTCCCCTGACCTGGTCACGTGATACACAAATTTTTGAACCGACTAATCAGAATTCGTAATTTTAAATCTGAAAAGGAACAATTTGGCGATAAACATGATTGAGTTTGAGACAATTATATTTCAAGCACAAACTAACTTATGTTAAAGGAGTTCATTAAATAGGGTTTCACAAAATACAAAAAATAATTTTCATGACTTTTATGTACATAATAAAAGAACTCCATTTATGTTTTCATTAAAAAAATCTCATATCCTTTCATGTACCTTTAAAAAATACATATGTGTTCATGTATCCTCTCCGGCAAATTCCTGAATTAAGTATTTTGTGACGGATCTGAAATCAGAGCAATGCTAGGGTCACAAGCAATTTCTTTTCTTGTTCTAGTCTCAATGTGTTTTGATTGCTGTCCGTTGCTATTTATGTTTCAAATCTTTTGTTCTAGCCTATAACAATATTAAAACTTGCGACTCGATATCTCATCACAGAAGAACTAAAGGCCAACCATGTATTTTAGGTTAAACAACAAAGAACATCGTACATGATGACATACATACGGTGGCATAGAGGTGACATGTAAGCGATTTTTTTTCTCGTTATTCCGAGTTAGTCAGTCGAAGTAACGAGATACTTAAGTCGTTATTTAGAGTTGGTTAGTCGAAATAAAGGGATAGTAAAGTCGTTATTTAAACTTACTAGCTCGAAATAACGAGATGACTAAGTCGTTATTTCGAGCTTGTAAGTCGAAATAACGGTATAGTAAAGTCTTTATTTCGACTTACTAACTCAATTTAACGAGATAACTAAGTCGTTATTTCGACTTACTAACTCGAAAAAAAAACACAAAAAAAAACGAGATAGTTAAGTCGTTCTAACGAATTAGTTGACCTATCAGATGGTTTGTTGTATTCAGCGACTTTATGTGAAGTGACGTACAGCGTACGCAATATGACTTACTCGGAATAAGATAAGAAAATGCATATACATGTCACCTCTATGCCGCCATACATACATACATGCTTATTTCGGCCCTATCAAGCACATGTATACATTTTCTTCTTGATAAAGGGTTGAATAACATTGTGAAAATGATAAATTGCGCATCAGGTGGACTTTATCCTTATATTAAATGGTTTCTAAAGTGTTTTCAGCAGGTGCGGTATTTTGACACTGGGCGACAGTGGTGCATGGGTAGAGGTTCGGTCGCTTGTACCGAGGGTCCCGGGTTCGACTCCCCATTAGGCGCAGCGAATAAGTTACGGGACTAACCCACAGATCGGCGCGAGTACTGGTTTAGTGTCCAGGATGCAGTCATCGAGAATGGCTTTGAACAAGCTTTAGATTTCCTTCACAACTGGCTGGGAAAGAACAAAGAATTATTGAAAAATGGATCAGGGCTCTGGTTATGAATTTATCAATTCAATTCTGTTCAGAAGACAACAATTCCAAACCACGAAATCAATAACACTGCATTTGTAATAGTGGCTAGTAAGTTGACCTTACGACACAGAGCAGTTTACCACGCCAATCGTAAATAGGGGAGGTCACTCTAATTTTCTCCGACATTCTGAGTAAAATAGCGTCAATGCACAAACTAGGATCCCTGTTTGACATTGCCGATGATTTCGGATATTCTTATTTAAAATCGGAAATATTCTTACAAAATAAAAACCTGCCTTTATTGCTGGATAATATGTACATAGCATGACAATTTGTAAAGAAGATGGCATATTTTATGCGTTAGCAGAGACATATTTAACAGCTCTGTTATATATCTCTCTTGCGTTGGGGGAGTGATTTACCCCAGGAGTGTGGGGTCCGATCGGCACCAAACACGATCCGTCCAAAGTCCGATCAGACTCGGATCCGAACGACATTGGTCCGTTCGGCACTGGTTCGACCGGACCTTCAAAATGACCGTATTTTATACTACTTCAAACCAGTTAATTTGCACTATTTGCAGGCTACGAACGAAATTATCTCATTTTGATTCTTAAACGGTTTAGATTTTTATTTTACTAAATCGGCGTATTATATCCTGAATGATTCAAAACGCAGACCTACTAATTTTGTCATGTTGGAAATGGTATAATAGTGTTGGCCATGTTGAGATTATGGTGTTAAACAATTGCTGATAGGAACAATCGCTATTTTGTTGTCAATTAAGTTAATTTACATTTTATTAGCAACGGCAAAAAAAGTTTGCCTTTAGCCATTTACAATTCAAACATGGCAAAGACATGAAATTACAGAAAAGATATAATACAACACAAAAAGGAACATAACAACAGAACAGTCATAAAACCATGGGTATTTATAACTGGCAAGTACAATTAAATGTAGTCAAAATCAATTCAACATGGTTTCCAATATATGTTTTCTAACATCCATAGCTTCCTTAATATATTTTGACAATTTTAGTAATTTACAATGATTCGAGGAGGACATGAGACTATAAAACTTATCAACAGTTGGGTGTGGTAAATTAATCATGTATTTTTCACGTAAAAATCTATATCTTGGGCAACATAATATGAAATGAAATTCAGACTCGACTACTTTCATGCTACATAGTTTACACAGGCGATTGTTTCTATCAATACCATTTTTTCTTCCAGTTTCAATTTCAAGTGGGTGTGAGCTCAAACGAATGCTGGTCAAATGTTTTCTTAGGTGATCATTTTGTAATGAGGTTAAATAATTTTCAAATTTGAGTTCTTCTTTAAAATTATAATAATATGATAGTTTTGATGAGTTATTGATGTAGCTAGACCAATCTTGCATGAATTGGTCACGAAGTCTTGATTTCAAAGCGCTGAAATGAGGGATGTTACTTTGAACACCTCGAGTTAAATAGCCAAAACCCAAATGTTCAACAATACTTTTCATTTTGTTAGACCAGCATGAGTTCGAAATATTATTAAGTTGATCTAAATAAGAAAATTGTATCAACGAACCAGGGGAATTTAATATCTTGATAAAGAATTTTATAGCTCTCTGTTTTGCAAGGATGTACATTGGTAGGCGACCAAGTTCACCATATACAGCATAGTTTGGCGTTTGTTCGCTTACACCCAATAAAGACTTACAAAACCGTATATGAAGTTTTTCAATGAATTTAACGTTATATACACCCCAGATCTCAGATCCATATAAGAGGATAGGGAGAACCATTGAATCAAAGAGAGATAACTTACATTTTAAATCTAACTTAAGTTTGTCAAAAATCCCTAATAAATTATGATATGCCCTTAGGGCCTGGTCTTGGAGGCATTTAACCGCTAGATTAAGATTACCATTATAGCTAAATTTCAGCCCCAGATAAACAAAGTTATCAACAACTTCAATGATATCATTTTCTATAATTATTTGATCTCTGACTGGTTGATTCGAGGGGAATTTTTACTAAATTAGTAAATCTATGCAAACAGTTAATTTATAAAACGATGTAAAGAATAGAAGTATGAACTATTATTTTATTTTCTTTCTTTTTTTCTTTAACATGTTAGTAAAAAAAAATTTTTGTCTTTTATCTTCGTTTGAAAACGAAAAATCTTTTTTTAAAAAAAAAAAAACGGAATTGACACATGATGACGAATGTTATTAGTTGAAGTTGATAATGAATCAAATGCTAACTAAAAATACAATATTGATTGATAATGATGTGAGAGGACATGGTTTCCAGTTGGATATATACAAATTCTTCAAATTGGATTCTAATTAATTGATTTTGTTTTTAAATGGACCATTATAGCACCTTAAACAATTGATTAACGTTCTTATTATAGCCCATCAATCCACCTACCTGTAATGATCGATGTATCGTATCCAAATTTAAAAGCTATTAAAAACGAAACAAACCCATAGCTCCTTGTTGCAACTTTATCCGAATACCTTAAAGAATCTAATGTTGCTGTAATATGTTGTAAAACACACTCTTGGTAGCCAATGGTTGATTACAAAGACCGCCGATCGGCTAAACAATAAAGGGTTTGTGACTTGACCATAAAGTGCAACTGTGTCAGATTGATGTTAATTAGCGTCGAAACCCTTAATCCTTTTAACAATCGAGGTTTGTTAACCCTTTACCAAACAATAACTACATTTGACTACTTTGTTACAGACAACTAGGGAAAAATTGTTGGAAAAGGAAAAATTGCTCTTAACGAGCAAGTTATCCTTTTCCAACAATATGGTCTGTCCTATCAGAAAAGTATTTATTCATCATCTTCATTGAAATGACGTCTGCAAACTCTTTTAATTTGAAACAATTGAAAATATTTCGTTTGGTAGAATGACCCTTAGTTCGTTATCAAGTAGCAAAACCGACAATCATTCATTGAGTAGCATACAAAAGATTATGTTCGAAAGTCTTGATTATTAACTTAATTGACAACAAAATAGTGATTGTTCCTATCAGCAATTGTTTAACACCATAATCTCAACATGACCAACACTATTATGTCATTTTCAATATGAATAAATTGGTAGGTCTGCGTTTTGAATCATTCAGGATATACGCCGATCAAGTAAAAAACAAACCTAAACCGTTTAAGAATCAAAATGAGATAATTTCGTTCGTAACCTGCAAATACTGCAAATTAACTGTTTTGAAGTAGTTTTAAGAAAAATCATTTTGAAGGTCCGGTCGAACCAGTGCCGAACGGACCAATGTCGTTCGGATCCGAGTCTGATCGGACTTTGGACGGATCGTGTTTGGTGCCGATCGGACCCCATTGCTGGGGTAAATCACTCCCCAACGCCATAGAGATATATAACAGCGCTGTTATAAATGTCTCTGCTAACGCTCAAAATATACCATATTCTTTACAAATTGTCATGCTATGCACATATTATCCAGCAATAAAGGCAGGTGCTTATTTTATAAGAATATTTCCGATTTCAAATAAGAATATCCGAAATCATCGGCAATGTCAAACAGGGATCCTAGTTTGTGCATTGACGCTATTTCACTCCGAATGTCGGAGAAAATTAGAGTGACCTCCCCTATTTACGGTGGGCGTGGTTAACTGCTCTGTGTCGTAAGGTCAATTGCGTGTAGTTCTCAGTCATTTCACAATACATATGACAGATTTTGGAAACGGGATAAACTCTACTTCAGCCTCAAGTTTCTCCTTATACATAATTTCTCTATTATAAGTATTTAAACAACATCTTAAGCAGTATTGACGAAGAAAAGTCACAGCACAATAGTGCTATGTGTTGACGGAGTCGCACAGCGTGTTGGAGAAAATGGCGGATAGCAACCGAAGTGTTCGCTGATTGGTCAGTTCCAGCTGTCAATCACAGTCTGTCGTAAGGTCAAATTATTGAAACAAAGACGACACTGTTTATTTTTAGCAACTAATGTTTATTGATCGCCCGCCAGAAGGCGGCGATCATATTTGTAGAAGCTTTTGGTTAGTGCCATAGGTCTTTGGTTAGTGCACATGGGGAAATGGAGGCTATATTCATTTTTGTTATCATTTATTTGAAAATAATTCATAACAAAGGCTTTTCATTTTTTAGTCGTTGACCTTTTCACCTTTATTCATTGTTTCAAAAAATGTTTTCTGTTTGATTTTGTGTTCTTAAAAGGTTTTTATTTGGAGAAATAAGTTAAAACAAGATCCATCTCAAACAATAACAGGTCCATTTTTTAGCCTGTATCTCTTTTAGTTAGTCTTAAAATCGGTTTTCTTTATCAAAAAGATGGTACCGAGTGCCAGTCCAATGTGTAAAGTCGTCTGACGAGGTCCATTACACTGGCTCTCTGATAAATATTCTAAAACCCTATATTCTATAACGTAATCTACGAGATGACAGTCAATCAATTTGACCAATGAAATACGTCTGCAGGTGCCCGTGTCATCTCAACTGTCGAATCGCCATTGTTAAAATATCGACCTCTCTATTTATTCCCTTAAACATTTATTTTTAACCGCTTGAGCATTGGTTGTATATAATGGTCTACGATTTAATGGTAAGTTATATATGCAGTGATTAAGTCTTATGTCCAGCGCCTACAGTTTCCATTTTGATCGACCAAAATAACAAAATAAAACTGTAGCTGTTGCGGTCTTCGTGCCGATAAAAATGCGGTTTTCAGCCTTTAAGCAGAATTATCGTCAATCTTTCCCTCAAATCACTCAATTTCTTTCGGAAAAGAAACAGTCCAAAATCAGAAAGTATATATACAGATGATTTTTAGGTTTTATTGATAAAAATAAAAAGGTAATTTCCAAAAACGCTTCGATCTTTTTCCATTCGTCCCATATTACGTTCGTACCATACATTTAATTATAAGTCACTTAGCTCAATAGTATCGACAACAAGCCTAAATGTGATGCGAAGTCTGTGTTTCAAAAATGACGGTAGTAATCTTGACATCTGTAAAATGTGAAGATGTGGTCTTTGTGTAGTTCTGATAAGGTCAACATAGAATGTTCCACGTCCTGCTCTTTCTTAAAGTTGTTATATGTAATATTTGTTTTGGCATAAGACAAATTTGTCTTCTGTACGAAGTTGGTGCACATCACTTTACTTGATGACACATTCTAAAAGGCTTGGAATGATTAGTGGTAATACTCACTTAAAAGTTGTAGTGTGCTATCACTGCTGTCTCAAAGAAATGAAGTTATATAAGTAATAAGTAGACAGTTTGTTTATTGCTTTTCTTTTGCTATGGTTTCCACCAGAGACATAGATGACTGTCATCTATGTCTCTGTTTCAACTAACCAATAATGCAATTAAAATATTGTCTTCATATCTTATTATTGCTGCCTGCATTTGTTTTCGTCGTTCTTTAGAATTAAAGACTATTGCCTTTTCCCCCATACTATGCCATGTTAATATATATTAATAACATTCTTAAACCATTACCAAACAATGACGACATTTAACCACTTTTTGTTGCAGACGACTCCGGAAAATATTGTGGGAAAAGGAGAAATTGCTCGCTAAGAGCAATTTTTCCTTTTCCAACAAGGTTTTCTGCTCTATCTGAAGAATAGTTTACAATTTTATCACTTTTTGAAATGTCGTCTGCAAACTCTTTCAAATTGGGACAGTCGAAAATTTGCCGTTTGGGAAAGGGTTAAAAGACATAGTTAATTAGTTATCTTTAGTAATTTGCCATACATTTTTTATCTTTTCCTTAGTACTATATCAATATTGAAAACAAAACTCATCATAAGGTACATCTAAGGTTATGATTAAATTGATTGTATTATAAAAAAGAAAAGGGTATCAAGTGTAAATAATAATGGGAGAAATGTGGTACATTCTAAGGAATTTCTTCGTCCATCACAATGATTTCCCAAACTGTCATATAAATGACAGGTTTCAGGCGTATCTGTTTAATCATTGTTGGTAGACATTTAAACGAAATGAACACTGGTACAGTTTCCATGACCATTTAAATTGTGTAGGCTTGTTTGTACATGAGATTATAAGAATAATCCAATTTGTAAACTTAAACTGACGACAATTACAATGTATTACAAATGAAGCAGTTTTCAAAACATACTTTGTGTTGGCAAAAATGGAAACAATTACAGACAACTTTCATAAAAGTTTAGAAATACTCAATTTCTAAATATGGGTTTGCATGTTAAATTCTTCTGTTGTGTAACGTAATCCGATTACTAACAACCAATCTATTTATAGATTATACATGCAACTAACCGCTGTCCGCAGCAAGGCTTATCAGTCATTGATTAAACTCCAAAGCAACAACACGTTACCTCTTTGAGTTATCTATTGCGCCTCTCACATTAGTGATTGATGCTGACCACATTTTACATAAGTTCATACACACAAAGCAACAAAAAAAAACAAAAAAAAACAAGCCATATGGGTGTACAGAAAACAGTACAAAGAGCCAAAGACGCGCTGTTTTGGCCCGGCATGACCAAAGAGATCACTGAACACGTGTTACGGTGCAGTCTCTGTCAGAAATACAGACCATCTAATGCAAAAGAGCCACTAATTCAACATGACATACCTGACCGACCGTGGCAACATGTTTCGACTGACAATTTCACGTTGGACGGTAAAGACTATCTGGTTACTGTAGACGCGTATAGTAACTACTTTGAAATCGATTACTTGCCTGACATGAAATGTAGCACAGTAATACAGAAAATTGAAAGTTCACTTTGCGACTTTTGGAATACCCGAAACCTTAAAAAGTGACAATGCTGGTCAATTTAGTTCAGAACTAATGACAAAATTTTCAAAAGAATGGAATTTTAGACAGGAATTCTCAAGTCCATTAAATCCACAATCAAATGGATTAGCCGAAAATGCAGTAAAAACTTCAAAAAGGTTACTGAGAAAATCAAAGGAAAGTGGACAAGATCCATATATTTCACTTTTAGAATACAGAAATACTCCTCTAAGTTGTGGTTACTCACCATCGCAGTTATTGATAGGCAGAAGAACAAAGTAGTATACTACCTGTAAGTAGCAAGCAGCTTACACCCCTAACAGTTTGTCAAAATCAAGTACGAACCGATAAACAAAAACAGAAAAATAAACAAAAAGCTTATTTTGATAGGTCAGCAAAGCCTCTCCCACTACTTAAACAAAATGATCATGTTTACATGCAAGTAGGAAAAGCCTGGAAACCGGCAAAAATCACTCAAGTTTACAATGATAGATCTTACAAAGTTCAGGGACAAGATGGTACAAAATATCGTCGTAACAGAAGATTACTCAATCTCGCTCATCAAACTCCCTGGGAAAAGTCGAACTTCCCACCAAACACGTATTCTGCAATTTCCCGCCAATCTCAAATTTGTAATAAGGATAATCATTCCCCTAAGGAGCCCCGCAGTTCAAACCAAGGAATCAATGCAAATCCCCAGAACACCCCATGTCAAGGAACACCCCCTAACCCTTATCAGACACGATCACGCAGAGTTGTAAAACCAAACAATCTCTACAGCAATTCCCAATGGGTTGATAAATGATCCACGATAAACGTAAACACTACCGTCTTATCATGTAACATTTGAAATGAGCCTTTTAGTTGAATGCTCTCTATGTTGTTAAATTTTATCCTTAGATCTACGTATATTGAATTGATCTTTGTTGGCTATTTGATTTATTGAATTATCAAACAGCATGTTTTCTTTCTTATTTAAAACAAGGGAGATGTAACGTAATCCGATTACTAACAACCAATCTATTTATAGATTATACATGCAACTAACCGCTGTCCGCAGCAAGGCTTATCAGTCATTGACAAGAGAAAATTGATGCAAGCCTCAAAGTCGCCCGCAAAAATTATTTTGATTTTTCTTCCTAAACAAAACATCCAACAAAACATGAAAGGAATAGAATAGACACTCATTTATTATACGTACAAACCTATCTATTCATTCAAACCTATTAGAAAGAGCCTGTTACTCGGCTAATGTTAACAATTGCAAATGACATTATGAAACTAGCAACTTTAAAGACATTGTAACAAAACAAGATATGGCTTTTAATACTTATCTTTACCGTTTATCAATATGGCTTCTTCCAAATTTCACTGTATTAATTTTGAGCAGGTGTTTTCAATTTGGAAAACTATCTAATTTCAATATGATCAAATGTGTTAAGAAATATGCAACAGAAGAATTTAACCAGAAAACCCATATAGAAACTGAGTCTTTCTAAACTTTTATGAAAGTTGTATGTAATTGTTTTCATTTTTTGCCAACACAAAATATGTATTGGAAACTGCTTGTTTAAAGATATCAAATTTGGAAGTCAGATGTCAAACAAACACACGATAATACACTTGCAGCAGAAGCTAGAATCTATTGAGGAGGCAAAAGAAAAACATGTTCAATACAAGCAATTTCTGTATATTGTTTGTCATACTCTGTAATTGGTGTCAGTTTATGCTTACAAATTGGAAAATTAAATTATCATATACACAAAAATCCCTGAAACAATGAAACTGTTCATGGAAGCTGCACCATTAATCATTTTCTTTAAATGACTACTAACTATCATTAGACTGATAGACCCGAAACTTGTCATTTTTATGACGGTTTGGAAAATCATTGTGACGGAATGAGCAATTCGCTACAACGAAGCAGTTGTTGATGCTATCGCGCCAAGTGTCCTGAATTAAATGTACGGTACGAACGTGATATGGGACGAATCGCATAGAAAAAGATCGAAGTGTTTTAGTGATTATCTTTTTGCTTTTAACAATATAACAATAAAAGCATCTGTATAAACACTTCCTGATTGTGAAATGTTACTTTACCGAAAGAAAGTAGGCGATTTAAAGGATAGAATGTCGATAATTCTGCCTAAAGGCTGAAACCCGCTTTTTCATCGGCACTAAGACCGTAACACCTATCGTTTTCTTTGTTATTTTCGTCGATTAAAATGGAATTTATAGGCGATGGACTAAAGACTGAATCGCTGCATATATCAATTATCATTTAATTATAAACAACTATATACAATCAATGCTTAAGCGGTTATTAAAGAAATGTTTGAGGGAATAACCAGGGTCGGTCTTTTAACAAAAGCGATTTGACAGTTGAGATGATACGAGCACCTGCAGACGCTTTTCATTGGTCAGATTGTTTGACTGGCACCTCGTAGATTATGTTATAAAATATAGGGTTTTAGAATATTAATCATAGAGCAAGTCTAAAATACCTCGTCAGACGAGTTTACACATAGGACTGGCACTCGGTAACATATTATTGATAAAGAATACCGATTTTTACGCTAACTAAACGAGATACAGGCTGAAAAATGGACCTGTTATTGTTAGAAATAGATCTTATTTTAAACCAATTCTCTTAATAAAACCTTTTAAGAACACAAAATCAAACTTTAAACATTTTTTGAAACAATGGAAAAAGTAGGAAAGGTATAGAAGTAATAAGATAAAAGCCTCTGTTATGAATTTTATTCAAAATAATGGAAACAAAATTCAATATAGCATCCCTTTCCCCATATGCACTAACCAAAAGCTTCTACAAATATGATCGCCCGCCAGAAAAATATGATCGCCGCCTTCTGGCGGGCGATCAATTAAACTCCAAAGCAACAACACGTTACCTCTTTGAGTTATCTATTGCGCCTCTCACATTAGTGATTGATGCTGACCACATTTTACATAAGTTCATACTGTTTTTCCGCCATTAAACACATACACACAAAACAGAGAACAAAACAGTTGCACATCTCTTAACCCATTTGATCGTTTTGGAATAAGATAATTCGCAAAATTGAAAACACATGCACAAAATTAATATTGTGAAGTCAAGCGGATAAACGGTAAAGATAAGTATCAAAAGTCAAGAAATATATCTTGGTTTGCTACAATGTCTTAAAAGTTTCTGGTTTCAATAGCTTTAAAATAATTAAAAGAACGAAATTTATTAAAGCATGAAAGCAAGATTATAAGAAATAGTCTCTTAAACAACAGCGCCTGTCTAACGCTCCTCCAATATATGTTGACTAGATCTGATTGTTTTTCATCATGAGTCGTTTCAGATTAATTTCTTCTACATTTGGTGAAACAGTCAGCTACAAAACTATGTTTAAACTTTGTGACAGCTATTCCCTCTGCAATTGCTTTCATTAGCTGAGTAACAGGCTCTTTCTTATGAGTTTGAATGACCAGAGACATAGATAACAGAGATTGGCAACTCCTTCTTTACCTATAGCCTGTTTCTGCGATATCTCGCATGACGCGTTATTTAACGAGACCTTTCGAGATCTGTCTATCGACGCCGTTTTCAACTAAACGCGAAATAGGCAACACACATATAAGCGTGTTTTAAGTCATAATTGAATTATTTTCTTGCCGAATTCACTATATTGTTATTGTTAGAAAGTTTCTCCATCCAACAAGACCGATCAGCAAGCGATTATCAAAGAAATAAACATGGCAAACTGCGACAAACTTGATTGAATTGTTTGCAATTTCGTGATTAGGTGCGATAAACGTGATAATTGAGAAGTTTTAGATTCAAACTGTTCTAAAGGAGGGGTTTTCAAACATTTCCAATTCAAGTCCATTTTAAAGAATGGGTTTGTTTTTCTACATTTCCAAATTTTCAGTTTGATATTCTTTGTCATTTAGAAGTTATTCCGTACTGAATATGTCCATTTTACGACCCTAATGAGTTTAACCATCTTGATTTACAAGCAAAAATTAACAAAGTTGTGCAACGTAAAACTAAAATACTATGCACTGGATCACATCATACTTGACGTTTTCCTGAAGTGTAATTTTTGTTTTATGGTTGCCCGCAATTTTATAGTAATCTTCGCTTCCATAACGAAGTTATGTCAGGTAAACTTAACCACACAAGCATGATCATGATTTCGGCCATTTTATTTTCAACCAAAATATTTCATACTTGTACAAAGTAAAATGTTTTAATGGAGGCTTATTCAAACATTTCTAATTTATGTCCATTTTAATGGGATAATATGATTTTGCTGATTTCCAAACTTTCAGTTTGATATTATTTGTCATTTAGAAGTTATTGCGTACTAAATATATCCCATTTACTACCTTAATGAGTTCAGCCATCTTGATTTCCAACCAAAAATTAACAAAGTTGTGCAAAGTAAAACTAAAAAACCATGCACTGGATCATATCATACTTGACATTTTCCTGAAGTGTTATTAATTTTTTATGGTTGCCCGCATTTTTAAAGTAATATTCGCTTCCATAACGAAGTTATATCAGGTTTACTGAACCACACACGCTTGATCATGATTTCGGCCATTTTATTTTCAACCAAAATATTTCAGACTTGTACAAAGTAAAATGTTTTAATGGAGGTTTATTCAAACATTTCTCATTTATGTCCACTTTAATGGGATAATATGATTCTGTTGATTTCCAAATTTTCAGTCTGATATTCTTTGTCATTTAGAAGTTATTGCGTACTAAATATGTCCCATTTACTACCTTAATGCGTTCAGCCATCTTGATTTCCAACCAAAATATAACATAGTTGTACACAGTAAAACTAAACAACTATGCACTTGTTCATATCATACTTGACATTTTTCTGAAGTGTTATTTTTGTTTTATAGTTACCCACTTTTTTATGGTGATTGTCGTGTTTATAACGAAGTTATACCAGGTTTACTTTACCACACAAGCATAATCATGATTTCAGCCATTTTATTTTCAACCAAAATCTTTCATTTTTGCATCAATTAAAACTTTAATTGTGTGACTTTGGTTTTATCAAACGTGTTATTACTGAAAACGTCTGAATGAGTTTGAATTGATCCCGTATCAAATGCTGACTAAGTTCTATAGTTTCCCGTATTTTCAAAGTGATATTCCTATATAAGAAGAAGAAAATCCATTTAATAAATAGACAAAAGAATGGATAGATCTTCTTAATCAGAAACACCACGATATATCCTTTTTCGTCATACTTCTTAATTCCGATCGCTTGCAATTATGCCAAGTGAAATGTGTCATTTGAAGAACGAAGGGTGATAGAGTCAATCACGGTAGTGGACAATACAGGCTATGATTGTAAATTGCCACCCCATAAAATATGTAGATTGATGTCATAAAACCTTTTGATGCTAGGGCGATTACACAAGAAGTGTGTGGCGCTGACCCTGTGTCCACCCTCTGACACCTCATTCAAATTTAATGACCTAAAGCTCCCGAAAACAAACTAGGGAGGATTTGTTCTGTTTTAAGCGTCTGTCTGGGTTTAAAGTAGTGTGCTTTGACGTAATTTCTCGTTCAGAAATGATAATAAAAACGAAGGTGCAAGACTCACTATTTTCTTTAGCTTATCATTCAAAAAGCTCACATTTCTTTTTTCTAAAATCATTTCGGTCAGCAGCATGATAAGACCAGACCGTTACGTGTTTAAGAATAATTATGTACTTATTGATTTGCAATCAATATTAGAGGAATCTGCGGTAAAAGGTGTATTCGAAACTTTGCACGTCAGTTTCTTTCTTACGTGTCCTTTCGTTTACTTAAACCGCTTTTACAAAAATTCTCATCACATGCATTTTAACATCATAAAATACTTTTGATTTTCTTGAATTGAAACATTTGGCTTGAAATAATTGTCATGATGAAAAACGTGTTTTGTTTTGACAAAATTAGCACTGTAAACAGTTTTACGACACAAAATAAATTAAATGAAGTTAGAAAGCAATTTTTTAATATTAACGAAAACTATCATGTCTTAGTGGAAAATTCATGCTTTGGTTATAAACTGCAACTAAATAGTCACTTGATTTATTACAAAATATTATTTAAACCTTTGCTTGAAAGACATTGTCGTTATAAGTACGATTGCATGGTAATCAAGCCTGTCATTGAAAAAGAAGGCCTACTGGAACTTATTGTTTTGTTTTTAACGTAAAATCAATTTAATAAAATGAAAATAAAGCAAAATGTCCATAAGTTGTTTCAGATAACCAATCAGATAACCAAAACATAGCTATTTTACTGTAATAAAGAAGTATCAATTTCGCTTGACATCTCCCGTGGCAATCGGAACTACTCGGGTATTTCCGTGCGCTGTGAAATACACCTCGGATATAAGTGTAGGGTTACAATTTTTCGGGTAAATCGACATCCGCCGATTAACACATTTTCTAAGCGTGCACGTTAAGTAGTTCAATGTGTATGGAAGTGTTGGACATCCTGTTAAATCAATTTTTATCAGTAACTCATACCAAATGGCGAAACTGTTGTTCTGACATGTAAATTTGGATTAATCAAATCTAGCGACTTTTAAGATTTCACATTTAAGATCTATTTTTAAAAACGAAAGTAAAGTGACGTCATTCTCGCGGGAAACAATATGGCGTCATCCCTATTATTTCAGAGGTGTTTTCATTGGATAAACCCGATGTGTTCAGATTGCTCCCGTGGCGACGGATAAACAGGTACGCACTTTCCTTATCTCGCAGAACCTCGCGGCACGCGAGAGTTTGGCGATAATTCCGGAGTTGCCAATCTCTGTTATCTATGTCTCTGGAATGACGAGATATGTTCGCACGTATTATAAATAAATTTATATTCTATTCTGTTAATGTTATGTTGGATGTTTTGTTTAGGAAGACAAATCAATTTTTTTGCGGGCGGCTTTGAGGCTTGCATAAATTTTCTCTTGTCTTCTATTTATACCCCAACCCTAACCCAACAGCGTATGCTACGCAACACGTTCAGTGAAGCATATCATGGGTTACTGCAACGTATATAAACTTTACATGACATTTTATGGGGAAAATCCAAAAGCAACAGTGAAGGCAAAACTAATAAACTATTGATAAGTAATGACTGTTGGTTCATATTCCCAAGCTCAATCTTAACGACAGCTGGTTTTATTAGATTTCTTTTGACATTTTTTTTCCAGATTTTTTAGCTCTTCTGCCGCGGATCCGGTAAGACTTATAAATATAGGAATGAAGTGGGATATTAAAATGGATTTCTTTAAGCAATTACTCGACCGATCGATTTACATTAGGGATTTAAGCCCACTTCCCAATTAATAGTATACTTTGTTACACGTCAAAATTGAAAAAGCAGCAGCAGACGACATACTTAGAATGACAAAGAATGTACATGTACTAGCGACTTAATTTAAGGTATTTTGTCGAAACTGATTTGAGCAATTTGTCCTTTGGGTTAAAGTCCTTTCAAAAGTCTTCAGTACTAGCCGATGTATCAACGTAAGGTAGGAATTATATGAGGGAAAGGATTATGTGTAAAAGTTTTACGTGCACCTCTATGTTCTCTTATGGGATGTGTCTATTTTTAGATCAGTGTACTCAATTCAATTCAATTCAATTCAATTCAATTTTATCGTATTATTATAGGGTGGATTTCTGCGTAAAAGGTGTATTAATTGATTATAGGAAAAACTCGCTGCCATCGTCCATTAAAATGTTTGATTACGATTGTGATCGCGGGGTGTGGATTATGGATCTTTTGTGTATAAACGAGTTCCCAGCCTGTAGCAAGTAACAACTACACATAACTATTTTATACGCGAACTTCAAAGGTCGTTTTAAAGGCGGACGTATTTACCGAAACAGGAAATTTTTATTACTCATCAGTTTCAGGTAAATATACTTTATTTAGGTCAGAGTTTCGTTCGAGAAACAAGATGCTCGTGTGTGCTCATAGCCAGTGCCCTGGTCCACTGTTTTGTGACACAGGGATATATATCATAATACCTTTATAAACACTATATATATCTCTGTGTTTTGTGATACTGTAAACTTGTGAAACAGCGATTGTGCGCACACATGCACAGTTCACATGTACAGTTCGAGACGCCAATTAACGTCGGTTGATAAAATATCGATTTATTTTTTTATAAAAATCATATGAAGATCCGTCTTTATCTAACTGCACTTGATATATATGATATATGAACCTTTTCGTGGTCAACGAACTTACCACGAATAAAACTTGTTGATGGATTGTCGAAAATACTTAAGTTTAATTAAGTTTTTGGACAAATGCATATAGATATAAAAAAGGGTGTCATTAAAATCGACTTTGTTGTATTTAACGTGTGGGAACATAAATAATCCGTGTTGTACATAAAAAACGTATATTCCCTCCGTTTAACTTTCTCTAGAAGAAGACTCACGAGCAAGTTATTTTGTCACAATGTTTTCATTGTCAATATGAAAAACTAATTATTGTCACCAATTTAATTGGCGACTGTTCTGGATCCAACCTGATTGCATTAACATGGAGGCGGTTACAGCACCTTTACCAAACACCAAATTTTCTACCGTCCCAAATTCAAAGAGTTTGCAGACGACATTCCAAAATGTGATGGAATTGAAAAACAATCTTCTGATGGGGCAGAAAACATTTTGGGAATAGGAGAAAACGGTTAGATTTGGCGTATATTTGGAGATTTAGGGAAGGCAATGTATAATAGCTTTTTGGTCACTTTTGAAATTGATGTCACGCGAGTGCGTATGTGCTAATCGCTGACAAGCCCGAGGCCTGGCCCGTTCGTATACCCCTAATGCGTGTATGCAATGGGCTAGGATCCCAGGCTAATCGTAACTCGGATGATCCAAGCTGTAACTGCGAGAGTGAAATATCTACGTCTGGATCATTCGGACTAGGCTAATCGCTGACTACGCCCCTGTTGAATCACCAGGGATAAACGATGGAAATACCAACAGTTTCGCCGATTCGAGTTTGATTTAAGCCCGACCCTCAGCATGTCGCTTCATATCCGAGATATAGCGATTGCAATTTTGCTCCACGCGAGTTTTATTTCTACTTGGATGTTTTCCATGATTTCATTGAAGTTACTCCCCTTGGGTGATAGCTGGAAATACCCAAATTCGAGATATGACATTACCCTACTTTCCATTCCTTGACTTATTTTTGAAAAATGGTTATAATGGCGGATGACGTGCTTGTCTTTGTCACACAATGTTTTCATTATGTTTATGTAAGGGTAAGTTCGATTTGACTTTTTGCGTTTATTTCTGTCTAAATCATAGCCTTTGTCTGACAATAATATCGCCACCCAATCAATTGATAAAATTGATATATCGTGAACACACATGACAACAACAAATAAATACGTAATAAAACTTAAAAGGATAAAAGTTTAATGATTTTTGTTTCAAAACACATAAAAACCGTAGATTCGTTATGACAATAAAATCGCTGCTCGTAATGCTTGTATCGTAAATGTAGCCTTGATGATTTTTTCACAGGGGTATATCACAGGGGGTAGTACACAGGGGGATATGTCATGATACCTGTAATAACACTTTATATAGTGTTAATACAGGTGTTATGACCTATACCTCTATGGATTTATTATGACAAGAGAATAGTGGGTCACACACGACTCTAGATACGATGTCGTAACGTCTTGTGGCCGATGTCTGGTTGCCACCGACAGACACGGTAGTAACATCACTTCTAACACGACTCTAAGTTAGGCCTAAACAAGAAAACTGTTTGTTTAGGGTAACATCTTTAAAATCAGTAGGCAGGGTAGGTATCTATATGTTCTTTTTTTCGTTTTTTCTTCTTTTAATTTTGAGCTTCACTTTAAGGTGCATATTTCTTTTTAAAGAAAATGGCTAAACAACCCGTATAGAACTGTCTTCTGACACATACCATCATCCATCAAAATGCATTTTTAGAAGTTGTTGAATTCAAGCGCTGATAAAAGACAACATATGTTTGTCGGATGTTCTCAGTCTATTCAACTCGTAAACTGGCCTTTCGGCAGTGCTCGAGAACTTTCAAATGGGTATGTTACAGAAATACACAGCCAATTGATTTTTCTTCCAATGGTCAAATAAGATCTTAAGGGTAGGCAGGTTTGGGTAGGTAGGGTAGGGTTACCTTAAGTCAAACTTAGTTGACATGATCGGAAAATTTTGAGAAATTTTTGGATCGGGCAATATCTCCCGTCACGTCAAACTTATGAACCATTCATTTAAAGGTGGCCACTTGCGACAAAAATTTTTTCGCACCGTTTGTAGACCCATATTTCCATTGTTATCAAAAATTGTCAAACTCTTTTACTCATAGTTGTGAATTAATCATTTTTTAATCAATCCATACACTTTACATGTCTGTATTCCGCATAATGACTTTGTAAGAACGGTTTAATTTACGTTAGTTGACTATTTTTTGCACGCGATATTCTTTTTCTGCGCATGCGCACTGGAATTGGAAAAACCTATTTAGCGTTTTTTTTTAATGTTTAACGGTAATTGATGCCAATGTTTGGTGGTATAAAAGTTTATTAACATATCTTGTCATATCAATTGACTTAGAATGGCCATTTGTGCTTTAAATCAGAAAATTAGACTTAAAAAAGTCTGACATAAATTTCGATGTTAGATTGCCCGATCAGAAAATAGAAAGAAATCTTCACGTCAAATTATTTTGACTAGGTTACCCTAAACAAACTTTTTTTAGGCCTTAGGATTATTTGGGGATAATGGCTATATCTATACATAGCCATTACTCACTCCAATAGAATCATAACTACTATACTAGGTCCCAATCGTATCAACTCGGCAATCCCCGTCACAAGTCGGTAGATATACCTCGTAGGCAGTACATGAATACACCAGGTAGGCAGTACATGAATACACCAGAAATCCTGGTATAATTCGCCTTATTTCCGGCGGATAACGCAAAATGCACAAAGGCACTAAATATGTATTTAAATACACACAAATTGGTTATATATCACAATTGAATGTTTTTTTTACCCTTTTTATTAAAGATGATCGTATCAACACATTTTTGTTTCACATTTTGTCAATCGGCTTTTATCGGCAGTCCCTGGCTTGTGCCGGGGATTTCCGAATAGATACGATTGCAAACTGACATGCCCTTCATTATTGACCTTCTTTCAAAAATGGCTCCCCATTACCTCCGAGGTTATTTTAAGAAATGGCAGAGGTGTTCAGAATGTACTAGTTCCCTGTGGTTGCTGATATCAATTGAATTCTCCTTCGTCATTTTAATTTTAATAATTTCCCAACTGTACATTTATCATAGGCGTAGGAGCTGGGGGGGCCAGGGGGGCCAGGCCCCCCCAATATCCAGACCAGTAGGGCTAGAGTATACTTTGGCCCCACCCAATATTCACAATGGCAAATGATGATATTTGAGAAAAAAAAATAAAAGAAACGAAATTTAACAGCAGAATAAAAATAAACGTGTGCTTTATCTAATACCAATTCGCCTTTTGTTACGAACAATAACCAAAATCTTTTTGACGTCATCATCGCAAATGGCAATCTGAACACATCGGGTTTATCCAATGAAAACACAAAAATACCCGGGAAGTATTGATTGACGAAAACAGTGGTGTAAAACGTGTTCTAAGAAGTCAATATTGTCTTCAATTGTTAGCTAAAGCTTGAACAATAATTTAATTCTTTGACTGTACCTGCCAGTTGAATACGTGGCTGTGACAGTACGGTCGCTCCTACGCTTTTGGTTAGATCAATTCATTTGATATCCGCGTGAGATCGAGATCTGACATATCCTTTTTTTTTTATTTTTTATTAAAGATACACATTTTCATACGCTTTCTTTTAATTCTTATAATGTTATTGAATTTGTAAATGCATGAATAGTCATGAAAAAGATTAGGAACATTTATTTTTAGACTGGTTTTTATCTGAAGTTGGCCCCCCCCCATGTTGAAAACGCTCCTACGCCTATGTTTATAAGAAAGAGTGGGAGCGGGATAATCATTTCATACTGCAAGATCTTGGTCTTCAAAGATTGGGCGACATTGGTGCAGGGTTAGAGGGTCGGGTTCTTGTACCTAGGGTCCAAAGTTCGAATCCCTGTTAGGAGGGGTGGAAATTTCTGGGACTAACCCCCAAACCGGGATTATTTCTGGTTTAGTATCCAGAGGGCAGTCATTGAGAGTGGCTCTGAACAAGCTTTAAGCTTCCTTCACAATCCATGTAAAACAATACAAACCCATTGGAATGTGTTCAACATCATTGATTAATTCAACCATGACTTAATCAGGTGGCGGAATAACATGAATAACATGACAATGAGGATATCATTGGCAAAGGTAGGTTGAAATAAGCAAAAATACCTGTTTTTTCATGGGCACGGTCATTTTGTTCGGATATTGTATAAGAAACACTGGTCTCAGGATTTCTCCACCTGCTAATACTTTTAATGAATATGAAGTGGAATGAATGAAAACATTTTGACTAAAACAGAGAAAATGCCCATAGCAAAGACCTGTTTATAGCTTTGTTTGCACTTTTCTCAGTCAAAAGCAGGAAATTTCTACTTTTGTCAGTATAGTTTCAACCCTACACCGCAATATCAGAGCTTTTTTACATTATATAGCGGGTTGATAAACGAAGCCTACCCAATTGAAACTTTATTTAAAGTCATGTGTTTTTTTCAAAAATTCAAAGACACAACATCTCTTTGGTTTTCCAAATCAGCAATATCATCCATACAATTTCAACAAATAAACAGGCCTAGGCCTCTTCCTAGATAGTTTAAGAATTTGAAGACAAATATGTTTTGATTTTAAATTGAATTTTATTTCATGTCTCTTTTGTAACTTATTTTCAGTTCAGTTTGTATTGGACAAAAACAGCCAAAGCCAGATGAACACAGCGAAGGTCGCAAAAGATTAATGTCCAAAATGGTATGTTATTTTGTTTATGAGCCTTCCATTTTGTTTTTCTTCATTGATACCCTTTCTATGATAAAAAAGCCTATTTGATAGATTTATCACTTTGAAACCTTTATAGGGACGTATTACAGAATTTGATTTAGTTAATGATGACCTAGTCATTGGCTCAGGTGTCTGTACCTATCCTTGGATCATTACTATGTATTATGTATTGTTTTGTAACAAACCAAGCACAATAACATCTCAAAGACACAATCACATCCAATCAGTGAAAAGCACTGTCATCCACTGATTGGTTGTTACCGTTTATTCATATATACCCACATCTTCTCTATACCAATGCATTAGGTTCCCAATTTTGCGCAAATGTATTACAAACATCACATAACTCCAACCTCTGAGAAGACTTGTCTTCGCCAATGTGGAATATGTGGGAAAGGCAACTCCAATAAATGCAGAAGTCCTCATCCCACTGCAGCCATCAAAGTAATGAACCAAGCACGAAAACCTCTAAAAGACACAATCACATTGGATCAGTGAAAAGCACTTTCGTCCACTGATTGATTGTGCTGTTTATTTGTATACCTGCATCTTCTCTATAACAATGCATTAGGTTCCTAAATTTGCACAAACATTCTAAAAGACACAATCACATCGGATCAGTGAAAAGCACTTTCGTCCACTGATTGATTGTGCTGTTTATTTGTATACCTTCATCTTCTCTATAACAATGCATTAGGTTCCTAAATTTGCACAAGCATTCTAAAAGACACAATCACATCGGATCAGTGAAAAGCACTTTTGTCCACTGATTGATTGTGCTGTTTATTTGTATACCTTCATCTTCTCTATAACAATGCATTAGGTTCCTAAATTTGCACAAACATTCTAAAAGACACAATCACATCAGATCAGTGAAAAGCACTTTCGTCCACTGATTGATTGTGCTGTTTATTTGTATACCTGCATCTTCTCTATAACAATGCATTAGGTTCCTAAATTTGCACAAACATTCTACGAATTTTACAATATTTTTTTTATCATATTACACAGAATTCACCCCAGCCTAGCCCTTTCCCAAACAATAATGACACTTGACCACTTTGTTGCAGACAACTTTAATTAACATTGTGGGAAAAGGAGAAATTGCTCGTAACAAGCAATATTTTCCTTTCCCACAATGTTTTCTGCCCTATCAGTAGATTATTTTCCAATTTCATCACATTTTGAAATGTTGTCTGCAAACACTTTCAATTTGGGACAGTCGAAAATTTGGCTTTTGGGAAAGGGTTAAGTACAGACCCCTCTGGTCATCATCTTACTAAACTTGCCACCCACTGTGTATATGTGTGTGTGTGTGGTAGGGGGCTTAAAACCTTGGCAATGCCATACCAAAGATCTAAAACAACATTTAAGGTGCTTGTTAACAGATCTGTGGAAAATTAGATATTGGAATTTCATTTCTTTAAAACTTTATGGCAGTTGCACTGTTGCATTAGCTTAGCTTAGCTTAGAGTCATTACCCGACACAGGTCCCATATGGGTCCTCTTCGTCAGGGCCGTTCCTACATTGCTGGTAGATGTACTTGAGAATAGCCATTGGACCTAGAATTTGTTCCTAAATAAAGTGTTAAGAGCCAGCATACAAAGAATGAATGTGTATTCAAATCCAAAAGGGTTGTTTTGGTTTTGAAATCTATTGCAGTTTGTATGGGCATACTCGTTTTCATTGAATATCATGCCGCAATAAAAAAAATACAAAAACTGCATTCTCTACACAATATTTTATCATAACTTGTTAATTTACTCATCTATGAAGAAGCATTATGGGTAATTGGAATAATTTTACGGCTGGAAAAGCCAGTTCTAGGTTATAAAAGAACACTGCTTTCGATTCCTTGAACAAGATAACTATTCTTATGTTATTTGTTTTTGTTTTACAACGATTGTGTAGGAAGCTAATTAAATTCACTCTCGATGACTGCTTCCTGGTTACTAAACCAGTACTCTCGCTGACTTGTAGGTTAGTTGTGGCAATTTTGACTGCCCCTAATGGGGCTTGAACCCAGGAGCCTTGGTACATGAGGCTGATGCTTTTGTAACATTCGTTGAACGTTTATGCAAATTAGGAACCTAATGCATTGTTTAAGAGAACATGCTAGTATATATATGGACAGCACAACCGCTCAGTGAATGACAGTGTTTTTCACTGATCGGATGTGTTTGTCTCTTTGAGAGGTTCATTTGCACAGTTCGTTACATTGGTGGCAGCGGTGGGATTAAGACTTCTCCTTCTATTGAAGTTGCCTTCTCCATGTGTTTCCCAAGGGCCAAGACTCGGGACGAGTCTTCTCTGAAGTGGGAGTTATGTAATGATTGTTGAAAGTATATGCAAATTAGGAACCTAAGGCATTATTTGAGAGAACATGCTGGTATATATATAGACAGCACAACCGCTCAGTGTACGACAGTTGTTGCCAATTATATTTTAATTATTGTTGAAAAAATTGTTAGACTACAGAACACATATGGCTTTCCCTTTTAGATGATGACTTAGTGAGACAAGAAGTTTCTTTTACTTGAATTTAGTCCTTGATTCAGGAGAAAATGAATGGCCGCATGAAATCATGCAGGATCAATGTAAATCTAAAAAATTCATGTTAATACTCTGACCATTGTCTGGCATTGAACCTTTAACTTTGTGTTGTCTAATATATAACATTATTTTTATCATTCTTTAGTTGTTTGAGTTCAACTTTTTTATTTCATTTTTCATAAAAAATAGCTTTTGTTGTAACTTGTTGGTATGAGCTTTAAGTTTATTTGCATTCTAACGTTTATCATCAATTTAT
Source organism: Cerastoderma edule (assembly GCA_947846245.1). Taxonomy (NCBI): domain Eukaryota; kingdom Metazoa; phylum Mollusca; class Bivalvia; order Cardiida; family Cardiidae; genus Cerastoderma; species Cerastoderma edule. The sequence continues at coordinate 45,272,460 of OX401405.1, forward strand.
TTAATTTATATATGACAGCTGTTGTAGTGATTCATGTGACTAAACAGCTACTGCATGCAAAATATCACTTTACCCCTTCCCAAATGACAAATTTTCGACTGTCCCAAAATGAAAGAGTTTGCAGACGACATTTCAACATGTGATGAAATTGAAAAACATTCTTCAGAAAGAGCAGGAAACCTTGTGGGGAAAGGAGATACATGAACAATGTTTCGATGAAAGACAATAGTATGAATATTATGCATGTAAAGGACTTACTATAGTCTTATTGTCTTGCAATGAATCCTTAGTATGATGGCCTCTAAGTTAGGCCTATTGTTCTAAATTAACTATGTGTTAACAGTATTTTAATTATAATGGAATGCACAGCTCATAATTGATTTCATAAAGAGTTATAGCCTAACTCTGGGTTAAACTGCATAGGCATTTAGTGAATGAGCCAGGAGACTTGAAAAACTAATTCTACTGGTGGCATTGGGGGTCCTGCATGGCCCAGTGATTAAGGTGGTGGATTTAGAACTCGGTGGTCCAAAGTTTGAGCCACATCGACACCTGTTTTCGTGGGAGAAACCTTTGGCAAGTCTCTTCAGAGCCCTAGCCTAGTATTGGTCGACCCAGGAAAGCTGTAACATGACTAAAAAAAACCTTTTTGACACAGCGGTAAACACCATTAAAACAAACAAGCTTGTCATATCATAAATGAGTATACATGTGACTAAACCCTGTTTGTTTCAGATGATTGTGTTTCTAACACTGTTTGCTGTGTCTAGCTTAGTTTTCTCATCAGAAGGTGACACAAGAACCTGCAGCTATGGGAGTAAGTATGATTATGTTCACTGTTAAAAAAAAAAGAATCGCTTACTGTTTTCTAATACACGCGCCTTTGTTGGTCATGAGGGGGTATCATGTGACCAATATTTACGATCATATGTCGGAACACTGTAAGGCAAGCATGTCTAAAACAGTCGGTATTAACTGCCATTTCTCTGCCCAGTGTTAGATGTAGCACCATTATAAAGCAAGCGTTATCATATATCACCAGAACTGGCAAGTTGTCGGTCAACTCATGCAGGGTACACAATGTGGCTACTATGGCAAAAGTTGGTGGAAAAAGCAAAAATACCTGTTCCGTTAAATTATGAGCGCTGCCATCTTGCTCGGCACTATAATCGTAAACATTGGTCACCTGATTCCCGCACCTGGTGAGAGTGATTAACCCTTTACCAAATGAAAATTATTTCGACTCTCCCAAATTGAAAGAGTTTGCAGATGACATTTCAAAATGTGTTGAAATTGTAAAATAATTACTGATGTGGCAAAAAAAGTTGTGGGAAAAGGAGAAATTGCTTGTTATGAGCAATTTCTCCTTTATCCCACGATGTTTTCCAGAGATTTCTGCAATAAAGTGGTTAAATGTCGTTACTTTTTGGAAATGGGTTAATGGATAATATGCTCTTTGTGAGGACTTGTACCCTTTGTCTCAATGATCTGTCAATTTATTTTTTGCTTGATGTTTCTGCTGCATTGATCATAAAGTTTTCCTTTCATCTGATTGTTACAAATTAGTTTTCAGTGCATTTAGTTTTAACATGTTTTATCGAAAAAAAAATGATTTTGCAAATTGATCGGGATGGCAGCTACAAGCTTATTGAGTCCCTTTCCTAAATATTAAATTATTCATAAAACATACTGCAGGATTAATTCTGGCTTTTGAAATGTGGAAAAAAATTGATAATCAATTATTTATCTTTATAATGAGCTCGTATTTCACTTGAATCAAATGATTTGCTATTGAATGAATCCACTTTACTTATTACCTCATAATGGTGATATAAGAATGACCAAATGGAAGTATTGTAGATTTTGATAATCAGATACTATAATGATCATATGTTTTGACATATAATAGTTATTTTAGAAAAATCTCCGTTGTGTGTGAATAAAAAAACTGTTTATTAAAAACATTTTCTTTTATCTTCACAATTGTATCCCAAAGTGTCAAATGCATTGAAATTTGTCCAACCACAGTGGCAATCGTAATTACTCTGGTATTTCCGTGACCTGAGAAATACACTGTGACCTGAGAAATACACTGTGACCTGAGAAATACACTGTGACCAGAGAAATGCACCTTGTATATGAGTGTAGGGTTACCAATTATGTGTTATACATCCCCAGCTGATTACACATATACATATGGAAGTGTTGAACATCATATAAAACCATTGTTTTTGGTTCATAATTCATATCATTGGTAATTTATACGTAAGAGAAATGATATTTTGTGAACTATGTTCGGTTTTGACATTAGATTAGAAGACTGTTGAGATATTGTATTTGGCGTTTTAATTTGAAAACAAGAAGTAATGCAAGAAGCAAAATGGCAGCTTCTATTATTGTGTCAGAGGTGTTTTTATTGGATAAACCTGTTGAGATCAGATTGCAACAGTGGCCCAGAGAATAGAGTGTGGGACAGGTTTCAAACCTACAACCTGTCATACCACTAAACAACAACATGGCTCTCCTTATCGCGGTCTGAATCACAGAGGTCTATGGTATTCCTGGGGTCAATACTATGTAAAATACATATAGCCGTTAGAATGTTGGGTAATTTTCTAAAAATAGATTTATGTGTCAGCTGCTTTCCAAAACCTTAAATATCTGCTTAAGTTTGTTGAGGAAAGATACTCAGAGTAGCAAACAGGTTAGATCACAGGCTAGCTGCCAATTGGGCCTGGATTTAGCCTGTTTGCATAACCAAGAAGTTGGTTACAGCACTCTAAGGGATAGTATTGAAACAAGGATAGCTATAGACCCCTGTGGTTTGAATAACACAGGCATCATTATTATTATTCCTATAAATGTACAATCACCACTTTCGAGCATTACATGTATGTGTTCCCTTGATGACCTCCAGTACTAGGCTAGGAAATGTGTCATGCCAAAAGATGCTCCATGATGAAATAGATAAGCGTCTTGGGGATCGAACCCGGGTTGACTAGTCCCTTGTTCCTGACACTAACCATTTCATCACCTCAGAGGCATAAATATGACTGAAGAGCCATTTTGATTGGTTGGTTGGATTAGGTTAGAATGCATGTTTCAAGTCATATCATGGCAATCAGTGCACCTATCCACGATTCTGGTACCTCCTCACCAGAACTGCTAGAATAGGAACCGGTCTCTTGTCTTCTGAACATGGAGATGTGTATGGTTGGAATGGGTTAGAATGCAATTCTTTAACATGTTTCAAGTCATATCATGGCATTCAGTGCACCTATCCACGATTCTGGTATCATTTCACCAGAACTGCTAGTCCGGGAACCAGTCTCTCATCTATCAAACATTGAGACGGGTATGGTTGTATTGGGTTAGAATGCCATTCTTTAAGGACATGTTCTACAGTTTTATAGGAAATTAATCCTTTCATAGAATTTTCTAAATATTTAATATGTTATTTAAAATTTTATTGTGAATTCAGAAATGGAAAAAAAAATGCAGGTCGACAAGTTAGATTTTTTGTAAAATGGCACTTTCCATGGTAACCATTTGGGGCAAAAATGTCATACCATACCATCTTCAAAGGTAATAAAATAATTCCTGGAAGGTTAATTAACACAAAAAACATGAATTCATACTTTCAATACTTTATAATTCAATGGTACTTCAAATTATCATGATCTGAACAATTTCTGTTATCCAAATCAGTTTTTCAAATTATTGTATTTGACAAATAACAATAAAAATTGATATGCATATTGCAAAAAAATGAAGATATTTCAAAATTCCTTTCATAGAATTTTCTAATTTTTAGGGGTGTGAAGTAAAATTTAATCTCGAAATACAAAATGCAAAAAAAAGGATATGTTGACAAGTTGGTTTTTCTGAAAATGACAATTTCCATGGTAACCATATTTGAAAAACATTTATTAAAACCACTAAAATAACTTTAAACTTGAAAAATAGAAGTTGGGGGCTAAGTATGCATGATAAATATATTATAATGTTAATAACCTTTCATAGTTTTATGGATAATATGACCATTCTTTGAAAAAAATGCATACAGTAAATTTCATCCGAATCAAAACGTTTGTCTGACTACTATGCAAGTTTCTTTTCGGTAGCAGATTATTATCTCCCTTGGATGCGCAGATGAAGTGCACAGAATAATAACTACCGAGAACATCCTTTACATGTTACAAGTCATAACATGGCATTCAGTGCACCTATTCATGACTCTGGTACCTCTTCACCAGAACTGCTAGACTGAGAACCGGTCTCTTGTCTATGGAATATAGAGACCAGTATGGTACAAATCTTTCTGGCAGAATTCTGGCTGGTAACTGAAGTAGTCAAAATAATTCAATGTGAAGATTGCCTTTAATTTTCTGATTGAGCAATATAATGTGAGATATGCCCCAATACAAAATTTTCTCAATATTTCCTAATGACTTCAAATTAGTAAGACTAGTATGTATTTTGAAGGAACGAAAAACTGAACACTGTCCATAGAGATGAATGTTTGTAGATTCAAATTAAAGAACCGGTTGGCCATGAGATGAAATTTCTTTCAAAATGATTTGAATTTGCAGTTTTTGAAAAAAATTTTTTTACAGATCAGTGGATAAACCTCTGATAAATGAAAGTCTTCTTTGATTATTGCAAAAGAATTATCTAAGGGAAACAACCGTTTAATGTTGTTGTTGCTTCTTATTGTTGATGTCATATTTTGGAATGTTGCATTCTAACCCAATTGAATCGCTCAGACATTGTAGGCTGCCTGTTGTGTATCTTATGGAACATAATATCTTGTGGAACATGATATCTTGTGGGACATAATATCTTGTGGAACATGATATCTTGTGGAACATAATATCTTGTGGAACATAATATCTTGTGGATCATAATATCTTGTGGAACATGATATCTTGTGGAACATAATATCTTATGGAACATGATATCTTGTGGAACATAATATCTTGTGGAACATAATATCTTGTGGAACATGATATCTTGTGGAACATAATATCTTGTGGAACATGATATCTTGTGGAACATGATATCTTGTGGAACATAGTGAAGCCAGTAGACAGCAAGGGACAAGTTAACAGACCTGCAGAATGTTCATCCCACACTGCAGATTTTTCACATGAAAATACCTGATCATCAATTGTGAGAGAGGAATAAATCATGTTGCATTGACTTCATTAAAGGTCAGAAAGAATATTGGGATAACTGAGGCTCAAATTCAGGACCATTTAAACCCAGGTTAGACACTCTACAGACGAAGCTAACTAGTCTCAGTGAAAGCAAGTTTAACCCTTTACAAATGCCAAATTTTTGACTGTCCCAAACTGACAAAGTTTGCTGATGACATTTAAAAAAACATGATGAATTTGAAAAATGATTTTCCGATTGGGCAGGTAACACTGTGGAAAAAGGAGAAATTACTCGTTAAGAGCAATACCTCCTTTTCCCACAATGTTTTCCAGAGTGGTCTGCAACAAACTGGTCAAACTTTGTTTGCAGGCCTGATTATTTGGTAATGGGTTAGGGTTAAAAAAGTTGTAGCCAGATATGTTTTGAATCCAGATATTGCTGCATTTAACCTGGAGCCTTTGTTGCAGTGGTTGAGCATTGGCATCTTGTACCGAGTGTCCCAGCTTTGATTCCCATTAAGCAAGGTGAAAATTGCAGTTTAGTTTAAACCTATTTATTGTACATTGATTGTGAAACAGTTCTTACAACTTAGATTAATTCCCTTACCATTCTGCTTCCTGGATACATAACCACATTCCACTTATCAAAGGATTCGAACCCAGACCCTCGTGTCCAGGAAAGCAGTCATAGAGACTTAATTAGAAAAGCTTCAAGCTTCCCTCACAATCAATGTGAGATAAATAAGTTTAAACTAAACCTTGATGGAAACAGCATTTAACATTTAGCAAAAACTACTTTTTTCAGGGATACAGCCAAAGCCTGCCTATTTTCTGGAGGGCCAGGCCATGGTTCTAGAATGTTACAGCAACAGTGCAGCAAACAACCTAACGTTTCTAATTGGACGCCATGACAAGGAACGATGGATTGAATACAGAAATGAAACATGCATAAAAGTGAGTGATAATGATAAAATGTTAAAGCTTGTAATCCCAAAGGTAATACAAGCCTTATATTGAATCTCCTTTATTTAGCTTGCAATACCCAAAATATTGCAAATCTGATATTGAATCTCCTTTATTTAGCTTGCAATACCCAAAGTATTGCAAATCTTGTATTGAATCTCCTTTGTTTAGCCTGCAATACCCAAAGTATTGCAAATCTTATATTGATTCTCCTTTATGTAGCTTACAATACCCAAAGTATTGCAAATCTTATATTGAATCTCCTTTGTTTAGCCTGCAATACCCAATGTATTGCAAATCTTATATTGAATCTCCTTTGTTTAGCCTGCAATACCCAAAGTATTGCAAATCTTATATCGAATCTCCTTTGTTTAGCTTGCAATACCCAAAGTATTGCAAACCTTATATCAAATCTCCTTTGTTTAGCTTGCAATACCCAAAGTATTGCAAACCTTATATTGAATCTCCTTTATTTAGCTTGCAATACCCAAAGTATTGCAAATCTTATATCGAATCTCCTTTGTGCAGCTTGCAATACCCAAAGTATTGTAAACCTTATATTGAATCTCCTTTATTTAGCTTGCAATACCCAAAGTATTGCAAATCTTATATTGAATCTCCTTTGTTTAGCCTGCAAAACCCAAAGAAATACAAGTCTTACATTGAATATCTTTTGTTTAGCTTGCAATACTCTACAAACAATGTACGCAACCAAGCAAAGCTAAAAAAATCCATTTTGGATTTTTAGCCCCCTGTGGGGATTCTATCCCGGTTCGCCAGGGTTAGAGCCCAAGACCATAAACACTGAGCTAAAGAGTTAGCTCAGTTATGCAGAGGCTTGATCTTGTCCTTATTGATTGTTGTTATGCTGTAAAGAGTGAGGCGGTTACATAACATTACCCAAGGTAATACAAGTCTTACATTGAATCTCTTTTGTTTAGCTTGCAATACCCAAAGTTAAACAAATCTAATATTGAATTTCTTTTTGTTTTGGTTGCAATACCCAAAGTTATTCAAATCTTATATTGAATTTCTTTTTGTTTAGCTTGCAAAACCCAAAGCAGATCAAATCTTATATTGTACCACTTTCGTTTAGCTTGTTATATCCAAAGTAATACAAATCTTACATTGAATCTCTTTTGTTTGGCTTGCAATTCCCAAAGTTATACAAATCTAATATTGAATTCCATTTTGTTTAGCTTGCAAAACCCAAAGCAGAACAAATCTAATATTGAATCTCTTTTGTTTAGCTTGTTATACCCAAAGTTATACAAGTCTTCTATTGAATCTCTTTTGTTATGCTTATAACACCCAAAATAATAATTTAGCTTGCAAAACTCAAAGCGGTATATTTCTCATTTTGAATCTCTTTTGTTTAGCTTGTAATACCCAAAGTAAAAGCGAAACTGGTAAAAGCCTACAAATCAGGGCGGTTCATGAGATGCGACGACTTGAGTACGGGCAGATGCATGGATAATGTCTTCATTAAATTAGAATGTAAGTTCTCTTTTGATCATATCTTTTATTTTTGGCTGTTGTTTAGGGGTTAAGTGCCCTTTTCTAAACTTTTTTTCAGGGGGTTCCGGGTTCCGAGACCCACCGACACCTTTGGTTTTGTGGGAGTGACCGTTTGCAAGTCACTTCAGAGCCCTAGCCTAGTTACGGTGGATCCAGGAAAGCAGTTTCACGACTTAAAAATTGTTGAAATGGCGTTAAAACACCATACAAACATTTTATTTGTAGGGTGTTGCACACCCAAAAGGTTAAGGGTGAAGAATTTGAGGCATGGGGGTTTCCATCCTCACCAGCTTCACTGGGATTTGTGGTTGGAGTGTCCTTGGGCAAGACACTGCAAGACAAGACACTAGGCCCTGCCTAGAAATAGAGAATAGATGGTTGGTGTCATGCAAGGCTTGGGAATATTATCCGGTGAGCCGAAGGCGAAACGGATAATATTCCAAGGCCGAGCCCGATAACTTTTCCCGTTCAAAGACACCAACTTTCTATTCTATTTATCCTGTTACCTTTATGTATTTCAAACAAACGAGATGTAATAATAAAACACGAGAAAAAAAGAAAAAAAAATAAGTAGAGAATGATGTAAATATGACGTCATTTCGTTCTTATGACGTCATCATTCGTCACGTGCATGTGTTACATGGTTAGTGCCGGATATCACAAATGTTATACGGTACCTAGTTATCGGTCCCAAAATGGCACTAGTGACAGGATAAATTATGAAATAGTGAAATCCAGGAAAGACATGATATAACTGAAGTACTGTTTGAATGGCAATGCACCCCATGCAAACCTGTAAAAGACTAGAAATGGGTCTTGCCCAAAGGGACAAAACCAGTCATGAACAAATAGCTCAATGTGTATGAATGTATGATGCCACGAAATAATGTATGTTATGTTATGTCTTGTTTCAGATTACCCGAAGAAACCGCGTGATATCTGGTGTGTGATGGGCGACTTTCGGACATTGTACTGTAACTGGACACTGGGCGTTCAGTACAAGTTTCCTGAATACATCACTGTAACAAGCAAGTTCCGTTTCAGACTTCAAAGGCATTTCAGGTAATTAATATGTTCAACTTGAAAAAAACTATTCAAAGGCATTTCAGGTAGTTAACATGTTCAACTTGGAAAAAATAATGAAAAAAATTCAATTTTTCACATTTCATCACTGGTTATTTCATTGAAAACATTATTTTTAGACAAAATTTCCTCAGTATATACCCATTCAATGAATCTTTGTTGAATTTTGAAGCCAATCTAAACAGTTCAATTTCAATAAAAGAAAATAATCAAGATTGCTATGATTATTTGAACTCGAGATATCCAGATAAAAGTTGATAGGTTAAATTCAAAAGTTGATCACTATATCAAATCTCAGTAAAATTGTGTAACGAATCTTCATAGCACTTTTTCAGAATGTTTGTAATGCTAACTCAGTCAAGTTAAACCATCGGTTGCGGTCCCATTTAAGCATGTAACATGTGGTTTATTTCACTTATTTACATTCCTGTTTATGATCAGTATGCCCAGTGTGGTAAAGGGCTAATTAATGCTTTTACTATCCTCATTGATCCTTCATAATTACCACTTGTGATGTGACCTAGGTTAGGGTAATTTGCAATACGAGGGTTCAATGCAAGACTTTAGTAAGTGCTTCACAAATGTGAAGCACTTTCTATAGTTTTGTAGTGAACCCTCAAATTGAAATCAGGTTGGAGATAGAGCCATGATCTCGGCCATCATAGATAAATAAATAATGTAAAATATAAAGAGTTCCACAGTTAATTGTGAGGGGTCGGTCCTCCTTGGCCCAGTGGTTAAGATGGCAGACACAGAACTTGAGGTGGTTCCAGGTTTGAGCCTCACCGACACCTCTGGCTTAGTGGGAGAGTCATTTGGTTAGGCACTGTAGAAAAGCCAAAGCCTAATACTGGTGGATGCAAGCTGTAACATAACTGAACAATTGTTGGCATGGCGTTAAACACCATACAAACAAACAAACAAACAAACAAACAAACAAAATAATTGTGAGGTTGGATGTAAAAAAACCTGAGCTTTTAAATGTAAAAATGCCTTTTAATCCCAAATTGTAATGATATTCAAAGACCTAGAAAGATACATGTACATTAACAAAATTTTTTTTGTCGACTTTGATGTTTAGTTCAGAATAGAAATTCAGGGTTCAAATCTCAGTTGAGAATCTTAGTTGTGGGTTTAAATCACGGTGATGTCATTTTGATTTTAAGGAAGAATACCCATAACATGCCATTTTGAAACTCATTCTCTCGTTGGAATACTTCAGTTGTTCTGGCTTTACATTGGTCAGGGCTTGAACTATTCGCTTTAAACCATAGTTCCTGCCCCGATTACCTTGAGCAACCAAAGTACTATGACGAATGATGAGATTTAAAAATGGGGAATTATGGGTATTCTGCCTTAATGAAAGGTAGGGTCCCGGTTGACTTACGGAATACTGATGATTTATCCTTATGGTCAGCCCAAGTTTGGGGGTCTTCTTATATCACTACAAGCCTGGAATGAAAACATAACTGATTATACAGTTGACACGGTGAAAAACCGATAATGAATAAATAGGACTTATGTTTGGACTGGACCATGATTGTTTATTATCCTGTCACCAGGCAAATTTTCTTGGGTGACATTTGTGCATTGGTAGAATGTTGGAATGGTACCAAAGGTCTCGGGCTGGATCCCCTTTAGGCAAGGTGAAAATTGCCGGAACTAGCCCTCAATTTTTGCACAAGTAATGTTTACAATCAAGGAAGCAGTCATTGAGAGTGAATAAAAATGGTTCAAGCTTCAGTCGCAATTTATGTAAAATAAATAAGTTTAAACTAATAACCAACTTTTAACGGAGTGTGGTATAAAACTTTTGATATCTCTCACTAGATCACATGATTGCTGCGAGTGCTTGTCAGTCTTGATTTTCAGTTTTCTTTCACTTTAATATGTGTTTTATTTTTAACTTTTGTTTGTTTATTTGAATCCATAAAATTATTAGTAAGAGGATAAATAGAATCAATGGTTGGTGCCTTTAAATTGGAAAAGTTATTGAAATCAGCTTTGGATTTATTATCTGATTTGCCTTTTGATGACCACATGATATTCCTACACCTTGCCAGATAACATTTCTGATTCACGAAACCGACGTTCTTTTCTCTATTTCTATTTTTAGAGACAGTTTTTCCAATTGGATTCCATGCCCAGAGGATGGTGGAGACTGGACATCTTGTTCCTGGAATGAAACACAAATTGCCAATGAAGGTAGCTTTCTATACATAGATGTTCTTATCACCGTGACGAACACAAGACAGAACATTACCATGGAGAAGGCAAAAAGGTTTAAACGGGATGATATTGGTAAGTAAGAAAGTAACTATAGATCTGTGTATCCATTTTACCTGATTAATTTACATTACTTTTTTCTTTTTGACCTGGTTCATATTTAAAAGTAATTTATTTTCCTTCGTTTTGAGTAGACATCATTTTGCCTTGTTTCATATTTCTTGTATTGTAATGAGTTTATGATCAATTTCTTAAACCAAAAGTCAATCTTACTGTTGGTAATTTAGATTAGTTTAAGTGTTTAAAAATATTAGATTGCTCTCCCTTCCAATGCGCGTTGTTAATCGTTGATTTGATTGGCTTATCTGCTATATAAATGATTATTAAAGCGAATGAATTATCTCCTAACAAGCCCTGATGACCTTTACTTTTCAATCATTTAACCACTACACCTTGAAAATTCAAACAGGCACTTTTGGTTTCGGACAGGCAACAGTTTCAAGACTGCTTGTCAAGCGGACAGGTAGTGTTTATCATATTTTGGAAAGACTGCATGTGCCATGAGACAGCAGATATGGAAGGTTTACTGCAAGACTGTATGTCCTTCATATACATGAACACTAACTATAACAGTATTTCACTAAACCCCAATTTTTTTATTTCAGTGAAGCCATTTCCTGTTCAGCATGTAACTGTCAATATGACCCACAATCCAACCTGTGTTCTGTTGTCATGGGAACATATGTCAGAGAGAGACTACCTCATTAAAATAACATTCCAATCAGACTGTGATGGAATCAGGGTAGGTAAACCTTTGAAGTAGTATCATGCTTTATAGATACAAAATAAATTGCCAGGACTAACCCTCAAATTGGTGCAAGTACTGGTTTAGTAGCAAGGAAGCAGTCATCAAGAGTGAGTGAGATAAGCTTCAAGCTTTCGTAACAATCAATGTAAAATAGATAAGATACATGTTCATAAATTTATTTATGTCGTCAAGTTTTTCCATATGGAGGCCATATCCTTCAAGACTGAATGATTGAAAGGGAGATGTTTTAACCTTAGCATTATTGTAACTACAAGGGGCCTCCATGGCCTAGTGGTTAGAGTACAGAACTTGAAATCACATGGCCCCTCTCCGCGTGGGTTCAAATCCTGAGAGGGATATGGATTTTCATGAGAGGCAGTCTCCCGACTGACTTACGGAATGCCGATGGTTCTACCCGCCTTGACCAGCCCCTACAGGTAGTTGAGTATGGGGTCTTCCTCCATCATTAAGAGTCGGGCATTGCTAAATAACTGAAATAATGTTGATGTGATGTAAAACCCATATAAAAAAAAAAAAAAAAATTGTAACTACTGGCTGAGGGGCCTCTGTGACCCAAGGGATTAGAGTTAAGAAGTTCTCTCTGCATATGTCCAAATCCTGGTGACGGCATTTCGATTTTCATGAGAGGAGTTTCCCAGTAGACTTACATAATGGACATAGTTCTACCTGGCTTGACCAGCCCTTAAGTCAAGTTTTGATTATTATCATTATGAACTGGACATCACAACGTAACTGAAATAACGTTGACACAATGTAGAATTCATAAAGAATAAAAAGAATAAATAGCTGGCTGATGTATTTATTCATTTGCATGGCTTCTTGTCATTACGTTTCCAAATGGGTCTTCCTCCATCATTAAGAGAAACAGAGCTGATATGATTTCAATCCGATGTAGAACCTCATTTAAATAAATAAATAATTAAATAAATAGATAAATAAACTCTCACACAATGTGCAGTTTGTTCTTATAAAAATTTCAGGAGGAACGAGTCACATGCCGAACTATGAACTGCTCCCACCAAACATGTGGGTTAAACCCTCACACGGTGTACAATTTGTCGATAGAGTCCCGATTTTCTCCCAAAAAACAAGAAAAAGGGTATTGGAGTCACCCATCTCACCTACAATTTACAACTCCGTCTACAAGTATGTAAACATTACCTTCATTATTGGTCCTGCATGGCCCAGTGGTTAACCCTTTACCAAACACCAAGTTTTCGACTGTCCAAAATTGAAGGAGTTTGCAGACGCTTTTTCAAAATGTGATGAAATTGCTTGTTAAGAGCAATTTCTCGTTTTCCCACAATTTTTTCCAGAGTCCTCTGCAACAAACTGGTCAAATGTCGTTATTGTTTGGTAATGGGTTAAGATGGCAGACTTAGAACTCAAAGGTACCTAGTTCCAGCCCCAGAGACACCTAAAGAATTGTTGACACGGTGTTAATAAGCATACAAACAAACTTACTTTTGTATTAACTTTTACCCTTTTTTTGAAAAAGGCATTAGTGGTGATTTTCTTGCTAGAATTAACATCTGTTTGTATATCTTAGCGAGCAATTTCTCCTTTTCCCACAATGTTTACCAAAGCCGTCTGCAACAAACTGGTTAAATGTCATTATTGTTTGGTTATTGGTTAAAAGAAGAACAAATAAATAAGAGTGTCAGAGTTAAATCAGCTAATAGATCTAGCATTTACAGTTACGGGTAATTATGTATATCTCAATATGTTGCTAAAGAAGTTGATTTAAAAAAAATGGATTTGTTTCTTTTTGTGACTAAGAATGCAGCCTAGGATGGATCAATACTTCTATATTGATTGTACCTTGGTATTTGAATATTTTCAGTCCCTGCACACAGTCCTGCCATGACGCCAGGCCTCTTTATGTACCACATGGATGTAATTGATCTATATTGGCAGGTATGTGCATGGATGTAGGTGATACTGTTTGTTTTGTGGCCTCCGTGGCCTAGTGGTTAGAGTACAAAACTTGGAATCACATGGCCCCTCTCCGCGTGGGTTCAAATCGCAAGACTTTCATGAGAGGTAGTCTCCCAACTGACTTACGGAATGCCGATGATTCTTCCTGGCTTGACCAGCCCTTATGATAGTTCAGTATGGGGTCTTCCTCCGTCATTGAGAGTTGGGTATCGCAACATAACTGAAATGATGAAAAACCCAAATAAAGAAATAATGAACAATTTGTTTTATAAATGTTTATCCCTCTATCAGAATCTTTTCAAAAGCAGTTTGTTTAGTATATATCAAGCTATTTTCCCAATTCCGAATTTTAATGGAATTTAAAGGGAATTGTTCAACAGAAGTAAAAATCTTATTTACAAAATAAAATGTCAAAACAATTCAGCTTTTGTATTGTGGCTCGCTATACAATTAAAAGTACATGTAACTATTGAAAGCATTATTAATTCAGAAAGTGCCAATTAATCTTCGTATGCAAAGCTTATATGTGGTAGATCTCAAAAGCAATGACACATTTTTGGATTAAAATACCTGTTAATTCACTGTATTCACACTCTAAAGAATTAAAAAAAACAATTTTATTTTCATTCCATTGACTTTTCTTCAGTGTCTATCATTAAACAGTAGAGCTGTTGTGCAGTTTTAAAGAAATTATTTCTTAACTTCCAAATTTTTCCAAGGTTTTACTTTATATTATAAACTAAATGGAAACGCTATTTATGATCAAACCTAGTGTTTTATACTGTCAATGAACTATTCTCAGTTTGGTTTTGACAAATGATCATCTTTTAGGTGACCACTCTAAACCGTTGCATGATATGTTATTTAGTTGCTGGTTATTTCAATGCAAGGCTCAACTCGTTGAGGAAACTCTAATTGGAGCTTTCTATATAACTGCTGTCTGTATTAACCCATAGAATTCTGATTAATTTTCTAAAAATAGATTCTTGTGTCATCTGCTTTCCAAAACCTTAACTATTTGCTTAATTTTGATGAGGTAAGATACTTAGAGTAGCAAACAGGTCATGTATAAGCATGAAGTCTGTTCCAGCACTATAAGGGTAAAGCTTTTAGTTGTCTTATACACCAAAAATCCGTTTCCTTATATATGTACTATGGTTGCTTAAAACATACCATAACATGCCCTTTTTTCATCCTGTAATATTTACGTCTCCCAACTGACTTACGGAATGCCGATGGTTCTACCCGCCTTCCTCCATCATTAAGAGTTGGGCATCGCTACATAACTGAAATAATGTTGATGTGATGTAAAACCCATGAAAAAAAAAAAAAGTAATATTTACATTATACATGGAGATATTAGATAATTCAGTTGAATTTTAATTGCAATACAGTGCAAATGGTACAATAGTAAGAAAGGTATTTTGTAATAGGAATAAATTATTAAGTAATTCATTTATGTTAATGATTATGGTGGGAGGACTGATGATTGGAAACTATTTCAATCATTATATGAATGCATATATTATACATAGTAAAAGAAGGCAGGTCGCGATATGCAACAGTGCATATCGCAAACGCAAGTGTAATATTTGCATTATATATTCATTAGGCTTCGCCCTCATTGCATCTTTTCTTATAATATATATATATATATATATATATTATATATACACACACACAGTCAAACTTGTGATAAGAGGCCAGCCTATGGGACAGAGTAATTTGGCTGTTTAAGACAGGTTGGCTGCTTAACACAAATTGATGTACACTATAAATCTAACAATGGGACTTTCAGTAGTGGTTGCTTAAGACAGGTTGGCTGCTTAAAAGGGTGGCTGCTTAACACAAGTTAGACTGTATCATATGTATAGTAAACCTGTATTCTCCTGTACTCTGTGATTGTTAAAATAGCTATCAATGGCGACATGTCTCAGACTCTCTAAAAATCTTTAAGTCGACAATTTAACTTATTAGTTATCTTTTAGACCCTATTGCCCCATATGTTTCCCCCTAATCCCCTATAGGTGTTAAAATTGAGTCTTACCCACATTAGATACACAACAGTAAGCATATCTTATATTATAGCTCAATATCTATGTATAAACATCGGCTAGGGTATCCACATTTGCATGTATTTACTCTGACTGACTCTGTTTTATTTGTAGCCATTGACACAATGTGAGACCCACTCCAACGATACTAAGTATGAAGTGGAAATCAACGGTTTCAAGCAGGCGGTGGGCAGTTCAGAGTTTCGGGTGAAAATACCCTTAAATAATACAGAAGAATCATTGGACTGTTACCCTGTGAAATTAATAGCAAGAAATGGAATTGGAGAAGCAGCTAGACCTGCTATGATTGAAGTTTGTTCACAAAACCAAGGTAAACATGAGTTAATTGGACTATCTCACAGATCGTTTACAGTGAAGAACAAACACTGAAAAGGAGATATTATCAATCTTGGTCAAAAAACAATTTCTTTATTTAACCCTTAGAATGCTGGGTAATTTTCTAATATTAGATTTTTGTTGTCTGCTTTCCGAAACTTTAAATATCTGCTTAATTTTTATGAGGAAAGATACTCAGAATAACAATTAGGTTAGATCACAGGCCAACCACCAATTTACCTGGCGGCTGGCCTGCACCAATTCACTCCACGGTTTGCCTGGAACAAACTTGTTTGCATCCCATCAAATCAATTTGGGTTCAAATCCCAGGGACAGCATTTGGATTTTCATGAGAGGCAGTCTCCTGACTGACATACAGGGTACTGAACTGTTCATGTTGATTTGTTTAAACTAGTATATTTTACAACGATTGGGAAACAAGTTCTTACAACTTAGATTAATCACTCTTGATTCTTCTTCCTGGATACATAACCAGTACTTGCGCCGTGGATGTTAATAATGAAAAGTCGCAAGGCAGAACATTTGATACTTGAACAGCAAAACGATTATATCTCTTTCAGTTCCAGCAGACTCCGAATTCATTGTCGAATACAGCCGGAATGATGGAGGAATCCCAGAATACTTTGCAAGAGTAGAAAAAGATGAAAATATTTTGGATGAGTATCTAAACATCTCCCATACAATCACATGGTGCCTTGAGGAACCTTCGAATGGTTGCAAGGTTAGTCTAGTAATTAGCATTCAATTGGTGATTTGGTTATTAGATTTATATGGTATTTCTTTTCATGCCAACAGCGGTTATTTTGCCATGTTGATGTTGTTGTTCTGGTAGATTCCTCAGTTCAATATCGGAGCATCCAAGAATGTACATATTATCTGACTTATGATGGATGGCGGAAGGAACTATGCTTGACTGGTCATAAGGGCGCAGTCAATGTAGGTACAATCATTGACGGGGTCCTGCATAGCTCAGTGGTTAAGATGCCATACTCAGAAATCGGAGGTCCCAAGTTTGAGCCCCACCAACACCTCTGGTTTTGTGGGAGTGTCCTTTGGCAAGTCACTTCAGAGCCCTTGTCTAGAAATGGTTGATCCGGGAAAGGCATAATATAATGAAAAGTTGTTGAAAGGGTGATAAACACCATTCAAAAAAGAAAGGGGAAAAAATGAATGGTAATTTGTAAATGATGAAAAAAAGGAACACTGCATAACTACCTAAAGGTTGTGGTTGAGCAGGATGGAATGATTGGCATTTTGCTAGTAAAACAGGAGGCTGCCTCTCATGAAATTGAAATTGAAATTCTACTGGTTTTGTGATTAATACTTAAACAGAGAGCTGGGATTAGTTCCAATGTCGAAGTAAGTAAGTATATAGTGCTGTTTCATCTTTTTAAGCCTCTACATACTTTATATATGATTTAGGTCCTCAAGAATATCCCTCGACGGCTGCATAAATATGCAGTTTGAACTGCCATCTGTTAGGCCAGATGATATGTTTTTTTGTTCTCTATTATATTTATACCTAATCTTCAAACTCCAAACATCTACTTGCCGACGTCTCTCTAAAATTCCCAGAGGTTCTTTCAACTTTGAGGTAAAGAAATTTTACTATTTCATATTATAGACCCCTATGGAATGGCTGGAGATGGGGGATGATGCTAACACGACCAAGATTCCAGCTCTGAATGGGAGAGAGGAGTACCTTTTTGGTTTGATAACAAAGGGTTATAGCAAAACAAGAGGCAAAACTGAATCAACAGACATTCACATGGCAGAATGTATCTATGAAATTGGCAAAGGTTTGTAGTTCTTATTTTCAAGAAAGCAGGATAAATCTTTCTTTAACCCTTTCCAAAACAACAAATTTTCAACTGTCCCAAATTGAAAGAGTTTGCAGACGACATTTCAAAATGGGATGAAACTGAAAAGTATTCTTCAGAAAGAGCAGAAAACCTTGTGGGAAAAGGAGAAATTGCTCGTTATGAGCAATTTCTTCTTTTCCCAAAAGGTTTTCTAAAGTCATCTGCAACAAAGTAGTCAAATGTTGTTATTGTTTGGGAAAGGGTTTACTTACATAAACATGTTTCGCAGTAGATAGTACTTTTTAGTAGATGTTATATATTTGCCTTGATGCTACACTGTAGACATTTTTGATATTCTTTTTGAGTTATATTTTACTAAAGCGTTCTTTGAAATCTTATTTCGTTGATCTTAAACTTAAAATCCTTTTTTGTTAAACTGAAGCCTTGTTTAAAGTGTTTCACTTAAGCTCAGCATGTTGTTTAGCTATTTAACCCTTCACTAAAAGCCAAAATTTTGACTATCCTAAATTGAAAGAGTTTGCAGATGACATTTCAAAATGTGATGAAATCAGAAAGTAATCTTGTGATAGGGCAAAAAACATTGTGGGAAAAGTAGAAATTGCTCGTCAAGAGCAATTTCAACTTTTCGCAACATGTTTTCCTGAGTCGTCTGCAACAAGGCGGTCAAATGTTGTTATTGGTTGGTAATGAGTTAATAAGTAATGACATATAACAGACCTTGTTCTTGATCTTAAATGCAAATTAGGCCTGATTTGTGACTAACAGGCTCTGTCAATTACTCATTCTTCATGACCAAAATCAAAGCCCAAGTTGAATGGCTGTATGTAAAATTTGTAATTTTTGGAGTTGTCAAAATCAAAAGCAACATTAGAGAAAAGGTGTCGGGCATCAAAATATAAATTTTGTTTTCGTTTTAGAAAAACATGTATCTAATAAAAAAAATCTTTTTTTGTTTAGCACCTCTTAAGCCTTTACCAAAGGTCTACCTACCCGACGTACAGCTGCCGAACAGTGTGCGTGTAGACTGGTATCCGTACAAATGTCACCAATCAGTCACCGATCCTCAGAACAGCGTCAGTTTCGTAGAAAACTACATCGTGATCTACTGCGAAGCTGATCAGCCTTTAGCCAACAGAGCTTGTCATTGTGAGTACATGCCTGGCTGTTTGTCATAAGCAGTTTCTCCTCTAACCCTTATAGTGGGGGAACCGACTCTATGCTTTCGCAAACAGGTAAGATCCAAGCCAGCCACCAAGTTAATTGGCGGCTGGCCTGTGATATAACCTGTTTGCTACTCTGAGTATCTTTTCTCATAAAGATAAAGTAGATATTCATGGTTTTGGAAAGCAGACGACACCAAGATCTTTTTTTTTTTTTTTTTTTAAAATACTCGGCATTCAAAGGGTTAAGACACGGTGATTTATTTAGTCTTGTGCCGAGATGTGTTAAAGCGTGGAACTATTGAATATAGGGTTGTAATTCTAATTTGAAAACTCGGGACAATCTAGAATAAACCATAAATAAGAAAAATAAACGAGAAAAATCTCCTACATTGAAAAGAACGTTGGTATGGTGTTTCTTTAGTCTTGTACTGCAGATGTTAAAGCGTGGATTTATGGAATTTAGGGTTATATTTCTAATTTGTAAAATTGGGACAGTTTGGAATAAAACCAGTGTAAACGTTAACATGAAAAAATGAGAAAAAAGGATGACGTGGTGTTAAGTTTGACGGTGACTGAGAGGATTCTTGCATGGCCTTAGGATAATAGTAAGAGTACAGGGTACCGTTTTACTAAGCAACTAACGGAAAATGTTTGCGTAAGTCATAATTGATAAACATGGATAGTATCTTCAATGAAAGTACAATATTGCAATGTGACACGTCATTGGAAGCGTCTCGGAGAGACGCTTCCAATGATGTGTTACTTTGCAATATTGCTGCACCAAATATTGAAATAAGAGGAAATGTTGTTTTAGACTTACGCAAATCTTAAGCGTAAACTGTTTAGTAAAACGGTACCCAGATCTTGAATTCACATGGCACCTTTCTGAGTTGGTTCAAATACTTGTAAGGACATTTTGATTTTCATGAGAGCTTCAAGGGCAGAGTGTCTTGTACCAAGGGTCCCAGGTTCAATCCCACTTAGGCATGGTACCAACCCACAAATTTGTGCGAGTATTGTATTATCAATGTCTGAATATTAACAGATGTAAGAAAAACTGCCTGAAGTTTTACGCCTAAATCTGTTTGAGAATAAACTTGATTTTGTGTCAAATGTTAAATATCGAAAAATTTCACAAAAATTGAAAATTGAATACACTTCTTCTAACAGTGCCACAGAACTGCAATTATACAATTATACTTGTTATTGTGCCAATATTTAAATGCACCTGACTTTTTCGCTCAAAGAAATACTTGTTTCTATGCTTTATGCACATAATTATACCGAAAAAGAATACAACCATATTTCATACTTAAGTGTCCCTGACTGTCGATCGGAACGTTTGTCCAGTGGAAGGGTTCAGCTCCAGGATCAGAGGATACCGAGTTTGAATCCTGGCTGGATCATTGGAATTTTTCTTTAAAAGCAAAAAATGCATCCCACATTGCTCCTTCCCACTCAGGTGTATAAACGTTGCCTATGAGGGTATAAACCAATGTGCCATGGCTGAATTAGTGCTAAACGTAAGTGGCCAGTTTATCACCCAGTGATTGGGGAGGTAATTGTAAAAGTATGAATATGCTAAGCTCAGATATGATTCTATAAATCCTACCTTTACAGTTACCTTTTATCCTAATCCCCCAATTTATTGTTTTGCCTATTTATTTTATTTTCAGGTAAAGGTAACACTTTAGAAGTCGCTGTATCAAAAGAGTTACAGAGCCACACTGTGAATGATTTGCCTGGGGGGACAGGCTTTTGTTTCTGGGTTACAGCAAACAACAGCATTGGACGTGGTCCAAGAGACCAAAATGTTCTCTTCCATACTGTAACAGCTAAAAGTAAGTTGATTCTACATATAAAATAGTTTTAGCTGGACTATTCGATGAATAAGAAGAGCTATACTACTCACCCAGGCTTAGGCAGCATCGCCGACGGCGTCACACCTTGGTTAAGTTTCTATGTGCGAGTTTCTATATCATTAACTATTGTATGGAATTGGTTGATACTTCACATATGTGAACAGGGTCATAATCCAAGGTCCCTGACCAAGTTTCATATCTCTTGTTCTATATTTGAGCAAATTATGCGGTCTTTTGTACTTAGAAAATCTTGGTTGCGTGCAAGTTTGTATCTCATGAATTACTTAATGGTATTTGTTGATACTTCACACATGTTTTCATGGTCATTATCTAAGGTCCCTGACCAAGTTTCGTGTCTCTTGTTTGAATTTAAGCGGCAAGTCTTGGTTAAGTCCATAAATTTGTATCTCAATAACTATTGTAAGGAATCATTGTGGGCATCCTCATAGTTAAGAAATAAATAATATTTCACTGACATGTACCCCTCTCTGACATTAACGAATAGTCGAGCATGCTGTTTTATGGACAGCCCTTGTTTTCAATATTTCTGACGAAGCCTTTATCAAGGAATCTGCTATCAAGAAATAAGCTTTGATCTATTTAGTAGTTTATTTTAGTAGGCTTTGCATATCCAAATATTGTTACATTAATTATATGTTACAATGAAGCTCAGTTGGTGGGCACCAAATTTGTGAATATAGCACTTTGAAAAATAGATAACAAATGGCCTTATATTGTTATGATCTTGCTATGTTTCAACATATTCTATCATAATTTACTGATTACCCAGGTTTGCAATTTTTCTGAGCACCACTATACTTTTGAAGAGAAGCAGTCTTAAATTGTACTCTGTTATAAGAAATTTAAAAAAAGGTGATACAAGTTACCGGTATCCTTGTTACTAAATAAATGACAGTTTTGAATGTGTTGGAATTCTGTGTTTACATTTTACTCTTATAGTGCTGGAACCAACTTCCTGCTTATGCAGACAGGTTAGACCCAGGCCAGCCACCAAGTACTTTAGCGGCTCACCTGTGACCTAACCTATTTTCTGCTCTGAGTATCTTTCCTCATCAAAAATAAGCATATATTTCAGGTTTTAGGAAGCAGACGACACAAAAATCTATTTTTAGAAAATTACTCAGCATTCTAAGGGTTATTCCCTTTGTAGTAGAGGATTCTAAAACACTGCAGCAGATATATAAATGTGAGGTATATGATAAATGTGAGGTATATGATAAATGTGAGGTATATGATAAATCTGAGGTATATGGTCTCGCACCTGTTACGGAGTACTTCCGGGTCGTAGTACCCAAAAGTAGTCCCATTTAGAAATTTTGAGTTTCGACTTCTGGTTCATAGTTTTGCTGGTAAGAGATGAGCTGGTAGAACACTGATGTGTTTCCTGTATAGATTATAGTCCTGCAATGGTCCCAAAGTTTGTTTTGATTGCTTATTGCAGGACTATTTGTTTGGGATGTATGAACACAAATGCCGGTACCTCGGCTGGATTTGACAGCTAGTGCACTGATTTTCGGACGGTACTAATACACTTTGCTCCGTAGAAAAATAATGAGATGATTGAGGTGTCCATTTTATTACAGTTTCTTAGAGTTAAATGGCCAAACTTGATGTTCCTGTATATAGCTAAGCGTAAAAACACTATTCTTCATTCAGCAGAGGCTTGAAAATGCCTGATTTAACATTGGAGTCATTGGGAATTCAAGATCTCAAAAGTAACAGGTGTATGACCATATGATAAATGTGAGGTATATGATAAGTGCGAGGTTTATGATAAATGTGAGGTATATGATAAATGTGAGGTATATGATAAGTGCGAGGTTATGATAAATGTGAGGTTTATGATAAATGTGAGGTATATGATAAGTGCGAGGTTTATGATAAATGTGAGGTTTATGATAAATGTGAAGTATATGATAAGTGTGAGGTTTATGATAAATGTGAGGTATATGATAAATGTGAAGTATATGATAAGTGAGAGGTTTATGATAAATGTGAGGTATATGATAAATGTGAAGTATATGATAAGTGAGAGGTTTATGATAAATGTGAGGTTTATGATAAATGTGAAGTATATGATAAGTGTGAGGTTTATGATAAATGTGAGGTTTATGATAAATGTGAAGTATATGATAAGTGCGAGGTTTATGATAAATGTGAGGTTTATGATAAATGTGAGGTTTATGATAAATGTGAAGTATATGATAAGTGCGAGGTTTATGATAAATGTGAGGTATATGATAAGTGTGATGTATATGATAAGTATGAGGTTTATGATAAATGTGAGGTATATGATAAGTGTGAGGTATATGATAAGTGCGAGGTTTATGATAAATGTGAGGTATATGATAAGTGTGAGGTATATGATAAGTGTGATATATGATGGAAATAACGGGTGATTGAATTATAGATGGCCAATGTTAATAGGTAACCATTGGAATGGTTCACACTTTTACAAAAGGACTTTGTATGGTACTACATGTGAACTGTTTTTATATAAAGACTTAAACCATTACCAAGCAGTAACGACATTCAATCATTTTGTCGCAGACACCTCTGGAAAACATTGTGGGAAAAGGAGAAATTGCTCTTAACGAGCAATTTCTCCTTTTCCCACAATATTTATGTCCTATCAGAAGATTCTTTTTTTCAATTTCATGAAATTATGATATGTTGTCTGCAAACTCTTTCAATTGTCCCAGTCAAAACTTTAGCATTTGGTAAAGAGTAGATCATTATTGTGTGATTTTTATGCATGTTTATTTGCAGGTGAAACACAGGTCCCTTTGATTGTGTTATATGTAGTCATTGTAGGTGTAATTGTTCTTGCCATCTTTGGCGTCAAGAAATTGTGGAATATGTAAGTATATTATAGCTTGAGATATTGTTCATTGGCCTACAAGTATACAGTTCTATATTTCAACATGCAATGACTGATATCATGAGTAAACTGCAGAAAAGTGCTGTCAAGTGATTAATGAGATCTCTTTTTAAATTGAAAGAACATACTTGCTAATGTTATTCATACCATTGGGGTTGTCTATAGTTATCCTGGGGTCAGTACTATGCTTTATAATATATTAATAGTACTGACCCCAGGATAAGTATAGACCCTTATGATTCACACCCCTGGTTTGCTTTGTTGTCTATAAAGAATTCAAATGTTGGTCTATGAAGAAATACAACTGAAACTTTATTTGTGTTAATATTTTTCACAAATTTTTGTACACAAGGACCTTTTCTTCACGCTTGTGCATTTCTCATGATGAATCCCGGACATTTGTCCCCAGACATTTGCCCCCTTTTTGGTATAGGGTGAACATTTTGCTCTATTGTTGCATTTTTACTATTACGCACTTCTTCAAATATGCTCATCCAACCGTGGAACAGCGGTATACGTTCATATGATGATTCGACGTTAATTTTCTTTTTATCGGTTCAATTATTTCTCTCTTAATAAAATGTGACTGTGATTGCCATACCGACACAATTTGAAAAACCCTTTGTTTCCTTTGTGTTGGATTGTTAGCCTTGAGTGACACATCAGTAATAAGATTAAAGATGTAATTAATATGTAAATTGGTTAGAACTTGAATTCAGTAAGTTTCACGGTTGGATGGAATTAATTGACCAGGTGCCGTCGGTGGCAAATGTCTGTATACCCTCATGATGATTGGTTTTCTCTATAAAAGGATAATTAAAAGTTGCTTGTATAAGTTCTTAACTTAGAATTAATTTTTGTAATTCCTTGATTACTATATGTTCATTATAGCACATTTGTAGCAGTTAATCATTATGTATAAACATTTCTTTTTGCGCTCATTGGTTTTTACTGTATTTTACATAATGAACATAATTTTTAACATATCATGATATTTACATGCTATTTCTTTCAAGTTTACCCAAGTCAAGGTGACATTATCTATTTGGATCACGGATAAGTGCCCTCTTGGAGAAGTGGCCCCTTGAACATTTTTAACTGGGCATAGAACTGCCCTCCTACTAGAATTTAGGGGGCGGAGAGGTGCCCTCTCGTCAAAACTGTCAGTGTTCATCATATGCTCACAAAGTTTTCGCAAATGAATTATTAGCTCTGGGTGAGCTTTTAGGATACTTGAATGTCCGTCGTCTGTCGTGCGTGTGTGCGTCGTCAACAATTTCAGTGTTTACACTCTAGAAGCCACATTTTTGGCCCATTCTTCCTGATACTTGCTCAGGATGTTTACCTTGATGATATCTCGATCGAGTTCGATCATGGGTGGGGTGGGGTCAAAAAGTAGGTCACTAGGTCAAATCTTAGTAAAGTCATGTTTACACTCTAGAAGCCACATTTTCTGTATAATCTTGATCAAACTTGCTCAGGATAATAACCTTGATGATATCTCAATAGAGTTTGATCATGGTTGGTGCGGGGTCAAAAAGTAGGTCACTAGGTCAAATCTTTGAAAAATCTTGTTTACACTCAAGAAGTCACATTTTCTGACCAATCTTGATAAAACTTGCTCAGACTGTTAACCTTGATGGTATCTTGATCGAGTCTGAACATGGGTAGTGCCGGGTCAAAAAGTAGGTCACTAGGTCAAATCTTTGAAAAACCTTGTTTACAGTCTAGAAGCAATGAAAGCTACATTTTCAGCCCAATTTGATCAAACTTGCTCAAAATGATCAACCTGTTATATCTCAACCAAGTCAGTTTATGAGTAACTTGGGGTCAAAAGTAGATCACTGTCAAATTTAGACAAATCTTGTACATTACTCATGTGTAACATTGTTGTAACCAACACTTTACAAGTGTCAGGTGAGCGATCCAGGACCCTCAGGGTCCTCTTGTATGTTATCCTCTCTTTTTAATCCCGTAATTCAGACAAAGAGCGACACAATTCATGAGATAGCAATTTCATGAAAGAATATACAAACTTTCAAAAATTATTGTTTTGCTCTTCTTCTATATTACTGATCTCAACGGTTAATTATGATATTATGATAAAATGTTGCCTGTTCTCTTCAAAGGTAATAAGTACGTAATCAGTTATTAAAATCAAAGGACGTTTAACTCTGCTAAAAATGCAAACTGTTTCTTTAAGTCCCTTTTGCTATTTGGTTGAAAAGATATTCAAGGAACCTCTACAAATAACTTGCAAAATTGCCTGTGTGCATTTTGTGTTATCCGCCGAAAATAAGGCAAATTACCCCAGGATTTCTGGTGTATTCATGTACTGCCTACGAGGTTTATCTACCGACTTGTGACGGGGATTGCCGAGTAGATACGATTGGGATAGAGGAGTAAAAAGATTAACCCTTTACCAAACAACACATTTTCGACTGTCCCAAATTGAAAGAGTTTGCAGACTGCATTTCAAGATTTGATGAAATTTGAAAATAATCTTCTGATAGGGCAGAAAACATTGTGGGAAAAGGAAAAATTGCTCGTTAAGACTGAGTTCTCCTTTTCCCAAAATTTGTTCTAAAGTCGTCTGAAAGAAAGTGGTCAAATGTCGTTATTGTTTGGGAAAGGGTTAAGGTAAAAAGAGATTAAAGTGAAAAAAGATGTAGGTGAAAAATATAACAGTATGTGATCCTAAAAGTGCTTTAATTTAATTCTATTCCTTCTCTTTTTTAAAAGTATGGTGACATGGTTAAAGGAGTTAAAGGCAGTACATGATCCACCTGTGGTAGAGGTAAGTAAATGTGTTTTATCTGTTTCTGGGATCTGTTGTGTAATGCATCTGTTACAGAAAAGGAATCAGTTTTGTTTGTCTGAAGGGCATTCTGTTCCTGTGTCATCAGTAACAAGAGGCGGTTGTACTAAGACGTATCACAGCACAATATGGCTTTTTGTGCACCTACACAGTGCATCACAGTAGAAACATGAGCAAAGAAAGAGTGTTTGAAGTACAACCCCAGGAATTGATTAATATGTGTAATAACTAAAAAACAGGTTAATTTAACTTTTGAATCAACATCCAGCTAGCAAATAAAAAAGAGGACAGGATTTTTTCGTAGAAGAACAATATCTGTGCAAATGTTCACCTGTCAGTTTGAACGCTAGATTGTGACAGTAATCACAACAACAACAACATCCCTATTTATAGCTTCATTTACCCACAATTCTCTAAGCGTTAGTACACAGGTTAGTGCAAAGCACACCTGTCAAACACAATGGTCTGAAGGGAGCAAAATTTATATTTATCTGCCCCTGGAAAAGAATCAATACTATTTAACACTATAGGAAAACAAATAATATATAATCATTTATCTCTCAATGGAAATGTATTTAATGTTATACATTCATTACTGGACAATGCTATTTATCTGAGACTTGGTTTCCTTAACCCTTAATGGTATGTAGCACCACCAGCCGTCTTATCTATTACCATATAAAACCCTTACTGTTGTTTTACCTACGAATGTTAAAAAAAAACACAGGACGTTCTATTGATGATTGAGACGTCTTTGAAATTTATTCAACTTTATGCACATGAACACCACCGTCACTTTCCCCAAATAACATTTTCCTTGGAAATAGTTCTGTTATCTTTCTTTTACGATGATAAAATAACATGGTCTTACAAGTTTGAACTTTTGCTCCAGGTAGAGTAATGGTCACATGACACTCTTCTAAAAAAAAAAAGAAGCTATCAAAGTGCGATGAAGGGAAATCAAATTACCAACCAAGTTTCATAAATATTTACTGTGTAAGGATTTGCAAATTCATTGTTTGTTCCTTTCTTTCATAGGATAAGACCCTACCCATGCACAGTGTGCAAGACCAAAATGGTGTTATTAATTGCAAGACAGTTAACAAAAGTAACACAGATGAGACTGAACTGTGCCAGAAACCATTGGTTAAAGAAGAATTTGACTCTATCTTAGGCGAAGAAAACTCGAGAACACCTCTAATTGGATATGATTTAGTTGAGTCTATTGATGGTGCGTGGGCCAACGACTTGGACTTTGAAGGAAGTCTGGAAAACAGCAACTATGTGTTGTTTTCTAACCCAGGTGAAAGAGATCATCAATCAGTTGATGAGGTCAAACAGTTGCCTGTTACCCAGGTTCATGCCCTCCAAGATAAGATGTTACCTATGAGAGGTGACGATGACTCTGTGAATCCTGAGAAAAGTGTGACAGAAGAACAATTAGATGGAACTCACAACAGCCCTGGGAATAGTATTAAAGAATCTCCTGTCCCTTACGGTCAAAGTGGTAAAAGAAAACCTTTGACTCTAACAAAATGTGATTCCAATAACTCTATAGCTTCATTGAATGGTTCAAATTCTGCTGTCGCAAATCCAGCTCTTACAAATGACAAACAAAATAGTGAGCCTGAAGCAAGTGATAATGAAGAAATGGTAAGTAATTGTGATAAGGTTGTCAGTTTAAGTTTTAATGATGGGGGTCTTGAAGGATACATAGATGTTACAAAAGGTGTTCTTGAGCTGGAAGATGACACCGATGGACCAGAGTATTGTGAACCATTTATACTATCAGGAAAGAATTCAGCAGCCATTCCCGATAAAATAGAATCGTCCAAAGCTGTGCTGGACAAGCTAGGACTAGTTCCATCTGAAAACAGTGGACAAATAGCTCTGAAGCATTATAAGACAAATGGGAAAGCATTTAAAGAAAAATCTTTAATGAACAGACTTTCAATGGGAAGTGAAGATAGCGGTAGTAGTAATTTCTCTGACGGCCATGATTCTGCAGTGTGTTTAACAGATGGTTCCACGGGATCAACAGACAGCTGTCGGCAACCTTCCGATTGTGTAGAAAGGGTGCCGGCTAAACGATTTTCTAAAAGACATGGCATAAAAGATACAGACTGTGGCAGCAAGGTACATGTATCTGATGGTAGCATATCCACATCTGATTATGGCTGCTCTGAGGGAAATCAATGCTAGTCAAGTCATTCAGTAAATTTAATTAGCTATCCCATTCCCCAGGGGTCCTGCGTGGCCCAGTGGTTAGAGTGGCATACTTAGAACTCAGGAATCCTGGGTTCGAGCCCAACTGACACCTCTGGTTTTGTGGGAGTCGTCTTCGGAAAGTTGCTTCAGAGCCCTAGCCTAGTACTGGTGGATCTAGGAAAGCTGTAACATAACTGAAAAATTGTTATCACTGCGTTAAACACAATACAAAAATATTCCCTGACCCAAAGATACAAGAGTACAGAGCCCCTGGGGCCCGTTTTACTAAACAACTTACGGAAAATGTTTGCGTAAGTCATAATTGAAAAACATGGATGGTATCTTCAATGAAAGTACAATGTTGCAATGTGGCACTTCATTGGAAGCGTCTCGGAGAGACGATTCCAATGATGTGTCACTTTGCAATATTGCTTCGTCCAATATTGAAATAAGAGGAATTGTTGTTTTAGATTTACGCAAATCTTAAGCGTAAACTGTTTAGTAAAACGGTACCCAGAACTTTTAATCTGACAGCTCATCTCCACATGGGTTCAAAGTAGGGATGGGAACGAATATTCGAATATTCGAATAGCGGGTCGAATATTCGAATAGCAAAATAGTATTCGAATATTCGATTTTAATGAACCCATATTACTGTATGTTTACCATAAATTTAATCCAAAATTTTTTTTTTTAATCATTTTCTTCCTCTCAACCGATCCCAAATATCGAAGAACGTGCCTAGCTCCCAGGTGCAGTTACGATGTTTTTACAACGTATGTCACACAGTTAAACACCTGTGACAAATTACCACATCTGTTGACAGTTTGCAAAACGATTAATTCCTAAGTGTGAAAATAGTCGATTTTAAGCCGCTAAATCTAACACCTTAATGATCTGCACTTGCTCATTATTATCCAAAACAAGTCAATCACGCTAATTGACAATTTTCAGTGTCAACCAATCACGTAACTTGTTTGTCGTGAAATTAAACAATTACTCTTTCAATAACCAATCGTAATCATGATTGCATATGCACGAAGACCAATCAAATAATGTGTTAGAAAGTATATTTTTCTTCAGAATAATTTGTCAAACTTATTTCATTCTAATTACTACATCTATTCGATAAACATCACAATGTCTCCATCACGTGTCTGGAATTACTTTACTCGTTCTTCCGACAAGTCGAAGGCGACCTGTAACCTGTGTAACCAGGACTTTGTATTCAAGAATACAACATCAAACCTACTGAATCACTTGAATGGCAAGCATCCATCCGTTTTGACGTCCGAAACTGTAAAACAGACGACCATGAACCTGTTTGTCAACTCACCGAAGAAATCGAAGGCGGACAACGAAACCATTACACAGACCATTGCGGACATGATTGTATCAGACTACCTACCACTTAGCCTTGTAGAGGGAGTCGGGTTCCGCAAGCTGATGACCTTAGTAAAATCGAATATTCGAATATATTCGAATAGTTCTAGTCGAATATTCGAATAGTGATTTCACTATTCGTTCCCATCCCTAGTTCAAAGTGTTGAAAGCATTTGAATTTTCATGAGAGGTACACATAGTTTCCCTGTTGACTTTACCTCTGTTGACTTTACCCTTATAGTGCTGTAACTGACTTCATGCTTATGCAAACAGGTTAGATCCAGGCCAGCCCTACCAAGTAAATTGGTGGCTGACCTGTAATATAACCTGTCTGCTACTCTGTGTATCTTTCCTCATCAAAATTAAGCAGATATTTAAGGTTTTGGAAAGCAGACGACACTCAAAATCTATTTTTAGAAAATTACCCAGCATTCTAAGAGTCAAGGAATGCCGATGGGCCTACCCGGCTTAACCAGCCTTCAAAGAAAGTTAAGTTTGGGATCTTCCTCCATCATTAAGAGCTTGGCATTTCAACATAATCGAAATAATGTTGACAAGATGTAAAACCAATATACAAAATGAAATAAAAACGGTGAATCAAGGAACGCTATAACACAACTGAAAATATATTGACAAGGCGTTTAACCCCATAAAACCAAACATCAAAAGTTACTATTTCACATAATAATTGAGCTGTGCCATACTGTCACTTTTTTTCTTAAACCTTATAGTGCTAGAACCGACTTCAATACTTACACAAACTGGTTGGATCCAGGCCAGCCACCAAGTAAATTAGCACCTGGCCTGTGATCTAACCTGTTTGCTACTATGAGTATCTTTTCTCATCAACAGTCAGCAGATATTTAAGGTTTTGGAATGCAGAAGACACTCAAAATCTATTCTTGAAAATTACCCACCATTCTAAGGGATAAAATCTGAGATGTAACTATCTTCCAACTGACATATAAGATGACAGTGGATCTACACGGTTTGACCGGCCCATTTGGGCAGTCAAGTTTGGGCTCATTCTCAATGATCATGAGATGGGCTTCCAAATGTACCTGGTTACTGCCATAATGTTGATGTAATGTAAAACCCAAATAGATAAGAAATGAAAAGTTTAGATTGAACCATAACCCTGTACAAAATGCAAAATTTTCGACTCTCAAAATGAAAGAGTTTGCAGACGGTATTTCAATATGTGATGGTAAATAATCTTCTGATAGGGCAGAAAACATTGTCGGGAAAGGAAAATTGCTTGTTACGAGCAATTTCTTCATTCCCCATAATGTTTCCTAGAGTCGTCAGCGACAAAGTTGTTGAATGCCGTTATTGTTGGGTAATGGGTTTCCCATTTTTACATTAATTTATTGAATTGCATTACATGTATTTGGTATATGTTTGAACTAAAGTGCAATTGACCTTTGATTTGAACAATTCATCATATTTGTTTATACTTTGTAATAATTCCAATTTGCAATACTGATCTCTTTGTCAGTCATTCCATTTTACAGGAAATCTTTCCTCATATTCCAATATAAAACCATATGGACAATTGCTGTATTGTTTTGGTATGTCCCTATGTATATCTGTTTAGTGTTTATCTCCCTTTAATCAGTATAGTACTGGAAATGCTCATGCAAACAGGTAAGATCAAGGCCGCCCTCCAAGTAAATTGGCGGCTGGCCTGTGATCTAACCTATTTGCTACTCTGAGTATCTTTCTTCATCAAAATTAAGCAGATATTTAGGGTCTTGGAAAACAGACGACACAGAAATGTATTTTTAGAAAATCACCCAGCACCCATAGAGTTTATATTCCTGTGAACATGATTTATTTGAAAATATCTATGATTTATCCTACGTGACACCTGCTGGCTCAACTTTAAACCCATATTTAGTGAGAACGGGTCTTTGAGAATTAAAGAGATTAATTGAAAATCTATGAATATATCACCTATACTTTATCGGCAAGATGACTTATGGTCAAATGACCTTGACTGATGAAACTTTGATGGGGTCACTCACTCACTAGCAGACTGTCATTTAGCTATAGTGGTTAAAATCCCTTTCCTCGTTTTAACCCTTTCCCAAACAATAATGACATTTGACCACTTTGTTGCAGACGACTTTTGAAAACATTGTGGGAAAAGGAGAAATTGCTGGTAACGAGCAATTTTTCCATTTCCCAAAATGTTTTCTGCCCTATCAAAAGATTATTTTCCAATTGCATAAGATTTTGAAGTGTTGCCTGCAAACTCTTTCAATTTGGGACAGTCGAAAATTTGTTGTTTGGGAAAGGGTTAACAATGATCTGCCCTGTTTGATCTTTATGAATTATTTCTGATTCTTTCCTAGAAGTTCTCTTAAAATATTAACACTCCCGTGATTACAGCAGTGGTTATTCTTTATGGCGGAAAAAGGTTGTGTCATGTAGTTTTCATTTTAGGTATTTTACTGCCTTGCGCACCAAGACAACATTTGGGTTCTGATTTGTTAATGAAAATAGCAGGTCGTTTTCATTATGTTTGTGTGTTTTTTATCATTGGATACTTTTTGCCTCATGGTGTTTTAAAATATGCAATAGGTGTAAACTTCATATTTTAAGGGTTCAGTGCAGTATGATACAGTGACAAGCTGTTTACTTACATGGTGGATATGTGTCCTTCAGGTTTCAATGTAATATCTGTTACAGTAAGTGCTTCATATGTATGAAGGTATTTCTGTAGTCTTGCATTTTATTCACAATTTGTTGAAATTCCTTGAAAATATGTTTGATGTTCTCATTTCATAAAACAGCACATGTAAAACATTTCAGATACACTAACTATGTTTTATATGACAGCATATCATCACCAGATATTTTTAATATGAATTTTCATAGATTTCTATATTATATTTGATATGAAGTATTTTATGAACAAAATCATCAAGGCTTAAGAGATATGTTTATATGTTTTATCTCACTAAGTTTAGTATCACATGAAAACTGTTCAGATTCATAAGCCCTGCCTAGAGCTGAAAACGTTTGAGTTAGCTGATGTTTATATAAACTCTACAGTTTGAATTTCTCTTTGGTCAATCATGTTTTATGATTATTGACGTTATCAAATGAGTCCAACTGACACCTCTGGGTTTGTGGAAGTGACCTTTGGCAAGTCACTTCAGAGCCCTAGCCTAGTACTAGTGGATCAAGGAAAGCCGTTACGTAACTGAAAAATTGTTGATATGGTGTTGAAAATCATTCAAACGAACATTATCAAATAATGACTGGTCAGAATACCAAGAAACAATATTAGAGAATGGGCAAATTTACGCTTTACTCCTTACCCTTTAAATCTTCATGTTAAGGCACCTGGGTACCGCTTTACTAAACAACTTAAGATAAATAGTTGCGTAAACTGATACACATGGATAGTATCTTCAATGAGAGTACAATATTGCAATGTGACTCGTCATTGGAAGCGTCTCCGAGAGACGATTCCAATGATGTGTCACATTGCAATAATGCTTAGCTCAATTTTGAACCAAGAGGAACTGTTGTTTTGGACTTACGCAAATCTAGTGTAAAGTGTTTAGTAAAACGGTACCCAGGTGCAGAGGTCATTTGAAACCACTTTTAGAAAAGGACAAATTGCTATTTGTGAGCAATAGCTTATTTCATTTGAAAGCTTAGTATTCAATTTCATAATTAATGTAATATATTTTGCTATTTTTGTAGTTCATTGTGGCTCTTATTTTTGACTAGTTAAATTTTCCCTGATTTGAGAATGGCTTGATGTCAAGATCGAGATCAAGATTCTTTATTGACCTAACCCTTTCCCAAACAATAAAGATATTTGACCACTTTGTTGCAGACGACTTTAGAAAACATTGAGGGGAAAGGAGAAACTGCTTGTGATGAGCAATTTCTCCTTTTCCAACAATGTTTTCTGCCCTATCAGAAGATTATTTCCCAATTTCATCACATTTTGTAATGTCGTCTGCAAACTCTTTCAATTCGGGACAGTTGAAAAATTGTTGTTTGGGAAAGGGTTAAACGGTTAGTTTCTCATCATGTTAAAACAATACAAATGTTACATTTTGCTATAATAAGTACAAGCGAAATATTTCGAAAATGAAGTCTCAAATCCAATGGTTTTGACAGATATTGGCACATCTACCATGCATTTTGTTTTTGTTTTATCTCATTAGTTTTTAGATAGTAAAATGTGAAGCAGAAACAAATATCCTAAAGCGACTACATGTTTATTTACATGTTTTTATTATTATTATTATTATTTTTTTGCCATCTTTTTTTAAAGATGCATCTTTTATGAAATCTGAGATACATTTGCATAATTTTATATCACTTATCAGCATGTTTGTTGTTTCTTAGACATAGATCTGCACACAATAGTTTTGTTAATGTATGTATACATAAATGGTGCTTTTATGTATGTGTACATGTTGCTATAGGCAGAGGCATAGATTTATGTCTCTGCTAAAGGTTTACTTTTGCTCTTTATGTTATTTATCATTTGATCTGTATTTTGTTGAACCAGGTTACATTTTGTAAGCATTTAAAATTGATTTATTGATGAATAGAATAAACATTTTCATTACAGATTGGTTTTACTAAAGTTTTGATGAATGTTTGTATTTTTATTAGTTATTAGATTATATTAAAAAAAATCTCGAAAAAAAAGGAATTAATCACAACCCTTTTGCCCAATATTTGATTTAGTGACATGTCCAATCACAGAATTGAAACAAAAAATTGAAGTCACCCTATCATGTTTTTGCGTAGAGACACCTGTGAATTTACCCTTTACCAAACACCAAATTTTCGACTGTTCAAAATTGAAAGCGTTTGCAGACGACATTTCAAAATATGATGAAATTGAAAAATAAATTTCTAATAGGGCAAAACAAATCTTGGGAATAGGAGATAATGTTCGATAAGAGAATTTTCTTCTTTTCCTACAATGTTTTCCAGAGTTGTCTGCAACAAATAGTAAAATGTCGTTTCTGATTGGTAATAGGTCATTCATTCATCCTTTCATTAATTAATTAATTAATTAATTAATTAATTAATTAATTAATTCATTCATTCTCCCTCCCTCCCTCCCTCCCTCCCTCCCTCCCTCCTCCTCCTCCCTCCTCCTCCCTCCCTCCCTCCTCCCTCCCTCCCTCCCTCCTCCTCCCTCCCTCCCTCCCTCCCTCCTCCCTCCTCCTCCCTCCTCCTCCCTCCTCCCTCCCTCCCTCCTCCCTCCCTCCCTCCTCCTCCCTCCTCCCTCCCTCCCTCCCTCCTCCCTCCCTCCCCTCCCTCCCTCCTCCCTCCTCCCTCCCTCCCTCTCCTCCCCTCCCCTCCTCCTCCTCCCCTCCTCCTCCTCCTCCCTCCTCCTCCCTCCCTCCCTCCCCTCCTCCTCCCTCCTCCCCTCCTCCTCCTCCTCCTCTCTCTCTCTCCTCTCTCCTCTCTCTCTCTCTCCTCTCTCTCTCTCTCTCTCTCTCTCTCTCTCTCTCTCTCTCTCTCTCTCTTTCTTTCTTTCTATTAATATTTTCATTCATTTATTGGTTAATTGATTGACTGATGGATATATTGATTAATTGATTGATTAATTAATTAATTGATTCATTCTTTTATTCATTCATACATTGATTCAATCTTTTATTCATTCATTCACTCATTCATTCATATATTCATTTATTGATTGATTAATTGATTGACTCATGGATTGATTGATTGATTCATATATTCATTCATTCATTCCAATTCTTTCAGCCCGATTTGTTATAAACGTCGTTTTCAACCGATTCTCAGTTACGACTTCGGTCCCTGGATACCAATCTGTACTACAAAGACATGTTACTGTCGGTTCGGTTATAATGCTACCGTATTTATTGCCTGGGGTCCTGGCCCATGCGTACCCGCCTTTAGTCGAGGCGAGATTTTCGGAACCTAGAAATTGTGAGTAACATGAAGTTTTATTGCTGATTCTTATTCTATATGGGTCCTGCATTAAATTGAGCGAGGTTGCCACTCTGGCAACTTTGGGCAATTTGCATAAATTAAAAATGGCCACCGGGCGGCATCATCGTTTTTCTACCCGATACCTTTAAGACGAATTCTGGCATGTAAGGTGTCATTTCTGTGGTTTTAGGGTATGGAAAGTTCATTTTTGATATTCTTAACCAAGTTTGACCACTCTATATTGAAGAAAATCAAGATGGCGACCAGACGCCATTTTGAAAATACAAAAGTTATTGTGATTTGCTATTTGCTCAATAAAGATTTCATAGATTTTTCCGTTCTGTATAATGCATGCCATAATCAGGTCATACGGTTAGAATTTGATTAGATAACTATTTATTGAGACAAGATTTGACAGCAATATGCAACATACAAGCCTTTAATTCAAAGAAACACACCTACCATACAGTGTCAATTGTATGATACTCAACACAAATACGTTTATTACCGTTATGGCTTTTGTATTAATATCAAAAGGAATTTGAATTTGGATTATAAAAGAAGGCAAGTGATTTTAATAATGCGATGTATACCATTTAAAGGAATCTTACTTGAAGTACAAGGAAAAAGCCGAATCTATTTTCAAACCAAAGACACGTATTGCTGCAACAAAGCAAGTGATCTGGCATTAGCCAGTACGTTTATGTCACTGTACATGCAACGAAAACTCACATTGGCAAGTCTTCTCTTAGCTGTATTGTCAAACTGATGAAATGCTTGAACTTCAAATCCTATATGGTAGCAGCATGCTTGTCTGACTTGTATCTTGAATTGAACAGTCTTGGATGAAAGACCTGCGAGTATTTGGTGGTGTTGCCATTGACTTCATGCATGTTGGACTGAAGGAATTCAAGCAGATTGAACAGATTCTAGATGTAGATATGTAGATATTATTTTTGGTTCAGGAGTGATGGGAGTAGCAAGCTTAAGTTAAGATTGGAAAATGAGTTCTCACAGACGCTTTAGACGTTAATAAACGTACATAGACCGAGCTTCTACTCTTCCGTCTTAGCACCAGGCTGCATTAATACTTTTATTAACTTTATTAAAAACAACAAGTCATAACCCAGATAAGCTTCACACGGAAAACATGACGCATGTGTATACATGGAATGCTCATGATCAAAGCCTTTTACAAGAAGATAAGTAACTGAATCCCTTGAATAAAGTAGACCACACCTGTCCAAGTTATGTCACTGGCCAGATCCTGAAAATGCTAATGTGGCAGATTACATAGAGCTATGAGAAACAGTAGCATTACAGATATCCCATGTGGTTTATGTGCATTCCCCTCTTTTCTCATTGACGGGTATGGTTTTATCATCACAAAGACACAAAAGGTATGGTCTACTGTAACCTATACGGGTAGTCAATGGAGACATCAACCAAGAGGCGCTTGATACTGTGATAGTTTTTGTATCGGCATTGTTATACCGCATAGTTTAGCTGCATGGTGGAAGTTATATAGACTTGATTGCATTTATCAATTAAATACTGAAACTTTATGAAAATGCTATGATGAATGAGGAAATGTCAATTACAAATGGATTTCTGGCAAAGAAAATGAGTTATGAGACTATCAGAAGAAGTCAGCACAGAGCATGACTTTTTATTGCCGATGTCATGCCGAATAGAAAAGTTATCAATGCATAGCAAGTAAAACACAAACTGCTTCTTGCTAGTATTCGTGCCATCTTCAGCTTCAATGAGAATACCACACTAGAGACATAAGATGATGGAGTATTCAGTAATGATGAGACAGACATGAATGTAGGCTCTGATGTCCTGGAGATTTCTAGATCCAGCCAGGGCGTCGTCAATGTGCTTGCTGGTGATATGGATATATTTGTTCTTCTAGCCCATTGTAGTGTTCACAATCAAAGGGAACAATTGGAGCTTTGAACACGGTCTCGTTACATAATTATTGACTGTCTAATATGATTGGATGAAAAGGGTCAACAGGCACCAAAGAAGTACCAAATGGCTTGTAAAAGCAGCAAAGCTGTATATCAATATTTTGTATGACCTTTCAGAAGCGAAACAACAATGCAGACAGATTCTTTCTGGCTCTTTACACGGATATAACGAACCCCAAGATAAGCTATGCCTCTGCACTTTGAAGTTATTCTAAGAAAGCCAAGAGTCAAAGTATTTAAAGACACATGGATGCGAGATAAATAAGATCAGCACTGAAGATTACTAAGTGGGGTAGGTAGCCCCATTCAAGTTGTTTGATATAATCCTCTGTAAATGCAAAACTCAGAGGAGGAAAAATATAACATAGTCATGTCGCAAGATAAACAGCGTCTATCATGCACCTCATGATACCTTTCCGGTAGGAAGGATTGCTACATCATCCAACAAGAACAAATACATGTAAACAGAAATATTGAGAAAGAAGAAAAGAACCCTTTCATAGAGCAGTTATAGAGTGATGAGCAGAGGAACAACGATGGTGGTGATGATGATGAAGCGAAGAGAGATATTATTTGTTATGGTGTTAAAGATTTTTGGATACAAGGGCAAGTCATTGGAATATATTCATGAGAACTTTTCTTAAAAATAATTGCGAGGTCACAATCTTGATTAGCCTTTAATTTGCTTTTGTGATAATATTCACATTCAACACTGCAAAAGAACTAAAAAAAGATATTTCAGTAAATGTTCATGATAGACGGATATTGTTGGATCTGGTCAGACGCCGAACAATGCACATTCCATGATGCTTAATTCAGATCTTTGGCATGTATCTCCCAATACGACAGACACTATTATTCCACAAAAATATTAACCCTTTGCCTTTGAAAATATTTTTCATTTTATAATGTATAAACTTGGATATTGTTATAAAAGGTAGCGGTATATAGTTTCTATTCATTTTCACTTCTGTCAGGTTAGATCCGGCTTAGATCACTCATACCGTTGACGTGACAAGTTTCCATTCTCTGGGTCATGAGTATAAGACCGGCTAAAACATTCCCTTTGTTTAACAATCATATGAAAATAATGCTAATAAATTGGACCTAATGAGATGCTGCTAAATTAGTTGTTTTATCTTAATCAAACGGCTTGCTACTCAAATTCCATAGTATTATACGATGTATTTATCCGTTTTGTTTCTATTTTGCTTTTTTAGGTATTTGCTTTTCTTTATTACCTAGAAATGGTCTAAAATACCAGAACTGTTCTAGAACCTTAACAGCTTTTAATTGCAATAAGTTGACAACTGACTCATGGTGCAAACATTTTCATATATGATATTATGCGGTGCATTGTGAGTTTAATGTAGTATCAAAAAGTGAAATTAATGCGCAAAAAGTAACAAAAGTGGCTAAAATCTCATTTTTTCCAATCCGAGTGAAAGAATCCATAAACAAATGTCAGAAATCGAATTCCCATACCTTAAAACCTCTAAAAGACATATTAAATGTCATATGTTATTAGGTATCTCTCGCAGAAATTTTTAAGAATTACTTACGGCGGCCATTTTTAATTTATGCAAATTATGCGAATTACCCAAAGTTGCAAGAGTGGCAACCTCGCTCAATTTAATGCAGGACCCATATAGAATAATAATCAGCAATAAAACTTCATGTTACTCACAATTTCTAGGTTGCCAATTGAACAAAGAAGGGCTACGCCTCGACTACTTAGGCTAGTTCGGGGTATACGGACGGGCCAGGCCTCAGGCTACCGTATTTATTGACTTTGGTTTGATCCATCGCAAGAACATGTCTTTATTGCCTTAGAATGCTGGGTACATTTCTAAAAAAAAGGTTTATCTTCGATTGTTTTCCAAAACCTTAAATTTTTGCTTAATTTTATTGAGGAAATATAATCAGAGTAGAAAACAGATTAGATCACAGACTCGCCACCAATTTACTTGGCGGCTGGCCTGTATCTAGCCCGTTTCCATAAGCATGAAGTCGGTTCCAGCACTATAAGGGTTAATGTATTTGCCCGTCGTCAATATCAATCAAAGCGCTGACTGCGCTGAAGGACTTAGGTGCGTTTAAAGCAAGATGATTGAGGATACATTTGAAAATTTCTTTGGGCAACATCTCGAGGAAAACAGCTGCTCCTTTTACCATCATTACTATAATTATTATTTCTTTGAACAGAGGCTGAACGATGGTCCTGACCTTAGTCCAAAAACATGGTCTCGAAATCTGTACAACCGATATTGTACTTTTTAACAAACAACAAGAGAATCGCTCAAAACGGTCTTTGTATATCAATGATTAGCCAGGTACCGCTTAATATAACCAGAGACATAGATAACAGAGATTGGCAACTCCGGATTTATCGCCAAACTCTCGCGTGCCGCGAGGTTCTGCGAGATAAGGAAAGTACGTACCTGTTTATCCGTTGCCACGGGAAATGTCAAGCGAAATTGATACTTCTTTATTACAGTAAAATAGCTTTGTTTTGGTTATCTGATTGGTTATCTGAAACAACTTCTGGACATTTTGTTTTGTTTTCATTTTATTAAATTGATTTTATGTTAAAAACAAAACAAAAAGTTCCAGTAGGCCTTCTTTTTCAATGACAGGCTTAATTACCATGCAATTCAGAATTGAACTTATAACGACAATGTCTTTCAAGCAAAGGTTTGAATAATATTTTGTAATAAATCAAGTGACTCTATTTAGTTGCAGTTAATAACCAAAGCATGAACTTTCCACTAAGACATTTTCTCACTTCATTTCATTTATTCTGTGTCGTAAAACTGTTTACAGTGCTCATTTTGTCAAAACAAAACACATTTTTCATCATGACATTATTTCAAGCCAGATGTTTCAATTTAAGAAAATTAAAAGTATTTTATGATGTTAAAATGCATGTGATGAGAATTTTTGTAAAAGTGGTTTTAGTAAACGAAAGGACACGTAAGAAAAAACTGACGTGCAAAGCTTTTCAATACACCTTTTACCGCAGATTCCTCTAATATTGATTGCAAATCAATAAGTACATAATTATTCTTAAACACGTAAGGGTCTGGTCTTATCATGCTGCTGACCGAAATGATTTTAGAAAAAAGAAGTGTGCGCTTTTTGAATGTTAAGCTAAAGCAAATAGTGTGTCTTGCACCTTCGTTTTTATTATCATTTCTCAACGAGAAATTAAGTCAAAGCACACTACTTTTAAAACCAGACAGACGCTTTAAACAGAACAAATCCTCCCTATTTTGTTTTCGGGATCTTTAGGTCATTAAATTTGAATGAGGTGTCAGAGAGTGGACACAGGGTTAGCGCCACACACTTCTTGTGTAATCGCCCTAGCATCAAAAGGTTTTATGACATCAAACTACATATTTTTTGGGGTGGCAATTTACAATCATAGCCTGTATTGTCCACTACCGTGATTGACTCTATCACCCTTCGTTCTTCAAATGACACATCTTACTTGACATATTTGCAAGCAATCGGAATTAAGAAGAAGTATGACGAAAAAGGAAATATCGTGGTGTTTCTGATTAAGAAGATATATCCATTCTCTTTTGTCCATTAATTGAATGGATTGTCTTCTTCTTATATAGGAATATCACTTTGAAAATACGGGAAACTATAGAACTTAGTCAGAATTTAATACGGGATCAATTCAAACTCATTCAGACGTTTTCAGTAATAACACGTTTGATAAAATCCAAGTCACACAATTTAAGTTTTAATTGATGCAAAAATGAAAGATTTTGATTGAAAATAAAATGGCTGAAATCATGATTGTGCTTGTGTGGTAAAGCAAACCTGGTATAACTTCGTTATAAACACGACAATCACCATAAAAAAGCGGGTAACCATAAAACAAAAATAACACTTCAGGAAAATGTCAAGTATGATATGATCCAGTGCATAGTCTTTTAGTTTTACTTGCTACAACTTTTGAAAATTTTGGTTGGAAATCGAGATGGCTTAACTCATTAAGGTGGTAAATGGGAAATATTGAGTACACAATAACTTCTAAATGACAAAGAATATCAAACTGAAAATTTGGAAATCGACAAAATCATATCATCCCAATAAAATGGACATAAATCAGAAATGTTTGAATAAACCTCCATTAAAACATTTTACTTTGTACAAGTATGAAATATTTTGGTTGAAAATAAAATGGCCGAAATCACGATCATGCGTGTGTGGTTCAGTAAACCTGGTATAACTTCGTTATGGAAGCGAAGATTACTTTAAAAATGCGGGCAACCATAAAACAAAAATAACACTTCAGGAAAATGTCAAGTATGATATGATCCAGTGCATAGTTTTTTAGTTTTACTGTGCACAACTTTGTTAATTTTTGGTTGGAAATCAAGATGGCTGAACTCATTAAGGTAGTAAATGGGATATATTTAGTACGCAATAACTTCTAAATGACAAAGAATATCAGACTGAAAATTTGGAAATCGACAAAATCATATTAACCCATTAAAATGGACATAAATTAGAAATGTTTGAATAAACCTCCATTAAAATATTTTACTTTGTACAAGTATGAAATATTTTGGTTGAAAATAAAATGGCCGAAATCATGATCATGCTTGTGTGGTTAAGTAAACCTGGCATAACTTCGTTATGGAAGCGAAGATTAATATAAAAATGCGGGCAACCATAAAACAAAAATAACACTTCAGGAAAATGTCAAGTATGATATGATCCAGTGCATAGACTTTTAGTTTTACTTGCTACAACTTTTGAAAATTTTGGTTGGAAATCGAGATGGCTTAACTCATTAAGGTGGTAAATGGGAAATATTGAGTACGCAATAACTTCTAAATGACAAAGAATATCAAACTGAAAATTTGGAAATCGACAAAATCATATTATCCCAATAAAATGGACATAAATCAGAAATGTTTGAATAAACCTCCATTAAAACATTTTACTTTGTACAAGTATGAAATATTTTGGTTGAAAATAAAATGGCCGAAATCACGATCATGCGTGTGTTGTTCAGTAAACCTGGTATAACTTCGTTATGGAAGCGAAGATTACTTTAAAAATGCGGGCAACCATAAAACAAAAATAACACTTCAGGAAAATGTCAAGTATGATATGATCAAGTGCATAGTTTTTTAGTTTTACTGTGCACAACTTTGTTAATTTTTGGTTGGAAATCAAGATGGCTGAACTCATTAAGGTAGTAAATGGGATATATTTAGTACGCAATAACTTCTAAATGACAAAGAATATCAGACTGAAAATTTGGAAATCGACAAAATCATATTAACCCATTAAAATGGACATAAATTAGAAATATTTGAATAAACCTCCATTAAAATATTTTACTTTGTACAAGTATGAAATATTTTGGTTGAAAATAAAATGGCCGAAATCATGATCATGCTTGTGTGGTTAAGTAAACCTGGCATAACTTCGTTATGGAAGCGAAGATTAATATAAAAATGCGGGCAACCATAAAACAAAAATAACACTTTAGGAAAATGTCAAGTATGATATGATCCAGTGCATAGTTTTTTAGTTTTACTGTGCACAACTTTGTTAATTTTTGCTTGTAAATCAAGATGGTTAAACTCATTAAGGTCGTAAAAGGGACATAATCAGTACGGAATAACTTCTAAATGAGAAGGAATATCAAACTGAAAATTTGGAAATGTAGAAAAACAAATCCTTTCTTTAAAATGGACTTGAATTGGAAATGTTTGAAAAACCCTCCTTTAGAGCAGTTTGAATCTAAAACTACTCAATTATCACGTTTGTCGCACAAAACCACGAAATTGCGAACAATTCAATTAAGTTTGTCGCAGTTTGTCATGTTTATTTCTTTGATAATCGCTTGCTGATCGGTCTTGTTGGATGGAGAAACTTTCTTACAATAACAATAAAGTAAATTCGGTAAGAAAATAATTTAAATATGACTTAAAACACGCTTAAATGTGTGTTGTCTATTTCGCGTTTAGTTGAAAATAGCGTCGATAGACAGATCTCGAAAGGTCTCGCTAAATAACGCGTCATGCGAGATATCGCAGAAACCGGCTATAGGTAAAGAAGGGGTTGCCAATCTCTGTTATCTATGTCTCTGATATAACTGGAAAACTGTTGCAAACACCATATACAAATAAGGCTGTTCCAATGCTGTTGCATTTACACCCTGATTTATAGAAACATTTTACTGTAAATGTTAGCGACGCGACCCAAATTTGCCAAGGTGGCAAACCCTCTTAAATAAAAGATATACTTTCTTGAAATATTGCCTCATTGTACTCTTAATTCAAGGTTCTTAAAAATCCAACTGACTAAGACAGAATTTCTACAAAAACTTTCAAAGGTGTTGTGTATAGGAAGACAAACAGCATATAAAATTTTGGCCATCTGATGAAAACCATTTTTTTCATAAACCAACACACAGAATGGTTCAACCCATTACCAAAGCATAACGACATTTGACCAATTTGTTGCAGACGACTCTGGAAAACATTGCGGGAAAACATTGCGGGAAAAGAGAAATTGCTCTTTTGCCCACAATGTTTTCTGCCATACAGAAGATTATTTTTCAATTTCATCACATTTTGAAATGTCGTTTGCAAGATCTTTCAAT
Source organism: Cerastoderma edule (assembly GCA_947846245.1). NCBI lineage: Eukaryota > Metazoa > Mollusca > Bivalvia > Cardiida > Cardiidae > Cerastoderma > Cerastoderma edule. Next base: position 45,317,311 of record OX401405.1, read on the forward strand.
TTGGGACAGTCGAACATTTGGCGTTTTGTAAAGGGTTAATTTCAAGTACAGAGGGTGTTCTTCGTTACTGTCCATACATTGATATTTTAAGTCAAGCGGGAATGATAACCCTCGTAAGGATAGAAATTGACCAGGTTGCACTCATTTAGCCTGGATGCCTGGCCAATGCATACCCGCATTAGGCTAGTTCGCGATATACGAACGGGCCAGGCTCCAGGCTAGCACCCATTCTCATACGCAGTGATCTCCCTTTTCATTTTGGTTAGGTAGTACTGCAATCGGAACTACTCGGGTATTTCCGTGAGCTGTGAAATACACCTCGGATATAAGTGTAGGGTTACAATTTTTAGTGTAAATCGGCATCCGGCAATTAACACATTTTCTAAGCGTGCACCTTAAGTAGTTCAATGTGTATGGAAGTTTTGGACATCCTTTAAAATCATTTTTATCAGTAACTCATACCAAATGGCGAAATTGTTGTTGTGACATGTATAGTTGTTTCCTCAATCAAATTAAACGACTTTTTAGATTTCACATTTAAGATCTATTTTTAAAAACGAAAGGAAAATGACGTCATTCTCGCGGGAAACAATATGGCGCCATTCTTATTATTTCAGAGGTGTTTTCATTGAATACACCCGATGTGTTCAGATTGGTAGTACTGTACTGCATTCGAAAGACCTCGGCCATTTCTTAGAATAATCTATATAATAAATATCTACCGACTTGTGGCGGGGATTGCCGAGTAGATACGATTGACTGTATTGTAGTGTAACAAAGGAAAGTTTTCCTGCGCGGAGTTTTTGTTGCACCATGGCTACTGCAATCACACGGCTGGTGATCGCTCTGCCGCATCATTATGGTGTTGACGACGGAATCGGTTGCGCAACTTCCGGTTAAGCGTTTTAGTGTAGGTTTTTGCTATTTGTCCAGGCTAGTGATAATATCTAAAAACTTAATTGAACACTTTATGAATTCAACCGCCTATAGGTAAAGTTATGAACCCGTGGCAATGGCTTCGATTTCGTAAAAAGGAAAAATACGAAGTCCAAGCCAATTCCGCGAGTTCAAAACTGAAACTTTACCAATGAGCGCCCGGATTCATTAAAGGTTGAAATCATGTTTTCAAATCATTGATTACTTGTCTGAAAATGCAGCAAAATATCAAAAAGCTACCTTGATAACGCTTAACCGGAAGTTGCGCAACCGATTTCATCGTCAGCATCACGGTGGTGTGGTAGAGTGATCACCAGCCGTGACCATATGGATGCGACATTGGATATTTTCTACTCAATCTTATACAACAAACATACCAAACTAATCACTACAAGACGCAATCACATCAGATTAATGAAAATCACATTCGTTCACTGATCAGTTGCGTTGTTCACCTATGCATGTTCTCTATTACTCTGCATAAGGTTCCAAATCAATCGGAACTCCTCGGGTATTTCCGTGGGCTGCGTTTTTATTGGATAAACCCGATTTGTGCAGATTGGTTCCAAATTTACATTAACGTTCAATAAACGTTACATAACTCCCAGGTCCGAGGAGGCTCGTCCCAAGTTTTTGCCTATGGGAAATACGTGGGAGAGGCAACGCCAATAGAAGACGTTTTTATCCCATCCACTGTTGCAACCAATGTTATTAACCGAGCATATTGATTTCTAAGACACACACACACTCGACTTGTCAAAAACGCTTTCGTCGACATATCAGTTGTGTTGTCTTTATACCTGCGGGTTCTCTATACCAATGCATTAGGTTCCCAAATTTGCATAAACGTTCCACAAACGTTACACTTATTAATGTACAGCAGAAGTGGTATCCATTAACAATGTTAAGTTGAATTACTCAGCAGGCCGGATGGCTCGGCCGGTAAAGCATTCGCACGGTTTGTGGGGGTCCCGGGTTCGAGTACCGGTCTAGCTGCATTTTTTCAAACCTTAGTTTATTTTGGGTTTTGTAAGAGAATAACACAAACATGAATTTACTTAACGGCATGTTACTGAAGAAGACGTGTGTTTTATAGACACTGTGATTACACAGTGGCAAGGCGACCACTTTTTGTGTGGTGTTTACCCTTAGAATGCTGGGTAATTTTCTAAAAATAGATTTTTGCGTCGTCTGCTTTCCAAAACCTTAGATATCTGCTTAATTTTGACGAGGAAAGATAATTAGAGTAGCAAACAGATTAGATCACAGGCCAGCCGCCAATCTACTTGGTTGCTGGCCGGGATCTAACCTGTTTGCATCAGCATGAAATCGGTTCCAGCACTATATATGGGTAAAAACCGGTGTCGGTCAATATTCAAAAACACAACTTGTCATAAGGCCGATACCGGGTAAAACACAGAAGGTACTAGTTCGGATTCTGGATACGTTGATATGACTGAAAATTTGTGAAATGGTGTTAAAGAACTGTCCAGTGATCAATGTATTGGACATGAGGATTGTTTTCATATGAGCGGATGTGATTGTGTCTTTGAGGGCCATTTGTTCAGTTCGTACAAATCGTGGAATTCCTTGTTGAAGCCATTGCGCTATATAGGATGTCCTGGTGATGTTGTATTTCCCACACCCAAATGAATTGGTATAGCACATTTAGGATAGGAGCCAAAGCGGTTTATTTGAAAGGAAGGTATCAGCTCCACTTGGCTTGGGTGTGATTCCTGCATTGAGCGTATTTGAATAGCTTTGAATGAAAGTCTTAACCCTTCGCAAACATTTCGACTGTCCCAAATTGAAAGAGTTTGCAGACAACATTTCAAAATCTGATGGAATTGGAAAATAAACTTCTGATAGGGTAGAACACATAGTGGGGAAAGGAGAAAATGCTCGTCTAGAGCAATTTCTTCCTTTCCCACAATGTTTTCCAGAGTCGACTTGAACAAAGTGGTAAAATGTCGTTATTGTTTGATAATGGGATAATGCTAACATGTAGATGTTCTTAAGTTCTTTAAGGTTATGTTTGAGCCAGAAACTTCTATTGTACATATTCAGAAGCCGAGAAAAAGGACTTCGTGTCAGTTTGAAAGAGGTCTTTTTTGTGGTAAATGAGCTTTGTAACCGGGGATATTCTTGTATCTATTTCTCATCAATTCTATGAAGGAGTACTTTGTCCGGCTTACAATCATAAGTTGAACACAGTTATCTAATACTGTTGATGCAATATAATATAGCATTACTAACTACTCACACTTGTAAGGGAATGAAAATGTCCATTAAAACAACATTATGCTTGATATCATTTTACTAACTTTAATTGGTTTTAAACTGAGGAAGACGAATATTTTCAAATCAAAGGGTCACCATAGAGCCCCAAAAAAGAGAGCATTTGATGAAATAAATGAACTTGACGTTTTGGTTTTATATCACCTATTATTGATCTTACTCATCATAGATATGATTCTACTGAATCTAAAGGATAAAACAAGTCAGACATCTTAACAAAAATAAATTTTGAAATATAAGGTAAAGGTACATGTAGTTTTCTTAATTCTTACACTGACTATTTTGTTTTTAGTTTTTATGTATCTGTATATTTAGTACGGCATAATAAAAAAAAATAGACCTCATATTTTTTTAACGAGTAAAACAGTTCGTAATGCAATGAGAATAAATCAACTAATACATCACAGTGTTCGTTTTGTGGCGCTTTCGCCGTACAAATGTCTCCGTTGTGGACATCGTTTAACGACACTTGGCGGTTCCAATATCCCAGGTGGGGGCAAATCGATCAGAGTTGTTGATATGTTTGCCGTATGACGTCATGAGATCGTTGGTGGGCTCGTTGTCAAAGGTACCGAAAAGTCCGGCAACTTTATTGAAGTACCATCCGTTCAGTCTGAACGAGTAGAGAGAGAGATGTGTCCTTGTTGTAGGAAATCTCGAAGCTTCCGGCGGCATCGACTGTCACGTGACCTTCACCATTGAACTGGATACTGACTCCATTACTGAACGTCTGGGTGGTCTGGGCTGGAACACCGTTTACAATGACCTGAAATCAAAACAATTTATTATATTAGTCTATATAGAACGAAGCAGTTGAAATAAGAAATTAATTACATTTGGATACACGATGAGCTGCACCATGTATAACTATTCCAATAAGTAAAAGTTACGTACAATATACTCGAAAGAAACTCTAACTGAATATACATGTAACACAAATTGAAAGCTTGAATGATACATTTTCTTTGGAAGGGGTACGTCTTTTTTCTTACATGAGTCCATATAGAATTAAGTAATTGAAATGATGGATTGAGAACATTGAGATAAAAGACGAGCTGCAAAACGTTTAGCATTTTCACTAGTAAAAAATACCTACAAAATACTCGACAGAAATTTTAATTGAAGATATGCATGTAACATATCTTGATTCTCATCATCAAGCGAATTCGATCAAGCGATACTCATGTTTAAAGCAATATCTCCTATGATTCCTATACGAAACATAGCTTTAGTCTTGATTCATTTCTTTGACAGTTGCTCATTTACATGCTAGAAATCAAATCACATATATACAAACATGTTTAATCGGTAAACCTAAAATACCATAACTTCTTTGAAAGGAGATTTTCTTTAAGTTTGATTTTTTTCCTATTTATTTCTGGTTACCGAAAACTATGAAGACTATGCAATCAGCGATATAAGATACCTCATTTATAGTTGATGACATATATTTTATTAAACTATGTTTATCGCTGTGCATATATAGAATCAAACAATGCTGAATTATTATAAAAGTTATAGAATAGGCCCATTAGTTCATAAGTAACCAATTTAATAGCATCCGAGAGACAGACTGTTTTCGTAGTAAACGTTATTGTAAATTATGTAGCATTTCATTAAGATATTGTCTTAGCCAATTACCAAACAATAACGACATTTGACCAGTTATTTGCCGACGACATTGGAAAACATTGTGGGAAAAGGAGAAATTGCGATTAACGAGAAATTTCTTCTTTTCCCACGTTTTCTGCCCTTTCAGAGGATAATTTTTCTATTTCATCACATTCAAAAATGCGGTCTTTCAGTTTGGGTCGGTCAAGAATTTGGCGTTTTTGTAAAGGGTTAAAACTAAACTCTCTAAAACAATTGCTCGTGAGGAGCAATTTCTCTTTTTCCCACAATGTTTTCTGCACTATCAGAAGATTGTTTTTCAATTTCATCAAATTTGGAATGTCGTCTTCAAACAGTTTCAATTTAGGACAGTCGAAAATGTGTTGTTTGGTAAAGGGTTAAACAATTAGGACATATGTATTGACGTTTGTTCAGTATGCGAACGTCATTGTACCTAATCAGTTCACCAGAACTAGATTGTCATCATGCAAACAAGCCCCGGGTACATCAGTAAAGTTTTATTAATTCCGCATGTAAGATAACTCGGATGATCCAAGCTGTAACTATAAAACGTCTTGGTCATTCGGACTACATGACTGTTTTGTCGTTAATGCCCTGTAATATATGGTGTTTCACGTCTTATTTCACGTTTATTTCACATATTAAAATAATTTGTTATGTAGTAAACCGTATTGAAGCGTTACATTTCCCCCTAATGTCCCACGAAGCAAGTTCAATACCTCAAGTTGATCACTTTGCTCCTAATTCCTTCTGCTGAAGAACTAATTGAACAGAAAGTAAGATATACACGCTGAAGTGTAAGAACTATTTATTTCTTTAAAATTCATAAAATGCAAGGTCTTCCCAAGGATTTTCTTCGGGCACTTGGGTGCTTGATATTGGGGTAAGGCACTGGAGGAATACCCCTTCCCATTTCAGTTTTTACATTTGCATTCTAAAATGATGATTATTAAGATATATTTTTGGAGTTAAAGACAAACACACTGTTATTCAACAAAGAACAATCTAACAAACAATCTCACTTGTAATTAAGTTGACTTGCTGTGGGTAAATTTTAAGCACATTGGGACCAATTCAGGCACTTGGGAAGTGCTAATTTTGAAATCAGGGCACTGGGACCCAACAGCGGTTTATAGGCCTCGGGAAGACCCTGCAGGGTAATAATTCAAAACTTAATCAGGTATTTCATTTTCAAGATTAATGCTTGTAAGCAACAAAGTCAATCCCACTGTATTAGCTAGTTTAAGATTCACCTAGCACGCATAGTCTAAAATAGAATAGGGAAAACGTATGTTCTGCTATGAACTCATTATTCAAAATATACAACAGTGAATAAACCAATACTGAAATACTGATCTATGGTATTAAAGCAGGTCGAGGGTATAGGTCCGTCGCGCTCTCGTGCGATGTTCACTTGTCATTCCAACGATACTATACCTGAGATAAGAGGAGATTGTAATATACACGGGTATCTTCCTACCACTGTATTAAGCCCATATCATTATATCACATATTTTTATTTTTTGAACTTGGCCATATACTGCGTTGGACCTATAATGAAAGAAATAATAGAAAATATGAATTATGTAATTTGAATAACAATGAACATGATTATCATTTTGTTATAATATGTCCTTATTTTAAGAGAATACGAGATAATTATATTGATACGAGATTTTTAGAACGACCAAATGTTTTCAAATTTACTAATCTACTCAACTCATCTGAAAAACAAACTATGTTTAACCTTGGACCTTTTCTTGTAAACACGCCTTCTAAGAAAGAAACACATTTATGTCTAGACAGAATATTTAGTTTTATTTATTACTTGGATGTAAGGTCCTTTCTCATACGAATATTTACTAGTCCCTATAACCATCTTAAGTATATTGTAATGTGTATGTGATTTACTTCATATTTCTTTTGTTTATTATGTTCATGCATGTAATTATAAATGTGTTTGAACTATGGGCCTATGTGCCTAAGTTCTAATAAAATATATGTTATGTTATGTATAATTTAAAAGGAAATTACTATTGTTTTGCTGATAGCGGATTACATTTGATCTTTCTCGAATGACTCAGTGCCATATACAATTATCATTATAAATTTACTCGATTGCACAAAGGGAGGTTATTAGTCAATTCAAACATACAAATCAGGTATAGCTTCCCTCCCTTGGAACCGAATTATAACGAAAGTGTCACCAACCGAGCAAATGAACCTTCTTCTAATACTGCACAAATTCCCCTCTGGGCACAAAACCTCTAAAAGACACAATCACATCCGATCGGTGAAAAACAATCGATTATGCCATCTTTTAACATATCTGTATATTCTCTATAATTAGCGTTAGGTTATCTCTGTTGCATAAACGTTCCGCAAATGTTACATAACTCCCACCTCCAAGGAGTCTCGTCCAAAGACTTGACCCACAGGAAGGACGTGGACATAAGAACTCCGATAGAAGGAGAAATATTCATCTAACTGCTGCCACCAATGTAAGGAACCGAGCAAATAAACCTCTTAACCCTTTGCTAAACGCCAAATTATAGACAGTTCCAAATCAAAAGAGTTTTAGAGGCAATTTCAAAATGTTGAATTTGAAAAAAGATCTTCTGATAGAGTAGAAAACATTGTGGGAAAAGAAGAAATTGCCCGTTAAGAGCAATTTCGCCTTTTCCCACATTGTTTTCCAAAGTCGTCTCCAACAAACTGGTCAAATGTCTTTATTGTTTGGTAACCGGTTAAGGATACAATCACATCCGATCAGTGCAAAATATTGGTGTCTACTTATAGGTTGTACTGTCTATTCAAAGTTTTCATTTACCTGCATATTCTCTTAAATAATCCATTAGGATATCTAATTTGCATAAACGTTTCACGAATGTTACGAAAGTACTAAAACAAAGTACTTCCGCACCATGTTGGACATATAGTCGCTTTGGAATATTGCAGAGGATTCCGAAATACATTCGTCTTCGTGACCGAACAAACACCAAAATAAATGCGGAACCATTGCCAAGACGAATCAGCTGTGGCAGTTCCACTGTTTCTCATAGATTGAGGTTTTAATTTTTGAAAAAGGAAAAATGGTTAGCTTCGGGGACTAGAGATCGGTTATCTTGACAATCTATTTCACCATGGAGTGTCCTTGGGCAAGACACATTTCCTAGCCTAGTACTGGTAGGTCAACTTGGCAACATGTACTATAATGCTCGAAAGTGGCAACAATGTTGATAACTGTTAACTCCGATATTCAAGGACATGACGTGGACCGACTGGCGGTCTTTATTTCCGGCTATGTTATTTTCAACGACTCAATCTGTACGGTCCCGTTGTTTTAATGGAACACACACTTTGCGCATTTTGGGGCATGCTTTCTGTTTTTCAACGATAAGTTTATGCTTTCTCTATGTCCTCTTCAAAAAGTGTTTCGATTTCAGTTTTCCTTTTCAAACTATTGCAATGGTGATGATTTACTGCAAATACAAACTTGTTGTAGGAAATGTTTGAAAAAAAAAAAATAAAGAAGCTGAAATGTACGTTGAATGGATGTCCGAACAAAAAGGAAAGAAACGAACAGAAAAACATCGAAAAACAACAATATAATACAATACAACGATATAATTAGTAGTCCTTTTGTTTGTATGGTGTTTATCGCTGCATGTACAATTGTTCCATTACGTCACGGCTTTCCTGGATCCACCAGTATGAAGCTAAGGCTCTGAGGGTACTTGCCAAAGGTCACTCCCACAAAACCATCGGTGTCGGTGGGACTCCATTCCAGGACCCCCGAGTTACAGGTCCACCACCTTAACCACTCGGCCTCACAGGACGGTCCTAGTTTTTATGTTTCTAAAGATATAAGCATTCAATTCTAAAAACACATCCAAGTGTTAACATCTTCTGAATGCAATAAACATATTTTCCCCAAAATTCATGCTTTCAAGTGGATGCATATTGAAATAACTTGAGATCGTTGCTATTTGCTGTTACATAAAAGAACCGTCGTATTTTTCAACGAACCGAAATGGAACCCAGGTGGCCCTGAATTTAATTTAGAATGTTTCGGGGAATCGATCTATCAACTCTGAAGCCCACACTTCGAGGATTCAATACAAGGCTATGGTAAGTGCTTCACTTTATTGAAGCACTTACTATAGCCTTTCATTGAATGATTGACTTAATATATTTACGGGCGGTTTGAAAATGCAAACTGTTAACTTAATAGGCAGCATGCGCTTTTAATGTGGTGGTCTGACATTTATACATTTATATAAAAGTTCACTGTCCGAGCAAATTGAATTAGGCTGCTGAATTATAGATTTACCATTTTCCTTGTAATATAATGGGATTTTGAAATTGAAAGTATAAGCAGAGACAAATAATGAACAATACGTTTTCATTGAGATATATTGTGGAGACGTTTGGGACAAAAAATAAAAGATTGGAATCGTCGCAACAATTATTTCTTAGTTTTTTCTACTTAAAATTGTTTCCTAAATTGTGTGTTTTTGATTTTGTGTAATGAACTAAACCCTTCAAGTGCAGGAACCAACTTCATGCTTATGCAATCAGATTATATCCAGGCCAGCCGCCAAGTGCATTGTGATCTGTTTGCTACTCTTGGTATCATTCCTTAATAAAAAATAAGCAGATATTTAAGGCCATGTAGAGCAGACGACACAAAAATCTATTATTAGAAAATTACCCAGCATTCTAAGGGTTAAAATGTCTATATAATACCTATATATATATATATATATATATATTTATATATATATGAATACTAGTTCAGTCATGTGTCGATTTTGTTTTATAGTAACTAGTTTTAAAATCGTTGACAGTTGCTGAGTTATATTTTAATACTCGGTTGGTAATCGATCCAAGACGCCAACCCTCCCCCACCCCGAAGTGTAAATTCCATATTGGAAAGCCAGGAATGTCAGAACCTTTGATATTTCGTGAATTCTTTTGTAGGCAATACGTGACATGTACAATAAACTGTCTGTTCGTGGCCAACGCTCTAGTACTTCACCAATGTCGTCCAAAATTAGGCTTTTAAATGGGCAGTTTCAATTATGTTGCTATACTTGACGTTTTACATTGGATACTCAAAATGCTCGGATCTTGTCTAGCGGATGGGACACCCTTGAAGAAATATCCTGCCTGTATACCTTCCATCATTTCCCCCTCCCGATTGATGTAGTCGTCACCAACCCTAACTACTAGGACATTTTCGTGAGCTAAGAAATCAATCTGAACACATTGGGTTTATCCAATGAAAACAACTCTGAAATTGGCGCCATATTGTTTCCCGCCAGAATGACGTCACTTTATTTTCATTTATAAAAATAGATCTTAAATGTGAATCTAGAAAGTCGTTAAATTTGATTGAGGAAACAACACAACAGCAATTTCGCCATTTCGTATGAGTTACTGATAAAAAAATGATTAAAAAGGATGTCTTACACTTCCATACACATTGAACTACTTAAGGGGTCGGCCTGGTCTAATTTCCACCCATCTCCACCATGTTAAATAGCAACCGTTTGAGCAGTCACAGAGACAAACTGCTCCCATACCGTACTTTCTCGTGACCATGTCACCTTTAAACTATCATAACACAATCCATTTGGGGGGTTAAATGTGCATCATGACCGATCCGTTTTTTTGCTATCGGCTGATTTCCAGAGAGGGGGCGTGTTGATTCAAATAGAAGAGGTCACGCCCAGACTGATAACAGACATCTTTGGTTCTCACCGCATGGAGAAGTAGTCCTGTAAAATACAAACAAAACACTTTTAAAACATCAGGAGAAGACAAAGCAATCACACAGTACCAATATATATACTCTAAATGTAACACTTTCCTGTGAAAACACCTTGGAAGTGGGACTTTCAATATTTCAAAGAACTACTTTCTAGGCTACAACGACCCGGAAGTGATTCAACACCGGGCCAACACCTTAATGTGCACGCTTAGAAAATGTGAGAATTGCCGGATGCCGATTTACCCGAAAAATTGTAACCCTACACTTATATCCGAGGTGTATTTCACAGCTCACGGAAATACCCGAGTAGCTCCGATTGCTAAGAAATACCAATTGGATAAATACACCTCGTACATAAGTGTAGGGTTACCTATTTCGGATGAATCGTCCCCGGCTAATAACACGACAATGATAGAAGTCTCGAAAGAAACGATATCAAGGCTTACATACTAATTCGGAGGTATTTTCATTGAACAACCCGATGAGTTTGGATTGAGTCGCCAAAAGAAGATAGTTTTTAGGATGAATGAAGGGCAATCTTGTACAAGTATGACAACATTTTTGAAAGCTGATTAACATTTTCACGTACATGTATGATTAGAAATACAATTGTCATGAAATTGATAAAAGAAAACGGTCGACATTTAATAGAACTGTTCCCATTTCTTTCGTTTCGTTCTTTCCATGTTTTATGTAATTTAACCCTACTTTGACGAATCTATTGTTTCTGAAACCTTTTTGACAAACAAAAGATAAATGGTTCATTGTGAGACATATATTCTTTTGCAGCTCATGTTTTTCCCTACATCAATAAATACTAACTCTTGTATGTGCATTGATGCTTTCTAGCTTCAGATTCGGACCAGTCACAAATTACCAGGGAAGCGAGAAATATTATACGTACATGATATAATCGTCATTCGAAAACGACCCACTTTCATCTTTTCCTGTCCGCATGAATGAAAGAAAACGTCTCCCCGAGGAAGCCGCAAATATTAATAAATCAGGGCGTTGGGGCGGCAAATTACAGTTGCCTTGTTTATTTACGTTTGACCGACATTATCATGAATGGAGAGAGCATTGTTCCCATTTCTCCTCGTGATTCCAAAGAATTTTCGTCGCGTTTCCATTTTCTTTCTTTATATAGTAATGTTTCTTTTAACAATCCCTTTTCAGAAATATAGTGCAAAGGCAACACACAAAGCAATAGTCGTCAAAGTAGTTTTTGGACTAAGGGTGCGTCAGCACCTAAGTCCATTGAATTTACATACCTTATTTTGAGGGACGGTACTTTATCGATACACAAACAGCGGTCTGACCCCAATTACTCATTAAACATCCGCCTTCACTGTGCAGACTAATACCTTCTTGGAACTAGGAATGTATACCAGAACTACTCGCTTTGTTTTGCTTTATATTATTATAAATTTATAACTGTTGCCTCATTAGAATCGTAAAATGTCCAGATGTTCGAAAAATAGAGTATCGTTCAGTCTGTTCACAGAAATAATAATTATAGCAATGGTGGTAAAAGGAGCAGCTGTTTTCCTCGAGATGTTGCCCAAAGAAATTTTCAAATGTACCCTCAATCATCTTGCTTTAAACGCACCTTAGTCCTTCAGCGCTGTCAGCGCTTTGATTTTTTTAGACATGACTTACTTAATTTCATATGGGTTTTACCATGCATCAAAACGATTTTGAGTTGGTTTGCGATAACGGACTCGTATTGAAAGAGGAAGACCCAAAACGTTACTGCTAATTAGGGCTTGTCAAGGGAAGTAGAACCATCGACATTTTGTATGTCAATAGACAGGCTGCCTCTTTGTTTAAGTTTAAACTTATTCATTTTACATCGATTGTGAAACAAGTTCTTATAACTTAGATTAATCACTCTCGATTCTGCTTCTTTGATGCATAACTAGGAATCGCGCTGAATGAAGATTAATGAAAGTTCGCAAGGCAGATTCCGCTTCTTACGGGATTCGACCTTCGTGTCCAGAAGCCGACGCTCTACCCCTGGGCCACTGTACTCCACAGGCTGCCTGCCCCTCATGAAACACCGAACACACTAAAAAAGGCCTTGTGATTTCATGCTCTGTACTCTAACTACAAGGTCACCGAGACTCCCCTAACCCTTTCCCAAACAATAACGACATTTGACCACTTTGTTGCAGACGACTTCAAAAATTATATTAAGCATAATTACTAACAGCTTAAAACAAGCAACGAAATAGAAATAGCTTTCATACATTGTGCCCTTGTTCAACGATGTGTAAGTTAAGAAGAGTATGGAATCAGTAGTACGGGTTCTGTATTTTATCCACGACGGCCATACGTCCATTTCTACACAAGAAAGTAACATTAAAGAATGTTCTGTGTATGTCGGACTGGGATAACGAACACTACAAAACCTACATTACTTGAAAATGCGATGAGACTTCTGCCGAGGTCAAAAATTTGAATAGCCATGGCAGACTCTTGAAATCTAAAACGGCAGAATGTATAGTCGGTAAGGCTGTGTTTGTATTTGATTAATTACGTTTATAAATCACGCCAACAATAGTTAAGTTGTATTTAAACACCCGTTTTACTACACAAATCAAGGAAAATATTCGTCGAAACTGATAAATATGGAAAGTATCTTAGATGAAAACACAATATTTTTACTTGACACGTCATTGGAAGCGCCTCATTCCAATGATGTGTTACTGTGCAACATTGCTTAGCCCGATGTTGAAATGAGAGGGAATGTTCTTATGAACTTAACGCAAATATTTAGCACAAAATATCTATTAAAATGGTACCCGGGTTCATAATCACAGTGGCTGTTTCTATTTTGTTAGAATTTGTTAGCCAGACCTTTATACCAACGATTACTATTTGTGACGATTTATATATGTTATGTACTTTCTTTTATACTCTAAACCGACAACAAAAATACCTTTTGTCAAAACACATTCGATCAAAAAAGACCCCAAGTTTACACTACGAAAGAGAATTTCGGCACCCCGTAAATCAGCCAGAAAGCCATCCTACATAGATCTACCATCAAGGCATTTTCTAACCGGCTTGTACATGTAATAGTTCTAAGATAACATATATGTTTATATGTATGCACGTATGTTTATGTCTATCAGTATGTATGGATCGAGTATATGAAAAACATTTGAAATTTTCATTAAGGCATTTTCCACCTCAATACCTTAAAAGCATACTAGTGCTCAAAAAACTGCAAATCTTTGTTGAAACATAGCGAAAAACCCCACATGATCATGACAGTATAACGCTTGCTCTTTCTATTACCTATTTTTCAAAATACTACTTTTACAAATTTAGTGCCCACCAATTTAACTTCATTGTTAACATTTGAGTGACATCTTAAATAGCAAGAAGCACTCGGATTAATGAGTGGCGGTCACCTGGTTAGAAAAAGCACGTAAAACACATAGAATACTCTCATTTATTCAATTTATACACCAAGAACATTTAGAATGGAGAATTGTTTGCGTTTTATTGGTTCCCGACGTTTCTCAGCTGACCTAGTTTTATCGCTTATTGTAAACAAACCTTATAGTATTCACTATTTTAAAAGCATCGTCTGAATGTGTTACAGTCTTAATTCTTCTGTTAAAGGGAATCTAAAGTACTTTTAAGTGTATTTACAATTATTCCAGAACTTTCACAATTTAAGTGGAAATAAGCGCAAGTATGGCTTTAAGCATAAATGTGTGTATACGTAGATGGTGTGTGGGTGTGCATGCGTGCGTATGTATGCGAATGTATGCTTTCCATTCCTACAACTGTATTCAAAGATGAATGTATTGTTATAGTCAACAATGAGCTGTGTATGCTTCAGTTGAAATAAAATTCTCTTCTTCATATGAATCCAACTCTTCCAGTACAAGGCTTTAAACCAACAAGGGCTAAGGGTGCTGTACGGGAGAATGGGAGAGGCCGGAAGAACAAGATCATTTACGTCGACTGACCAGATACATTTCCTCGTATACACGGAGAGACCTGTAATTTGCCTAATAGCCGTGTCACGTGACGTCCATCCGCGAAAAGGCGCGGCTTGACAGATTTGTCATCATGAGAATACCCGTTGTTTAAATGCAAACATGTTTTAGCGTCACTGCGAGAGATCATTAGGGCGTACACGAGTGAAAATGGCAAGAAGGTGACCTTGACGCTCGGTACAATCAATTTCTGGAATAGTTCAAACTATGATGGAGTTACTAAAGCTCCGTAACCATCATTTCTTGAATAGTTCAAACTTTGAAACTAAGCTAGCCTTACGAAGGTTCTGTGACTTAGTTATTTCAAACTATGAAAATAAGATTATGGAATAGAGGTGACATTTCTATTTATCCGTAACCTCCGTTTCTTGAATAGTTCTAACTATGAAACTATTTTGGCGTAAATGAGGCTCCGTAACCTCCGTTTCTTGAATAACTCTAACTATGCAACTATTTTGGCGTAACTAAGGCTCCGTCACCTCCGTTTCTTGAATAGTTCTAACTATAAAACTATTTTGGCGTAACTAAGGCTCCGTAACCTCCGCTTCTTGAATATTCGTAACTATGAAGCTATTTTGGAGTAACTAAGGCTCCGTAACCTCCGTTTCTTGAATAGTTCTAACTATGAAACTATTTTGGCGTAACTAAGGCTCCGTGACCTCCGTTTCTTGAATAGTTCTAACTATGAAACTATTTTGGCGTTACTAAGGCTCCGTAACCTTCGTTTTTTTAATAGTTCTAACTATAAAACTATTTTGGCGTAACTAAGGCTCCGTGGCCTCCGTTTCTTGAATAGTTCTAACTATGAAACTATTTTGGCGTAACTAAGGCTCCGTGACCTCCGTTTGTAGAATATTCCTAACTATGAAACTATTTTGGCGCAACTGAGGCTCCGTGACCTCCGCTTCTTGAATAGTTCTAACTATGAAACTATTTTGGCGTTACTAAGGCTTTTTATTCCCCATTTCTTCAAAGTTCAAACTATGGAAAAGAGGTGACATTTCTAATTATCCGTAACCTCTGTTTCTTGAATAGTTCTAACTATGAAACAATTCTGGCGTAACTAAGGCTCCGTAACCTCCGTTTCTTGAATAGTCCT